>CM049795.1:469481-561146 GCA_027422405.1 Ptychobarbus kaznakovi | reverse complement strand
CTGGTGTAAACAGACCAAAACGGAGACTTTTGAAAACGATGGCGCACATATTCTCTCTGTGTATCCTTGATGACCGTGTAAACGATAATATCATGCTCATCGTTGTACTCCTAGATAGGTGTAGGTAGATATCTCATTCGACCGCTCCAAGCATGTAGATGCGTCCGCCATATAGATAATGCATGAATGGCCATGAGACATGCGTTGTCAGTCTGTAGTGTAGACAGAGATCGTTTCTGAATCACAGTGAAAACGCGAGTGCAGACGAGGATTGTTTTCGTTTTAAAACAGCATTTGAAAATGCACTAGTGTAAACAGGGCTTAGAGAGTGTGTTAATTTGTGTAATGATAACATACCAGCAATGTTAAGATGATTTATATACAGTATCTGACAGAAGTGAGTACACCCCTCACATTTTTGTAAATATTTTATATCTTTTCATGTGACAACACTGAAGAAATTACACTTTGCTACAATGTAAAGTAGTGAGTGTACAGCTTGTATAACAGTGTAAATTTGCTGTCCCCTCAAAATAACTCAACAATCAACCATTAATGTCTAAACCGCTGACCACAAAAGTGAGTACACCCCCTAGTAAAAATATCCAAATTGGGCCCAAAGTGTCAATATTTTGTGTGGCCACCATTATTTTCCAGCACTGCCTTAACCCTCTTGGGTTATGATCGAAATTATAAAAAAACTCGATAGAAAGCTCTAAAAAAACTCTCCGAAACTTGTACGAACCCGGGAGTGAGATTTTTGCCACAGAAATACTCTGTTAAACGTCCAAATAGTTTTTTTTAAACTTTGTCCAATGCTTAGCATGAGAATCCAGCTCTTTAACAGTGTTAACAACTCTGAATGCATGAAACAGCATTGTACCCCCCCCCCCCCCCCCTTTAATAAACAGCTGTTTTACTAAATTCTGCTCAGGTGAAATTCAGTGCAGGCCCGTAGCGTGATAGGGCTTGCCTATAGCAAGGGCAGGACAAAATTAGCAGCACTTGTTTGTTCTTAAAAACACAGATACATACTAAACAAAACAATACTGTTTTGTAACAATTATGTTTTTATGCAAATGCCCTTTGTTACTCAGCTGTGAATGTGTTGGCCAATTCTACCCATCTTCATTATGATGATCGGCATCATTTACTGTTGTGCAGAAGCGCCCTCTAGTGGTGTTAATGCGTTCTTACAGTGCATTTGCGGCACTGCAGTGCTGCTCAGGTTTGTGTTGTGTCTGTAATGCACTGTAGCATTTGCTGTGCTAACATCTGTGCTTGTGTGTGTTTTTCAGAGGTCCTGTGAGGTGAGAGATAGACGTGTCGGTTGATAGGAGAGAGAGAGAGAGACCCCTCGGCAGCCTGGCCATACCCCCCACTCTCCCGTTCCCCATGTATCCAGAATCGACCACAGACTCTCCCGCCCGCCTCTCTCTCAGACAGACAGGCTCCCCAGGCATGGTCTACAGGTCTGTATGCAGTCTCGCACACATTCACACCTAACCATCCACTTCTGACTTGCACAGAGGCTTCTGTGAAGCCTCATATGCGCTCCGGGTTTTGCATCATTAATTACAATTCAAATAACTGTTTTCTATTTTAATATATTGTAAAATGTCATTTATTCCTGTGATGTAAAGCTGAATTTTAAACATCATTACTCCAGTTTCACGTGATCTTTCAGAAATCACTCTAATATGCTGATCTGCTCTAGAAAAATGCATTATCAATTTTGAAAACCATTGTGCTGCTTCATATTTTTGTGGAAACTGATACATTTTTGTCAGGATTCTTTAATGAACGGAATGTAAAAAAAGATTAATAAAAAAAGAATTATTTTGTAAATGAATATAAATGTTTTTACTGACACTTTTGATCAATTTAATGCATCCTTGCTGAATAAAAGTATGTAAAATGAACTTAGTGCACATTTCATGGCTGTAAAGACTAAAGACTTTTAGTATTAAAGAGTTGTTCTTAATTAGCCTAATATGTAAGTATTTATTTATTGAAAATTATACTGGCTTTTGGTCACCCTGCATTGTTTTAAGTCTCCTCTGAGCTGTGTATATTTAGGTATCTGGGTTAGGTAGCATTTAAACAAACCTATTTAAATGTTTAAATAAACAGGTTAATTCTTGTCATTCTCGTTTCATGAAGGAGAATCTGGAGTCTCAGAAACTCTGTGTGACTGTAGGACATTCTGAGAAGAAGTGTGACACACAGCTAAAAGACTCACACATACATAAACGTGTGATCTAGCTCAAAGTTTTAGAGTGCAGAGAGAGTCCTAGAGAGTCACACTGCAGCAAAGATGAGCGTGAATCATCAAAACCACCTATTGATCCTAAATAACAGGTTTAAGAAATAATGTTCCATGCACATAAAAAAGACAGCATGTTTATGTCGTCAGCCACATTAGTTGTTGTTGAATTACAGTGATAAGAACGAAGGATGTGTTTGCTCTGCTCTAACGCTGCAGGCTATATGCGATTTAATAAAGTTCGTCTAGCATACTGAGTGATTTAGGCAGCAGTTCTGCAGGGCTTCCCACTGGAAAGGGCGAACGTGGTCAAGTGCTTTGCATAATGCCCAGCAGCCCACTTAATCAGAGCTTGACTTCATTTCTCCATTGCTGGAAAGTTCCTGATGAATTTGCTCGGATCTTAAGTGACGAGTGTTTTCATCGCCCTTGGGTTTTGCCAGCAGTTCTAGGACTGAACAGCAGGTGGCGGTGCAAGTCTGTTTCCAGCTCCAGTGTAACCGCAAGCATTAACTGAACTTTAGAGCTGCTTTTTTAATGTTTGTTAGCTGAAAATAATGTTTTACAACACATGTATTTATTATATATGTGGTAGATTTGAGGCCACCTGTTATAAAATGTATCAAAAATATATATATAAAAAATTGTGTGTGTATATATATATATATATATATACACATATATACATATATTACACATATACATATATACATACATGTGTGTGTATATATATATATATATATATATTATATACATTTTAATCTATATATTACAATGTATATATGACAGTTAAAAATAGCATTGTGTTCTGTTTGGCCTTCAATGTTATTTTAGTATAGTTGAGATACTATTATATAGTTTTTACAAAATTTTGAATTAATTTTAGTTTTTATCATTTGTTTTAATTTACATTTTAGTAAAACATTTTACAATTTATATTTATGGTTATTTTAAAACCAATATCTTTTTTGTATATAAAATATTTTTATAAAGTTATAAAAAATCATTTGATTTTTAATGAAATGAAAATAAAAATTTCTAAATGAAATTAAAATTAGAAATAGCAACTTGCTGAAATTCCGTGAGTTTAAGGTTTTGTATTTTATTTTATTTCAAGTAACGAAAGTAATGTTCCTGCTGGCCATATTGCGGTTTCATCTTCTTCTCTTTTCAGAAGTTTCTCAGTTCTTTCGTTCTTTATTCATTTCTTCAGTGTCAAATATATTTCTCTGCACTCCCCTTCACTGCTAAAGCTGATACTGTGTGTGTTGTTTAATGCCCTCTCACTGCTCGTTCCCCTTATACTTATACGACTAAGCTTTCCTCTCTGTCCATCTCTCTCTCTCTTTCTTTCCCTCCTTCATGCTGCCCTCAGTGCGAGATATGGGAGCCCAAAACGACAGCTGCAGTTTTACAGGTACCTCATTGTTCGCTGATTAATTAGCCATGGCCATCTGATACTGCACTCGTTTTCATCTGTTTTGGAAAGCACTTTCAAGACATGGGTTCATTCTTAGTTTAGCTCCTCCTGATAGCGGTTTGATTGACTGTCTGACTGTACTTCTGAAAGCGCAAGGGAATTATAGTCGTAGTACACGTGATTACATTGTTGTTTGCTTGTAATTGGTGAAAGCTGATAAATAATAAATGCAACATGTAGAATTACAATGAGATAGATCGAGACTAACTGGTGCTTAATATTATTGGATAACTTGTAAAAAGGAATGGCTTGCATACAGTGAACATCTAATCTCACTTGTAATCTGTGCATGTGTTGGTGTCGATACGGCTCTTGAATATCGTTGTGTGTCTGAATAAGTATGAGTCCCTCACACAATACACTTAGATTTAATTTCACTCCATGTAGAATTAAAACGGTGTTGCAGGGAAGTCATGGAGTTCAGGTTTCCTTTGCTGTGGAGCACTTCTGAAACTCAAAGCATGACAAGCGCGAGCCCAGAGACGCGGTGAATGTTCAGTAATCTCATATGAAGAATCCTATTTCATTCCATATTCACACTTGGTCAGATATTTACCACGGCATGCGTTTCCTGTTTAAACCATGGCTTTCCCTGTGTTTTAAGTGTCATTGAAGTTTTTGTTAATAGTTTGAATTACTTTTTATTTTTGTATTTGCCGTTTTCACTTTAGATTTTGTTAAATAATTGATGAATAATATAAATTGTATTTCTGTAGTAACACAGGTGTACTTTTTATGGTTTAAGTTAACTATACTCGTGCTATAATTTATTCTGTGCATTTCACTGGTAATACCATTCAAATGTATATATATTCATACATTATACACGATATATATATATATATATTATGGGTGACACGATACATGTATTCGTACCGAACCGTCACTGTACGGGCATCTCGGTTCGGTGCATGAAGTCTTACAACGAATTCAGGCAATTCACCCTCAATCCTGAATGGGGCGCCCGCAGTAATGCAACGCTGTTTGATAACAGCCAGCAGAAGAACAGTGAATGCCGTGAGTTGCGCACTTGAAAACAAAGCCCTAGACAGTGACCATGTGCTGATTCTGAACGCGTCTTTCACATAGACTGACAAAGGAGTATACTTTAAAAGCTTGCACACTCACCTGTTTGCAAAATGGTGCTTAGTGCTCGTGTATCCTACCTCTCTCATTCGGCACAAATCCAAATATTCCATAATATTTCTATATATGCGATACACGTATCTGAATGCTAAACTATTATTTATGTAAATTTTAGGCTTTGTACGTCAGTCCCGTTCCAACGGTGACACAGAGGCAGCGGGTGCGCTGATGTTTGGTTCACTGTATTTTATTTTGATAAAGTACCAACTGTGAACTCACAATGAAATCAAAACAGATTTTATATATATAACATAATGTAATAATATTTAGTATTTTCACTTCTAGGTGAAATTTGTTGTAAATTTGCACTACTGTCTGTTTAAAATAAATAAAAAAAACAGACCATCACCGAAATATGATTAGTGAAAGTGTTTTATTTTGAGAATCAAAGTGCAAAAAATTGCCTGAAACACTGACATCTTTGTTGAGGCTATATGCCATATAAAACAGGTTTACATCTGCAATCAATTTTTTGTTTTTATTTTGAGAATTGCAAAAAATAGCCTTGATTTGTTGAGGCCTGGTCTTAATCATTTGTTTGTATTATTGATTTGATTTGTATCATTCAGATTTGCACACTGTCCTTCACTGAATTAGTTTGTGTGCTGGAAAATGTGTTGCTTTGGAGATGATACGTTTACATCAGTTTGCACACAATTGCAAATCTCTTCAGATGTAGGAGGTTTATGTACTGTCAAGTATGACATCTGAACAAACTGTCCGAACACAATGGAATAGATTTTTTTTTTTTGGAGTTGCATTTGCAGCATCCTCCCTGCTGAAGACTCGAGCTCACCTGAAAGCAACTGTTTAATGCAGCCGCTGCTTTTAGCGATCAGATTGACCGCATCCCTTTTATCCTCATCTGCAGTGCACTTTTCTTCCTGTTTTAGTGAGGGATCATATTTGTAGGGGTTGAAAAAAGGAGTTGTGCTGATGGGGGCTAATGAGCACTATTGAATTTAGATTTCACAGCCTTGCACATTGTTGTCCTTTTAAGCTCCGAGTCTTTTAGCGTCGCATCACCCAGATCCACTTGACAGGAATCGATCACACACAGACAGAGTGATGGGAAAGCAAGATTACCTCATTTCAATCATTGTTGTAGTGTGTTAGGAGTTGCTGTTTTGTACGTTTTTAATCGTACTACTTATTTCTGTTTTGTTATTCTTATGTGATATTTTTCTTTGTGAATGTGTATTGCACTCGCTCCTACACATAAAGCACATAATATGAAGTGAAAATGTTGTGGACTAGTACCTCTCTGTGAACTGAGATTGCATTGTTTTACCAGATTCAGTACAGAGTTCGCTCTGTGGGATTCTCCTCCTCTACTTGCTGCAGTTGTCTCATAAATGACACTCCCCTCACTGCAGCACACACTGGAATAATGCAGTGACTCTCTGCATGGAAAATACTCATTTGAATAAGAAAAAAATGGTAACAATTCACAATAAGGTTGAGTTCATACTAGGGCTGGACCAGAATATTCGTTCGGTGGGTTGGCATTCGATTTTCACATTTCAGATTCGAATAGTCTTTTTTTTTTTTTACTCCTGGCATCCCCCGCGAAACGGTTCTCATTCGCGCTTGAATATGAATAGTGAACGTCATGAACATCATAATTAATTTAATCTGGAAGAGAAGACAACAATGCCGAAGACCTCAGCTGTGTGGGAGACGCACACAACATGAAAAGAGTAGCTTGCAAACTGATCGTGATTTATTTGAAAGTTTGACTTTGTAAAGAAATAGGCCCTAGTTTGTTTATTGAAATGTGTGATGTCTTGCCAGCCTAATGTTACCTTGTTCTATTTAGCCTAATACAGTTTGTTTTATTCTATATAAGGGAATAAATTACATTTTATTTAAACTGTTCGATAATTAAAATGTGTGATGCTGTTATTGAAAGTATGCTACTGTGTCCTTTTATTTATTACAGTTCGTTGAACTTCGTTCATTTATTTTTCTTTTTTTTTTTATTTAAATAGCCTACCATTTACGGTGACAGTAATTACTGTGCTGCTAATTTCTGATTTGGGAGTGATTTGTTAGGGTACCTTGTTAAAAGTATTGCTCTTAGCAGACCTGTGTTTTGTATCACTAGTGCAGTGTCCGTTCTCGGAGCATATAAATAAACCCTGCCCGCGTGAGGCGCATCGCTTCCGGCTCGCGCTGTTCTGTAGTCTATTAAAAGTTTATTCATTCTAAACATGCTGCGTGTCCATATTGCAACAAAATGCAACACTGCACTCCCTTTGGTCCTCAGCAACACACCTGTCACGCGTGAAGTCGATTGGATGAACGGTTCTCGACATAATAAAAATGCAGACAGACACACATATTCTTGCCTTCATTAGAGAGAAGAATATGTTCAGCTTCCTCCCTTCGAATATTTGGTGTTGATTACTACCGAAGCTTCGAAGCTCATAAAATGGTATTCGGACCAGCCCTAGTTCATACACTACATACACAGGGCTTAAAGTTCTCCGGCACCATGCTGGATCTCCGGCGTGCGGTGTTCGGCTGTGAAAAAAAAAGATAGTCCTACATTTAAAAAAAAAAAACTTGTTTATCAGTTCTAGTTCCCAAATTTGCCTACCAATTGTATGAGAGGAGCACAGCTTTCACTCACAACCAAACTAACATTACTAGCCATTCAGACGTTTTTGCTCTTAGACCAGTGTTGCCAATTTAGCGACTTTTCAGACGTTCTGACGTTTTTTCCCAAAAAGAGACTAGCGACAATTCTAGCGACTTCTTGGACAAAATTTTGCGAGTCTATGATCGCTGATGCTGCCGCAGAAATAAATAGCTTTTGGCTTCTCTCCTGAGGCCACAAGAGGGCGAATCGAGCAAAATATGACCAAATGCATGTTTCTTTAAAGTAGGGCTGGGAAATATGAGCAAATAAAAAAAATTGTAATTTTAAAGCAAAGTTAAATTTATTAAACTAAAAATGAAAAAAAGCACAGACTAGGCTAATTGAGTAAAAAGGCTACATGTTTTTTAAAAGTTGAACTTACATTAATTTGACAAGTCTTTGTGTCTCTTGTGTGAGACGCGAGTGCAACGCTGATAGATGTCCCTCTAGAAAATGCAATAAATATGCGTTCAGTGTGAACGGCTTGGTTTCAGTTTTGAGGTAAACAACATCTTCTCCACATTGATGTACTCTTTTTCCGCAATATGTTGAATGTGCAGCACCGCATCGAGTGGGTTCAACTGGACAGGCAAAAAAAAGCATTAAAATGCAACGACACCTCGTCATCGCCTCTCGTGTGCCAAGCTGCCTGACGGACACCTAAAATTTGAATGCAGCGTTTTGCATTCGAATGTGGATTTTTATTTTAAATTCAACGAATATTCGAAATTTGAAAAAAAATGACAGCCCTACTGAACTGTAGTAAACTGTCTTTGTATATTTACTATTTTATATTAATTTCCTGGTATTTAATTTACCATTATTTCTTTTGAACAAAACCATTTCAGTAGTCTGAGCTAGTTACTAGTTAGTTTCTAGGAAAATCATTCAAATAATGTTCTTTTTTTATTATTTTTTTGCCAAATAACCCTGCGTACGTATCTTTTTAATTATATTTTTTATTGAATATTTATTTATGTGTGAAAAATACTTTATATAAGTATAAGTGTTTATATTACACATTTAATTTTTTTATCCATTTTCAAATGATTTCAAATTTCTTAAATATTAATTAAAATAAATAAAATGATATCAGCCATCGGCCACCCTGCTTTCCAAGATATCGGCATCGGCTGTCAAAAACCCCAAATCGGTCGACCACTATACAGTAGTTCTAGTAAAAGGTGTGCATTAGCATATGACGTGCAAGATGCATTTAGTTAATGAGTCAATATATTCTAGCGCTTTATGAATATTGAATATGGTGATTTCCGGCGAGGTGGGTTCATTGATTTTAAGGATGAATTTTTTAACATTGGTTGTTGAACTTCTCTTTCTGATGTCTTCATTTAGTGCATTAAATATGGATGGACAAAGATAACTTCATGTGTGGGGGTCAGATATGAAGTGTCTAGAGCAGGGTTCCTTGGAGGGCCAATTCACTGCAGAGTTTAGCTCCAACCCTGATCAAACTCACCTACCTGTGATTGTCTAATGATCCTGAAGACATCGATTAGCATGCTCAGGTGTGTTTGATTAGGGTTGGAGCTGAACTCGGCAGGAAAGTGGATCTCGTGGGGATTTGAGGATCCCTGGTCTAAAGACAGTCAGTTACAAGTGCATGTCTTTTTAGACATCTTTGTTTATGTGCTACTTTGTCACACTGTAGAGATTTATCATTTCATTAAAGTGTCACTGGAGAGACATTGATGTTTTCACTTTATATCATAGATGAGTTATTTTTCTGTAATATGTAATGTAGTCTGTTGGTACTTGACATTTATTTTTGCTAAACATGTTGATTTCTTTCACTAATATAGCTGTGTGTATGTGTCTTTCTGAAAATCTACATGCTTGCACAGGCCTTATTAATGCACTAAAATGCCTTTATCTATTATCTCATGTGGAACAACAATCAAAAGCTTTTAGCGCAAAAGCTTCTTTGAATAATTTAGACCAGATATTATTTGCCGCGGTTAGCAGAAACAAATTGCTCCCTCTCGAATGACATAAATGGATTTCCTTCATGGAGTCGAGCCGGGAGGGGAGATGGCTGGAGTTGAAGGAGGGGTTGAGAGGATGCTCTCTTCTTCACTAATTGGTTTAGACGTCGGCATGCAAGACACTCCCAGTTTGGGTGGATCGCTGGCGGTTGCGGAGTTTATAAGGACAGATTGACATTCATAAGTCTTGTTCATGAGCCGATCTCCAAGACCCAGGGTGAGTTTTTGCGCTGATTTTGTCTTGGGTGCGACTGGCCGTCTGTGTGCATGAGTCAGTTTGTTATTCTGCATGGGTGTACTGTACACCTTTAATTATAATCCCTTACCCTTACGCTTTTGCATTTTACATGCTTGCACCTGGTATTGTAGAACCACAAGTCATGTCATTTTAATTCAGGGGATTTTTCTTTTCTTTTTGTTGTTGTCACTCATTTGAGTGAAGCTCTTCAGTGCAGGCGTATGGAGGATCAGTACTCTGCAGTAGTTGAGTGGTTTTTGCAGTGCATCATTCAGTCAAGATTCTCCGGATCAATACAGGCTTATGATAAAGAACCTCCTGCACAAGTAAACTATGCAGACAGCTTGGTCTCAATCATATATACTTTATTGAAATAGGCAGTTACAAATAAGTGTAATATTTGGACTGTAATGTAGTAATGCATGCTTTTTCTTGGAGTTAAACCAGTCACAAGACTTTTTATTATTTAGTTTGTTTTATTTAGATTTTTTTTCCAGCTTGTATTTAAACTGACAGCAATTAAATCTCTGGATGTCACGTAGTGTCTGTGCTATCGACTGTGATTAGGTGTTCCTGTATCAGTGTTTTAGTCTTTCTTTTAAAGTACGAAGTATTTTTTATTTAGCTTTTTTTTAAAGGTTTTCAGTTATTTTCATTTTAGTGCTTTTGATGTTTTTAGTGTTTTTATATTTCTATTTGGTTTTACAATTTTAGTGTATTTTAATCATTTTAGTACTTCAACTTAAATGTATTTTTTGTTAGTTTCTAATTTTGATTTAAGTTTTTGATTTATTTTTCATCTATTTAAATATTTTAATAGTTTTAGTTAACAGAAGCAACACTAGAAGATGATAGGTTATATGAGTTTCACTGTCTTTTCTCCTATTGGTAGTTGCTCCGTACTTTTTGCATACAATTCTTACCTGTTCACATCTTTGTGTTGCTCATGATTCCTCAAATCGCTGTAAGTTTAAATGTGCCTGTGTAAATTGGAGCAGAGAGCACTACAAGCTCAAAACTCCTATGAATAACTCCTTTTAAATGTTGCTTTACTACAGACGTTTGCTTTGAATAAGTGATCTAATAATGAACATTAATTCATTAAGTCTCAATGATCACTTTTCACATTTTTGGGTTTCTCAGAAGCGGAAGTAGTCAAAATTGCTTCAATAGCACAAGAAAATCTCCACGATAGTGTTTCTATGACTTAACAAAAAAAATGTAAATACATTTTTATGGTGGTCAGAAAAGTCAAAGATGTAAAATTTGCCTTCCCCACAACTTAACTGTTTTCTGAAATTGCATGCATAGCTAATATAATACAAGGCATTTTTTACAAGGTAATTAACTGTGGAAATGCATTACAGTTTGTGAAAAGGGTGCATAAGAAAATAATTGCTGCCGTAAATGGACATTTTGCAGCTTTTAACAAAGCATCTTTCCCTGGATACACGTGAATGGTGTAAATTTCCTTCCAGATGACCTGCAATGCATGTCTGGACGGATGGGTTCCATGCATGAGCCTGGTGTGTGTGTGTTTTGTATGCCCTCTGGTGTTCCTTCATACCTGAGGCTCGTAGCACCTGCCTGAACCCACCTGAGTCTTGCTCCTGTGCCATTGTATCTGTCAAGAAAGGGGCGGGACCATCTCTGATTACAAGACGCATGGCCAGAGTTCTCTGCCACTGATAGCTCGGACCTGTTTTGTTCCCTCCTTACCTGTGCTATTTAAGGCGATGCCTCAACCCAGCTCTCGGCTCAGTCCTGGTCCCAATTTCCCAAGCCTGCTTGTGCTTGGTACGTGTGTGAGTGTGTATGACTGGTGACAGAATCAGACAGGTGCGAGAGCGTCCTTGAAAGTGTGTGAGAGCGGGGTGGTGGGGGACAGGGCGCAATCATGTTTGCGGGAGGGTACGCGGGGGGGACCGTCGGGCGCCGGAAATCCACTCTCCCCTCCGAAAATCTGCAGATCCCCAGACCAGCAGGGACGAGCGGCGTGCGGAAGAGCAGTTGTAGCAGCAGCGGAGGCAAGATGCTGTCCATGACCTACAGCGAGAGCATACGGAGCGGCATTAGCCGCTACCACTCGGACCAAGGTCTGAACCAGACGACGAGGCACACAGACCAGGCCGAACTCCAGCGGCTCAGAGGAGCAAAGAATCGCTGCCCAGATCAAGAACATGGAAGACTTCCTCAAGATGAATGGCCTGGCGCTGGAGGAGTGCGTATCGTACCAGACAGGCATGAAGTACAGGTAAGAAAGAAACCAGGTTGTTGTGTGCACTGGACATTTAGTTCTTAGGACGTTGTGCATATTGGCCCCCAATTTTTGGATTGTAAGTGCACTTGGTTTGCTTTAAATGTAGCTTGGCGTTACCAGGAGGTCAAAGCAACAGGTTGAGTATCAACCGCAGCACCATTTTTGAAACCGTCGCAGATGGTAACGATTATGTTTTGCAGTGTCGTGCTGCTTTTGTCCAGTGTAAACAATTGTAGGTTGTTTATGGTTGCCAAGAAACTTGGTGCACGATTTATGTGTAGTCACAGGTAAATTTGAAATGTCAAAAAGGCTAGGAACTTATTTGTAATGGCTAACTATTTTGGGTTTGCTGTTTCTAGTAAAAATGTTATTGTAAATAATTTTTGTCTTGAATTTCATAGAGATTACATACAGATCAACTTCAGTGACTGAACTCAAACTTTTAGCATAAATCCAAAGCTGAACTCTGCGGCACTGTGGCTTCAGTTACTGTGGTCCATTTGCTCGTCTCCATGCAAGCAGCTCAGGGTTTATTTTCATCAACTAGGTCGCTGGCATGTTTGCCCAACAATGAGGGAAGGGCATATCAATCTCTGAGGCGAGGTGGAGGAAAAAGTGCGGCATCTCGGCATGTAGCAAGATTGTCTTCCATATTACGGGACTGATGGATTCCCTGCATCCTTGCTCAGGGTTAGGACATTTATATGGATCGGTGTCAGCTCCCTGTTGCAGAAAAACTTTTGAGTTTTCACTCATGCAGAACTATTGACTATCGATGCTGAGTGCATCAGGCAAAAACAGACCTGTTTGAAGTGGAAAAAGTTGCTTTGGCATGACATGTTGAGTTGTTGTTGTGCACTGGATGGTGTGGTCATGTGCTGGTGTTTAGCGGTCTGGTGTTGTGTATCAGGGACAGCAGTCGGTCAGTGCGCTATTGTGCTTTACTGTAACGCTCGCTCAGCCGGGCGTTAACAGCTGATCTGGTGATAGTTCTGAGAACAGGGGCTCGCGTTACAAGACATATGGTGGTTGTCCCGTCATATCGCAACAATGGATCATAGAGCACCTACTCGTGATGAAAATTGGTACCTACCATTGATAAAGATCACAATTATCTTTATTGCACCTCCAAGGCCAGCATATTTCTGGATGCGATGCAGTAGCTGTGTCAGTGACAGGTTTAGTTTATCAACAGTGAATGTTGTGTGCTTGGACACTTTGATGAATCTTTCCCTTCAAAATAAAGATTTGAATGATCGTATTAGATGACCTGTTGTCACTAACCGCGCAGAGTATCTTCCATCATCCCTTGTTCTTCCATGCAAGCTGAATCCGGATCAGGCAGAAACATGCATTTCCGATCATACTCATCACTAATTCAAGGATAGAGGAATCGATAGACACTGAAGCTGCGAAAGAGAATGCCGCTCATGCCTTACTGCGTGTCTCCTTAAGCCAGACGATATGGTACTTGTGTAACAATAGTACTTACTAGGTTAACATGGGCAGCTCTCTTATCAGTGTGCACAAGATTGGGCTTTGATTGCAGCACACTTACGGTTGACAGTAGCATGTAAACATTTGTCCCAAAATAGGGCTAGACAATTTTTCAGGTTTTATAGATTAATTTGAATATAATTCTGGCATGATTTAAATCAAGCAATCACATTTGTGTTTTTTTTATAGATTTACTTTTGGCTTTTTTTTTTTTTTTTACTTATTTTAATTCATGCATCTTGTCTGCGCGAACAGGGTGTGCAGAGGTATGCAAATACATACAGGCAGGTAAGACAGCCTATCATAGTCCTCGGACCGAGGAATATGATTGGACGAACAAATGTATGGTCCTACGCCTTCCACAGATGATATAAATACATATAAATAAAAAAAAAATGAACCAAATCACCTACCCTGCCTTTAAGAGAGAGAAAAAAAAGGTCTGAGCGCATGACAGCACACCTGATGAACTGCTCACGTGTGACACGCTCTATAAAGGAGCTTAACATTAAACGAATCGCTAGTGCTATGTGGCTATTCAGTGCATTCTTGCGTTGAAAACAATGAGACAGGCAGTGGAATGGGTTAAGAGACATGAGGTCAACTACTTTTGACTTGAGTGCCGTGTTTTTAGTGTCATTTCATGTGCAAGACATTGCAAACAATGCAAGTGCGTTGGTCCATTAAACACATATAGAGAAAGAAGCAATGGAAAATTAATTGTTTCATATTAGCATGATGTGACAGGCTGAAAAGTGATTTTCTTTGTTTTTTGAAAAACATTTACTTTAATAGTAAGTAACCTACTGGTATTTTATCTTGAATTTGAATTTTCTTGACTTTTTGAGTTGACCTCTAAACTGTAATGTCTGCATTTTGGCTAAGACCGTGTCCTAACTGATGAGACACCAAGACACGTGATAAAAGGTGTCTTTTCCATGTTAATCAGAGTTTTTGTTCTAACTAGCCACAATGGCAATGTGCAAAATGTCTATTTTAGGAACGGTTTCGATTTCTGCCACATCGTGACTGGAACAACAACATACAAACTATGATGATGATAATCTCAGGTACTGATTATGTGCTTCATTCAAAGTTAACCATGTCTGATGTGAGTTTGAATATCATCTTGCGTAACCTTATAGCCATACTGAAAGCAACAACAGAGAATTTTCCTCTGATCTTGAAAATAAATTAAAGCAAACATGTACGTTGTACGTTTCACAAAGCAAACCAACAAGTGTTTTCCATGACAGAGATGGTATCAGTCACTTAGTCTAAACATTTAATGATAATAAAAAGGTTTGATATTTATAAATTAGATTATAAACTTATAATCCATTTCATTGCGAGTGCAGTGCGCTTCCAGAGAGAGCCCGCCCACACACGCATGTGATTGGCTGAGATAGTTGATTGTCGCATCGCATTGTCGGACACCCAAATCGCTTGTCGCTGGAATCTTGTCGAGTCACGTGTAGTTAGGACATGGTGTAAGAAATATTTAGCAGTTTCCTATTTCTGAACACATAGGATATGTTTAAGACGAGTTTGTACAATATTTGCATTCATATTTCATGCATCTTTTATGCACAGAAAAGTTGGTTAATAGAGAGAATGTTACCTGAATCTTGTCCTTACATTAAACTGACTTGTCAAATGGTTAAAAGAAGTTGAAAATGAAATATTGACTTATTTTTTCTCATATCATCCCAAAATCCCAAATCACATTACCCGATTTGTATGTACTTTTCTTTAAGCAGTGAATTATGCACTATTAGTATGTAGTTTTATACAAGTTTCTACTCTGTTTTGTCAATTACTTTGATCGTCACTGTGTCCTGCACATTAAAGACTGGTGCAGATTAAAGATCGACCGATATATCGGTTTACCGATATTTTTCCCGATATTTTAGCATAATCGGATATCGGGTTTGAAAAAAAACGATAACCGATATTTTTTTTTTTTATTAGTCACATACACAATTATACAGAGTATAACCAGCAGTGAAATGTGTTCTCTGTATTTCACACACACACACACACACACACACACACACACACACACACACACACACCTGGAGCAGTGGACACACACACACACACACACGGAGCAGTGGACACTCACTGTTCCTCACAGTCCACACGACCACCGCATGTAACTTTATACAAGATTCACTCGTTTGAAACACGCTAAACTATATTAACATTTACTATAGAACCATTATTTCACCAATAAACATCTAAATAAATACATCTCTATCGAAATTAATTATTTATTATCTCTGCAAGCGATCGCAGTTTGAGTATAGTTCTGTGTAAATAGATAAACCGCGCTGTCAGCAGTTTTCATAATTTAGAATGACAAAAACATTTTAATAATTCTGATAAAACAGTTAAGAAATGCAATAAAATACGATGTTTTGTTTGTTATAGCTTATTTCAATATTCCAGAGAATATTATTCAGTGAATTATTCTTCACTCTTTAGTCTATTAAACAGCGTTATAAACCTAAAACTGTAGTTTAAAATGAAGTTGATATGACTTCTGTCCTTTATTTTCTCCATTTGAAAACATTAGACATTCTTTTGCTTATTGTTAATATCAGTGTTGCTGATGATGCTTTTTATAAATAAAATGTTTTTATTGTTGTAATTTGAAGATAACATTTTACATGAAAATGTTAATTTTCAACAGTTTTTTTGTTGTTAAGATGACTGAAAGAAGGAAAAACCAAAGTGAAGAATGGACTTACTTCACTCTGTTATTTATTTACTTTATAACAGTAAATAAATATCGGTTCTGCATATCGGTTATCGGGTACATAAACGTACAAATAATCGGTATCGGTTATAAAAAATCAATATCGGTCGATCACTAGTGCAGATCCCTTGTCTGTTGTTGTGTTGGACTTGAAGGTGTATAACCTGACTGTTTAAGGTGATAGTTAGAGCACAGTCTCCTCTCCTTGACATGGATCCGTCAGGGCAGCACTCAGCAGAATTAAGTTTGACCCACAAAAGCGATTTCCTTACACCGGTTTAAAAACCACCAAACTATCAGTTGTTGCCCTTCAAACTCCAGTTTCCGTACCAGACGTTCAAGGTATGTTTAAAGTGTGTTCAAGAGAAATTTAATCGAACACTACACTTTTTTTTTTATTAATAAATCCTAATTTTTAAAAGATAAATTTAATCTTAGATTAACAATTTTTTGACTTGCATTAATAGAATAGCAGCTATTGTAATATTTGCAATTTTGCATGTTGTATTATAATTGGTCTTTTTTTGTTCAACCATTTATTTACAACACATACATTTCTCCTATGTGCAAATATCTATGCACATATGTTTCAGATACACAGTAGTGAATAACTTGATGGCCACAGATACAGTCTTGTGGTCAGAGCTTAATAGTTTCCCAGCCATTCACTTTTCCATTATGACTCCGCATAATGACCTTCTGAAATCATTTACAAATGAAACGAGTCTTAATGTGACAGCTATGTAGCACTGCATAGTTGTAATTACCAGATTTGAGCACAAGGTGGAGATCCAGTTCTGTGGAGACTGAAGACATGACGCCAGACTCTCTCAGACCAAGATCAGCTTTCTCCCATCCATCACTTCAGGACGTTGATGGATGTCATGTGGTGTTAGTGTGACGTGTGTGAAGCAGAGCCAAGTGACTGAATAATACAAATAAACCATTGAATATTGACCTGCTCTTTTGAGAAATGAAGTAAATCAATTCCTGACATGCTCTTAACGTAGTTCTGCAATGCCAGGGATGTTTATGGCTTACTGGAACAGCCTGTTGTTTATCAACATAAGCTATGATTCAAAATGGTGTTTGTGAAGCTGCACTTCTTTTGTCAGCCACCAGATGGTGGTGTGTGTAAAGGGCTGATGAATTGACTCAAAACCAGGCTTGTGTGCAGATTTATATAATTGTGTTATGTGGTTGTGTGGATTTAAATGCTGTGTTTGCAGTTTGCAACTGTTATTAGTTGCCTTATTGATCATTATGCTCTCCGGCTGGTTTTTAATGAGCACATGTGCTTTGTTTTTATTCTTACTGGTAGATTAATGAATCTGTATTATCTGAGCCAGCAAAATAATCGAACTGAAATGGATGAGTTCTGCATTGTACCCTGTAGTCTTGTTCTCTTTTTTATTAGTGTAGCTTGCTCTTTGTTTAAATGGCTCTTTTTTTCTTGTGTTCCTCTTTTTGAAACATTGTCCAAGCAACAACATTGATTGTTTTCAGTAGTTAAGGGCTCTTTTCTCAGTTATTTTTAGCTTGCGAGGTTAAACGCTATAGCTGCCATTGCTTCTGTTTTGTGAAGAGACTCTCTTCATGAAAAATAAATGATATAGAGATTGTGTTGCACAGAAATCTTGTGTTTTGTCATGGAAGATGGCATTTGTTTGGCTTTTGGCATATGCATGGTTAAATCACTATTTTCATGATGCTGCTTAAATATCAATACTTTTACTTAGTAAGGATGCTGATCAAAATTTATACGTTAAATAAATGCTGTTCTTTTGAAACTTTCTAACCCTAATGCATCACAGTTTCCACGAAAATATTAAGCAGCACAATTGTTTAAAAAAATTAATTATAAAAAAAAGTTTATTGAACAGTAAAACTAGCATATTAGATTAATACACAACCTTTACATGTGAGGATGGCAGCCTGCGTCAGAGCTCTTCAAATGACTTCCTCGGTCCACATGAATATGGCCGCATTATGCAAGAGGGCTTCCCCCAGATCTGTCATCACTATTATGATCCTCAGATAACCTGACATCTTGCTTATCGAGGGGAACATCAGTGGACAGGTTTTGAGTTCCTCTGAAGAGCACACAGAAGCCCCGAGGGGCTGGTACATCGCTCATACGGTTGTCATTTATGTGATTACGTTACACGGTTCCTCTTATCCAAACTGACTTACAGTAGGTTTGTACTTTTAATAACCTGGCACTACAGTGGTAACTTGAGTCATATTATGAATACATATTTGCCAAATGTTTATATATCCCATTTTTCTTTTTATTTTGATCATGTTGCTCAGTTAATCTAGGTATTTCTATTTTCTGAAAATGTGAGTGGTGTTAGCTCAATTAATTAATCAGGTTTAGTGCAATGTATTTAAAATAATTATAATTAACAGTACAATATTTTTTAGATATATTTTAAATAATGTTTTAATTCCATAACCCCACACTCCTTTACAATGTTTTTTATTTACCACATTTTTTTCACTAGTGAATTAGCATAAAATTTTAGCTTCCAATTACAGGGTTTTCTAATATTAGAGCTTGACAAAGTTTATACATAATTTAACGTTCATTTCCATAGCATACACTGTGCAGGGCAAGTTACATGCTAAAGTTTATTTATTATTATTTTTATTTCATTTAGAAATGAACATTTTCATTTTTAAGCCTGTATAACATTTTCTCTTCTGTGGAACACAAAATAAGATATTTTGAATGTGGGTAACCAAATAGTGGTCGACCGATATTGTTTTTTTTTTTTTTTTGACAGCCGATGCCGATATCTTGGAAAGCAGGGTGGCCTATATAATTGTATTTATTTTAATTGGGGATGGGACGATACTCCCACCTCCCGATTCGATACTAACACGATACTTGGGTCCCGGTACGATATGCATTGCAATTTTTTGGTAAAGAATTTCGATTCTACAAGTATTGCGAATTTTTTTTATTTATTTTTTTTTTTTTTTTACTCTAGACCATGGGGAAAATTGGAATGATACACTTAATATACAGACTGTCACAATAAAAAACACACATCTTAGCAGTCATTTTTCCTGTTTTATTTCCGTTTTCAATAAAAATAAACAAACAGCCACAAAAATTCCAATAGAAAAATACTTTTTGAAATACTAGTTCCACTAACTAGTATTAACTAGTTCCATTAATACAATAAAATGAAGAGTCCGTGAAAGCTTTCTTTAACATCAAACTTAAGGGATTTAATGTTTTCACATATTGAGGCAGTCAGAAACGTTGTTGAAGTCGTTGTCGAGCCCGATGATGTAATGTCGTTTCAGTGTTCCCAAACAAACCCAGAGGGAATTCTGTCTAACTATACCTAGATCTCCATTTTCCTCGTGTGTGCTTTAGTGGATTTTGAGATTGAGCACTGATTTTCTCGTCACAGCATTGTTCGCTGCAGTAATCCCTCAGTGCCTTGTTATAAGACACAAAAACAATTGATTTGCAAAGCGCTCAATTCTCCATCTACATGGAATGAAAGCACAAGACCTCTACGTATATGTGTGCGGATCTCAGGAAACTTTCGCTGAGCACAGATTTTGCGTGTCAGTTTTAGAGTTGACCGCTGAGAGTCCGGTTATGTGGGCAGGATTCGGCTGGCTGCTGTCAGACTCTCCGCCTGTCAGGTGATTGAGTGAAGCCCTCCGGCAAAATTGTGAAACCCTGTCTCTCCAGAGGACATAAAAAAAGTGTTGCGCAGGAGATTCAGCCCCTCATCACAGTCTTTCAATCATCGTATACTTCCTGGACATGTCAGTCTAACAATGTCAGTGGGTTTAATATTGACGGATCAGGTCTGTCAGCGAGCCATTATGGGCTACCTGTGAAAATGACACTTCATTTGTGGCTGTTAATGCTTGTCGCTGTGGTCTCCTGCGTGAGGTTGTTAATGTTCCTGTTAATCCCATCTTCACTTTTCATAAGCGCGTAGGGAGTCATATATGAATATGAGCTTCTTATGAAGTGATTTTCACCGAGCAATAATACCCGTAACGGTCTCTTTCTCTCCAGGATATTGTGTTGTCGATGCAGTGTTTGAGGAGCTCAGTAGATTTTTAAGAGAATCTTGAGTTCAGCTCTTAATTAAAGCAAGAAGCCGCTGAGATGGTGGCACTAGAGAATGGAGTTGGCAGTTTTAAATTGGAGTGAAGTGAGCATGATTAAGAGAGAAGAGGGACTCTGATTTATCTGTAAGACCTTTAATTATCTATACAATGAATCGGTGTTATTTTAGTATCTCGAATTAGATTTATTTATGTATTGTTTTCATAGCCTGTGACTTTTCAATTCAATGTCCTTCATGTACGTTCATCTACAAATGCTGCTTATTAAATTATTAAATTATTATTGAATGCTTTTTTATGCTTTTAGTTTAAATTGATGTTAACGATATAACAATACAAGCTTCTTGGAGCATATTGCACAGGTTTCACAGTTCATTGCCTACAGTTGTTTTAAAATAGCATGCAAAATGGGGCTGTATTACTTTTTCTATCCTAAGGAACACAAAAGAAGATATTTTGAAGAATGTGGGCAACCAAACAGTTGACGATAGCCATTGGCCTTCATTAGTATGCACAAACAAATAATATGTAGGTCGGTGTCTACCATCAAATGTTTGGTTCCCAGCTTTCTTCAAAATATATATTTTTGGGTAACACTTTTTTTACGGCATCCTTGTTACGTGTACTTATTTACTATTATAATAACAATAAATGATGCATAAGATTCAAGATTCAAAGTGTTTATTGTCATGTGCACAGTGTGGGAAAACAAGTTTCCCTGTACAATGAAATTATTTATTTGCTGTCCACATTGAATGCCAAGACAAGTGCAAACTATGTAAAAAAATCAAAACAGACACACATACATAAAAACAAACATCATAATAGTACAGCTATGTTGCATGAGTAGAAATATAGACATTGTATATAGACTATGTACATCTGTATGTGCGAGTGTGCCATATTGTGCAAAACAATAGTATAGTAACATGTAGTAACATTAGCATGTCCACATGTGGCAGTAACATGTAATATATATCTCTGTGTGAGTGTGCAATATTGACTTATGTACAAAAAATAGTACAGTAGCCTGTAGCAAATTGATTGCAACTACATATAATAATAGCAGCTGTAACATTAACAATGTGCTAATCGAGATGAAGCTACTTGATAAGAAATAGCTGCAGTAACATTAAAGGGCACCTATTATGCAAAATCCACTTTTACATGGACATACAATGTGTGTTGGCAGTGTGTGAACACAACCACCCTACAATGATAAAAATCCATCCACTCCTCAGTTTTTAATCCCCTTTAAACCAAGTCAGTCTCACTAGGCCTGCCGTTTTGTTTCTCATGCAGTGTGACGTCACATTTCGGAGGACTGGGCCACAGGGGTTGATTGACAGCCCTGCAATTCTGCAGTTTCCTCCCTTAGCGGTTGTACGCTGTCCTCATAGACTGTAAAAAACATGGACGTATTGTCCGTGACATCACTCGTAGGTTTCTGAAGAGCATTTTTGAAGCCTAAAGTGGGTGGAGCCGACAGCCGCCATCTTGGCAGCGCCTCACCACGCGTCACTCACGAATAATCGAAAATGGGCAAAAAGGTGGGACGTGGGTGAAGCTGAGCTGAAACTACGCCCGTCTATAGTGACAGCAGTGCTGCTGTGCAAAGACAAAACATCATAAATTCATTTTTGGTCAAAATGAGTTTTTGATAATTTTGGGACTTTAATGACCTCCTTTATCACGTGTTTAATTATCATGGAGAAAAGCCCCAGAGAAACCAAGGCAGAACACAGTATAACATCAGTTACTGCTCTTTTGATTTTGTTTTAGGATGCTCAAATTAAGTTACGGTGCTCTGCATTTGTTTGCATTTAGTTATATTTCTTGCTTTGTTTTACGGTGTCTGCCGCATTAAATTACGGTGAGACTTGTGTACTTCTAAACATCTGTCGGCACTTCATTTGACAAACAAATTAGATTGATCGCGATCTAACAAATGCTCCATATAACAAAGCACTGTAAGCAAGCAACGACTAGATTACTTGGCAACAAGAATTAATCGTAAATAATCTTTAAAGGTTTTTCTTTTTATAATGCAATTATTCACTCCGTACCAGCTGTCAGTCTGGGGCTGCCCACTTCTGTACGTGAGGACTCAAATGCCGTAACAGCGTATCACACATAAAATCAATTACTGTTAGCAATTAAATCATTTAACTTCTTTTTCTTATAACTCGATAAAATCCATTACAATGAACGCCATCGGAGATGTTTAATTCACAATCATTTGGAGCATTATCCCTGCTTGCTGGCGTTCACATCAATCCACAAGTCGTTCTAATAGGTTAAGCTATTTTAATTCAGTTTGATATAAAAACAATAGGCTAAGTATGTCTTGCCGTGGAAGATCTGATAAGAATCAGTGTAGAGGGGCCAAGTCTGGAAGATGTTGATGCTAGAGAGAGTGTGGCCAGCTGGTTTAGCCGAGGCCAAAGATCACGAAGGCCAAACTACAGGAGTTGGCCATACGAGGGGTATGTGACTGCAATGGAGGATAGTCCAAAAGACATTGAGCCATGAGATGTTCAGTTTGACGCCCTTAAAACACTTGATTCAGATTTTCTTTTTATTTCATTTATCTTGAGATGTTTTAAATTTAAATCTCAGCTCAATGAAGCACTTTAAGCACTAACACGTTTTCAGTAAGTTACCTTTCTTGCAGAATTGTGCTTCAAATAAAGAACTTTGTTTACCAGATTGTTAGTTAATCGTCTACTAGTCAATATTGCCTATATGAAAATGTGGGTGCACCTAACTTTTGTGCTGGTGCACCTAATTAAAAAAGTTTAGTCTAGAGCCCTGGCATCTGCAATATGGTTCTGTCAACTGGCCTGAAATTCTGAAACACTCACTGGTCGCTGTACTTATTGTTGAGTTCTGGTCTTTCTCAGCACAGTTAAGCTGCTTTAATGTGTTCTCTCCATCACAGGGGTGTGCAGCACAGCTGTGTGTGTAGCAGCTGTTAGTTAAGCGCAATTAGCATGATTTGCATAATGGCATTTTCAGTTCACAAGAGTCAGCGTGTGTGTTCGTTAGTGTGTTTTGATATGTGGTATTGCTCGTCAACAACTGGCAAGCCTGCATCTCCAGGTCTCTCCAGAGAATCAAGTGTGTGCAGGATATTGGAATACTCCATCAGGGAATATGTCAGCGTCGCACCAAAGCATCCAATTACTGGCAGGTTCAACAAAATGACACACAGATCCTTGATTTCAACTCTTTCTTTTTTTTTCTTAATGGGCTTAGTAATTTTTCCTACATTTTCTTAGTTTTGCTCAGCTGCTTCTGTTTGGCCCTAATCAGAAAGCAATTTGTTTTCTGCCATTTATAGGTTCACTGGAGACTGTTTAGCCAACCATGAGGATGAAAATCATTATCGGTGGCTGTTTTAATGTCTTTCACAGAAGCAGTAGTTTGATTGTAACCTCTCATCTTCACAGCATTGATTGCACGTTTGATGTCTTGGTGTTTTATTGTGTGTCAACCGATACTGATTGGTCCAGGAATGTGTAATATGGATTTGCAGTAGGACTGGATGGTACATTTACATTTTTGTATTTTCCAGACATTTAAAGGATGTTTTTACTCATTCTAAAGGATGTTCAGCCATTACTCCAGTCTTCATGATCCTTAAGAGTATGTATATACACTACTATATTGACAGGTGCCGAAGGAGGAGGAACATTTTTTTATTTTTCACATACAAAATACCAGCAGTGAAATTTGTGCTCTGTCTTTCACTTTAACCCTCCAAGTGCACACACACCTCAGTGGGCAGCCAACGCTGTGGCGCCCGGGGAGCATTTGGGGGTTCGGTGCCTTGCTCAAGGGTCTCACCTCAGTCGTGGACAATTCCTGCCGGAGCCGAGATTCGAACCCACAACCTTGGGTTACAAGTCCGACGCTCTGTCCATTAGGCCACGCTCTATCCATTAGGCTACGAATGCCCAAAAGTATTGGACCTCCTGACCATTACACCAGCAGGTACTTAATGTTAATGCATATAGTATATAGCCATTTGCAGCTATAACAGCTTTCAATGGAAGTTTGTAACTCTTCAGCTGTGGAATCAGCAGACTTTACGACAATATGCGACAATATGCCTCAGCACTCAGTGACTCTGCTCTGTGACTTTACGTGGTCTTCTGCTGGGTTGCTGCTGTTCCTAAATGCTTCCAATTTTCAATTATACTACTTACTGTTGAGTGTTGACTGTGTAATGAAATTGAAATCCATGGCCTTTTCACACACCTAGATTGAGAATATCCAGAGAATCTGGCCAAGAAAGTCTTCTTTGGACACTGTGTATGAAAACTTTGGTTGCCATAGAGATTGTACATCCGCCTTCTCAAATTCACAAGGACTGTGACCAGTCAGTGTGGGAAGAAGACTTACAGGTTTCTAAATCGGTGAAATAGCACTATACATCAGTTCCATCTTGTATTGATAAAGCTCTCGGCATTGTTTCATCGCCGACTTTTGTTCTGCACGTCACACACTTTCACTGATCTCCCTCTATCACATTTTACCAAATCATGAACCAATATCAGCCAACTTGATGAATCGATGTGCTTACTGAGGCATTATGGTTATGAATCGTTTGTTACTTGGCAACTAGAACCCACACACACAGGTCAAATTACACTTACTTAAAGCGAGCTGCTTCCCAGATGGCTCTGCTCATCTGCGGAGGGTTGTGTGACAGTGGTGTAAGTTTCACCATGGTACTGTACGTGCAGATACACAATGTAAGTGAACCAGGCCCCTCGACTTGTTGGGCCTGATATGCTATGTGTTGTATTGTGTCATGGCTCCTAGCGCTCTGAAGCATGGTGGATCCAGGCATCGACTTTCATATGTGTGTATCCCAGATATAAAAGGCACCTTTGAAATCATCAGGTTCAGTAAATAAATGGTTTATTGCAGTGGTTCTCAGCTCTTTATGAGTACTGGATCCCCCTAATATCTCAAATTATCCTTGTGGACCCCACCTACAGTGTTTTTTGTGTTATCCATTTTTCTTAGCTTATCTGATGTGTCAGATCCACTGGTAGATGGCCCATCAAGCCGGCTTGGTCTTGAGAACTTTTTTTTTTTGCGATTTATATTACCCCATAAATAATTGCAAGAAATATTATTGTAATTTTATGCCACTGGCTATACAGTGCTATAATGGGTGTAGCTTGGGGGGTTGACTAATTGACAACTTAAACTTGTCTACTAAACTTATCGCAGTCCTGTGCATATATCATAAGTTGGTATTGTAATTATCACAACAGGCCTACCTGACTGCTTTGTTCTCCAAAGAGCTGTTCACACAAATAAAGCACACAGTACTGGTTTTGATAATTATATTAGTGTCAAGAACAAAAAAATAAAGTGCCAGTTTATGATAAAAAAAAAAAATTGTGATGATTCTACGGACCACTAAGGGTACGTGTACCCCTTGGTTGAGAAACACTGGTTGTTGAGTTTAAAAATCACTTTTACATTTTTGTCTCCACAAGTTTGGTGGCTCTGCTATTTGATCTTAAGAGGAGCTGACACAGACAAAGCCTCTCGCTCCACTTGAGTTTTTCATTTTCCAAGGTTGCGTACGGGTGATGAAATTGGACGGCTGAGTTTGAACAAGTGTGGCATCACGTGAGCCTCCCATTGCCCGCTGCCCACTCGCCCCAACCTTCACCGTTTAACTGGAGACATAAAAAGCCATGGATACAGAAGAAGCCTCCCTCTAACCAGTATAGATGTTTGCTTTAAACACTTTTCCCCTTTCAATTCAGTCAAGAGTCTGTAATGATTGTAGCAGACAAGTATGGACAGTTCTGTGGTCTACGTACCCGTCTACGTCTACCATCATTTGCACATCTGTGATCTTAATTATCTTGCAAAAGGACTAAGGTTAAGAGTCCATAATTAAAATTGAGCAAAAAGTTGGGCATTAGGATTTGGAACATCACATGGTTAAGTCGGATTGTAAAAAAGCTAGTCTAATCGTCACTTAAGTCAGAGACATGAGAGAGTTAAAGGGATAGTTCCCTTTAAAATGAAAATTCAGTCATTATTTACTCACCCTCGTGTTATTCCAAACTGTTTAACTAACTTTCTTCTGTGCAATATAAAAGATGATACTTTGGATCAGAAATGGATCAGTTGTATTTGGGCTTTTCCACCCCTTGACTTTCACAGTATGAGCAAAACATTCTTCACATTTTAGAATCGCATCTTTTTGTGTTTGACTGATTGGAAAACATGAATGTGAGTAAATCATGGCAGATTTGTCATTTTTTAGGGAACAGTCCCTCCATATGGTGACACAATTATTGGCATTAAGCCACCAAAAAAGAAATATGAGTATGTTTTTGTGTACAGTCATAGTGTACAGTTTCACTTGAAAGTTGGAGACCGATTCATATGATGCTGAGATAAAAAAGAAGGCCTGGTTGTCATGCATTTAATTGGAATTAAAAGCAATGCAAAGTACAGTTTAATGTTCAGTAAGAAATATATATGGCTGGGGATTTTTCTCAGTTCACTCATTGTTGGCAGAAAGTTAGCAGATCATCGACAGATACATCTCATTGTTTTATTTCTGTAAAAGTGTGCACCATCAGCATGTTCTTTGTCTAGCCCTGTGCCCACTCCCAATTACCAGTACATTTCCTTGCTCTGCCAATATTGTTTTCCAGCTTCCCCATGTCGTTCCTGCCCGCATTGATTTCCATAACACAGCGTATTGATTGCTGCTGTGTGCTTCCTGTCTTTACCATATCACATACTCTGCTGATACTGACATAATTAGTCAACTGAGCCACGTTTACGAAAGTTTCATGATGCGTGAAATCTTCAGCACATGTTAAAGGGTTAAGAGAGCTGTCGTGAATTGAAGGTAATATTTTGGCTAACATATTCCCCCGTGTGCATCTAACAGCTGACAGGAAGGCAGGCATGTGAGCTATAACGATTTAGCGGTTGCATTGTAATGTGCTTCAGCCTCCCCTGGCTTTGATACACATTCAGACAGATCAAGTTGCATAATGAATATTTTACACATGCCTGCACTGCATGGATGTATGAAAGATCCTGCCGTGCACTGGGTGAAATAGTTTTTGCCTGCCCCAACACTCTGCTCTTTTATTCTTTTGATAATACTCAACAGCTTGAAGTGAGAGTGAAGACCTAATGCACTATCCACGACGGTTGCATCAGCTGCAAGCTGTACAAACAAACCTCTTGCTCTTGCTCTCAATCTTCTGTCGTATTCTCTATCTACAGTTTCAATTTAGAGAATTCTACTGAGATAGTAGATGCTACAATAGATGCAATATATTGTGCAACAGTGCAACATTATAACAGATTTGGTTCTGGTATTTTCGCTATTCATTTTCTCTATAGGCATTCAAATAGATTTTATAATAGATTAAATAAGCCATCTATCTCAAAGATGATTCACAATTAAAGTACTTCAAACTCCGCAAAAGATAAATACAATAGTGTGTATTTAACAAACCGAATAGAATTGATCAAAAACGCCAGTGCATGAGAAAAGAACTGACTAGAAGTACATTATTATTATTATTATTGGAAGTTTATAGCAAAATATATGCACTCAGAGCGCCTTAAATACATAATTTGCAATGCTTTATGGGAATGGCTGCTCACTTCTGAGCTCTTTTGCTCAGATTTTGGTTTCGTTGACTTCTCTGATTGACGGACCTCTCTTCAGGATTGTGGGTATTGTAATGGTGTATTTTTTTTGTTTTTTTTACCTAAAGTTCTGCAATTTAATTTTTTGTTGTTGTTAAAATCGCATTGACTTTTACAGAAGAATGTGTTATTACATAACAACGGATCTCATAGCAATGCATTCTTGAAATACTTTTTTTTTTTTGAAGAAAGGAATACTTCTATTCAGCAAGAATGCATTAAAATGGCCAAAAGTGACAAAAGCTTTTATATTATTACAAAAGCTTTAAAAAAGCATGTTCTTTTCAACTTTATATTCAGCTAAGAAAACAAATGTATCAGGTTTTCCACAAATATATATATATATATATAATCTAAAATCTATTTCTTGAGCAGCAAATAAGCATATTAGACTGATTTCTGAAGGCTGGAGTTATGATTCTGAAAATTCAGCTGTGCATCGCAGGAATAAATTGCATTTTAAAACACATTCAAGTACAAAAAATGTTTTTGTTCAAATAAATGCAGCCTTGGTGATTTCTTATAAAAACAAATTAAAACAATACATTATTATAAAAACAAATAAAACTTACCGACCCCAAACTTTTAAATAGTAGTGTACGTTATTTCTAAAGCTGTGGAGAAAATGAATATAATTTTCACTTCAAAAGTAAAACATCTATTTAATTTGCAGCTTAGCCATGTGCAATGAAAGCAGTGCAAATACGTGGAGCAAATATTAGTACAAACGTTAAAGAAATATCAGTGCAAAGCAAACCCTCTCTCTCTCTCTTTCTCGATCACATTCCGTGTTTCTGTACTCTCTCTTTCAGCCGTTTGCTCCTCCCAGCCTCTCGTACTCGTTCACTCACTCGCCTCTTTGTGTCTTGCGCTCTGAATGCACTTGTAAGTTTAATCTCTGCTAAGGAGGAGGAGGAGGAGCGCCAGTGCATTTGAGGCATCTCCGTAGCTGTCAGATACAGTGCTCACAGGAGGAGACATGAGAAGACGTCTTATCCAGTGTGTCAGTTTGTTACTTTATGTTTGAAGTCTGCTTCGAGTGCTGGCGCTCCCAAGTGATCTGAAACAGTGAGCTGAGATTACAAAGAAACCAGTTAGTGTGTTTGGATATGCAGCCTCTTTGATGGGAGGGTTTGAATGCAAAGAAAAAAAACGCTGAACCTGAGAAAGGAAATAAATTAGGACTTTTCTTACGTGAGATGGGAGCCGTGCTGGTGGTCTTGAGCAGCGGGCTACGTGATAATCGAGCTGTGAACTTCATGTGCCGGTCGGGGAAGCACTGAAATGAGTCGCGGGCATCGCTTTATAAGCTGTCTAGTTGAGCGAGTCAAGCTTCAGTTTGATCAGCCCTCCTGATATTCTCTGAGCGCATTGCACAGTCCAGCGAGACCGAGGAACTTTTACATTTGCTCTCCAGAGGATCTGGATCTGGCTGACTTGGCTTTGTTTCTTGGAGACACTTTGCACTCTTTCGCTGAATTTTCTCTGTGATAACCGTGCATCCTCTGAGACAGGATGCAGGTGTCGTTTGTTTGCACGGACCATCGGTCCATGAGCCGTAGCACGGATGACAGGCTCAATCGACAAAACACTAACAGTCCAAGCACTGGTACCCGAAGCAAGTTCAAAGCCGTGGCCATGGTGGCCCGGAGCCTCGGGCAGCTGTCCGTCCAGAACGTCCCTTCAAGTGACCAAAGCATGAGAACTGGCATGAAGTATAGGTAGGAAATACGAATAAAATGAATGAAGAGTTTATTTTGTGACTGTAAAAATTGTAGGATAATATCCGATAATGTGATATGTTTTACTTGTGATAAATGTCTGTTATTTGTACACAATTTAGAGGGAGAAACAATAGTAGCATTCACATAATTTTGACTATTTTTTTAAAGACAGTGCTGAATGATCCTATCTAGCTCAATAGCATAATAATCAGCATATGCTGGTGCATATATACATTTCTGCTCTTTCAACAAAGTGTTTTGATTGCATATGATTTCAGCCCTATCAGTTTGGTTATTACTCTTTAAATGATTCTGCAAGTTGCAGATTTAGCTGTTGAAGAATAATTAATACTCTTTTCTCAATCATTTTAGCCCAATTGAGCTACTGGCAAACAAGATTAATATTCCTGCATTGCTGCTTTCAGCTTTTCCATGAAAATCCTAGAGCTTTGTGTCAAAATGTACTGCTGTTATGCACAACTGCTGACATATATGTCTCAGAATCGTTCTCTTAGGCGTTCATAATACATAATAGCATTATATAACTTCATTATGTAATTTGATGCCTTTTTTTATTTCCATTAGGAGTTAATTTTTAATTTTCTGTATTTCAAATGTACAATTTTCTGCATTTGTTAACAACAAACCTGGAAGTATTTGTGAATTTACATAATGACTGCTGGAAACACTGCCAGATCGCTTTCAGCTGTCATGTTCATTTGCAGAGAAATCCTAATAACAGCTCTTAATGGAGGCGTGTGATCTTTCCTTCCTATTTGAAATCAGGATTGCACAATGATTGTTGTCAGAGGCTCCAATTTATCACAAGCTTAATATTGGCTTCTGTAAATGAGAGAGTTAGCTAGACCGTGATCATTTCATTTATTCATTTATGCACTCATTATGAGTTACTTCATGCAATGGCACTGTCTTGAAACTTCATTTTCTTATAAAAAAAAAAATCCTCATAATGTTGGAACACATTAAAAACAAAAGAGAAATGTTTTTTTCACAGCGTTTTTCTGTACAACCTTATTTATTTGTTTGTTTCTTTTGTTTTGTTTTACTTTTTTTGGATTGAAAGAAATTCTCCAAGTGTCCATGTTTACATTTAACAGAGGGGGGGCATACAGGTAGGGGTGGGCGATATGGCAAAAATATCATATCACAATTATATATTTTTTTTTTTTTGAAATATCACGATTTTTTGTCATGTTGGTTTTATTATTTTGCAAATTGCCTGAGTATTACAGCCAAACTTATTTCCCTATTATAAAGACAAAGCCTTTCAAGGTAACAGAATATAAAAAAGTGTTTAGTTCAAAGTGGGTGAAGATAAAAATATTTTTCATTATTTTATCTTTGTTATTAAAAAATAAGAACAAGGATAGACATTACAAATACACATATTATACAAATAAAACAAACAGTGCTTTATTTTCAGGTACAATAGGTGTATTTAGCAGAGCATTCAAGAAACTGAATGAACAAATATAAAATAATAACACTATATAGATTGATTCCTATTAAAGCAACTGTATTAAAGTTTTCAGTCAAGAGTAGTGAGTGATTTTTCTCTGTGTTTTATTAACATTAAAGGACTAGTTCAACCAAAAATAAAAATTGTTATCTTCCTGCCAAATAGTGTTTTATTTGTATACCTTCATTTACTCACTCAAAATTAGTTTTAAACCTGAGTGAGTATCTTTCTTCTGTTGAACATAAATACTATTTTTGAATATTGTGGAAAACCAAACAGTTGCTGGTCCACAGTGACTTCCATTGTATTTTTTTCCGACTATCAAATTAAAAGTGGACCAGCAAGTGTTTGGTGACCCACTGTCTTCAAAATATCTTATTTTGTGTTCAGCACAAAAAATTAATTCATACAAGTTTGGGACAACATGTGAGTGAGTAAATAATAACAGAAATTTAATTTTAGTGTAACTATCGCTTTAATGACAGTCGGCAGCATGGCAATCCGTTTTTTCTCAACTGTTTACTTTCATTTTATACATAACCAACTACACTGAAAAAAATTATTCATTGAATTTACACATTTTTTTAAGGTAAGTGGTAGGCTTGCATTGATAGATGGTGTTGGAGGTGATACCGGTGTTAAGCCGCAACACCGTTACGTCACTTGCCCACTGTGGCACCGTCCCCCTCCGTCGTTTAGATTTTTTTATAGTAATAAAAATAATTTTGTTCAGTTAGAGGACACTACAATTAAAACTGAACACGTCTGCTCAATGCAGCGCACCGAACGAACGAGGAGTCGAGCATCACAGCAGTCTAGGTCTGCATTGCCGCAGCTGTCCCGACCAGATTACTTGTGCCGCGGGATTAATTTCCCGAATACAACGCGGTAACGGTCGGTAACTCAGGTGCAATTTGAACGGGAGCTGGCCGTCTAACAATATCCATTCCCGACGTCCTTTCAGAACAGCATATCTGCGCTTTATTCTTATCGAGCACCGGTACAGCCTGCACTCGAACCGTTATCCGCGCGCTGCAAGCATGAACCAGTGCTTCGTTTTATTTGCGGGGTCTGAGCACAGCATGTGCAACGATGCTCAGAGCAGCATAGCAGATATAATATACAGCTCTCAGACAACAGGCAGGTTGTGATGAGTGACAGAGCAGAATAAGGATGGAGCAAAGTGTGATCCTTATTTTCTTTTTTTTGTATTAAGTTAACATTGATGTTAATGTATGTTGCATTGTACAGTATATTGAGACGGAGGCGCCAGAACTGCAGCCGATAGAATGTGCGCTGTAGCGCGATACTGTGATATTTCTTCTAAAGCGGATTGTGGAGATATTATTATCGTCCACGATCAAAAATTGTCATATCGCACACCCTACATACAGGTTTGGAATTATAAAGTTCCAAAAGCAATTTGTCAAAAGAGTCAGTGTTATTTGAAAAAATATTGGGCCAGATTTCTTAGAAAGCTAGATTAGGTTGTAAGCTAGAAAAGCAGAGAAGAGACTGAAAAAATGACATAAGAATGAATAAACATGCCATAAATTGCAGTTTTGGGTGAACTATGCCTTTAAAATGAGAACTTCTTTTGTGGACCTACTTTCCATTGTTCTAAATTCTCTGAGGCAAGCAGTATTTGATACCAGCACCTTCTGTTGTCTCAAGATTGAGGTCGTATAGTGACCCCACCCCTACCAATAGTCAAAGATCCTTCCAGCTCTTAGAAGCCCCTCATATTGACTGTAAGGTCAGCATCTGATCTTCTGCCAGAGGATGTGGGTCTGTGTGGATAAACTAGAGCATAGCTTTGAGCTGATCTTCTCTAATGATGCTCGGAGCGACTGAATCAAGCCCCACCAAATGCTACTGTGAATGTGTGCTTTTAAACATACAGAGAGTTCATGTATATGTGATGAAAGACTGTGGGCAGTGTTGTAGAGTTTCTTTGAGGGTTTGTTGATGTGTGTTTGAGAACTGTTAAATTATAAATTCTCTTGTCAAGTTTCATTGATGTGCATAAACCTGAGCTGTTGGTAGGAGAAGTGGGCCATTGCACTCAAGGTTCAAGAATCTGAAACTTCAGCTCAGGAAGTTACATCACAGACCACTTTTAATGTGATTTAATGAACAGAAAACAAGCTTCTGGCTACTACACTAAAACGTCAGTTTTTGGCTTCATTCAACATTCATGGAATATTTCCATTGCACAAAATTTACTTTTAAGTGTTTTGGTAAAGATAAGATTTGTCTATATTGCAAAGACAAACATATTTTTTGTTGGAATAATGTGCACTGGTGAATAATGCTTATGATATCTTGTTGCATAAATATTTGTTGTCATCAATATTGCTACTTAATATTTTGTGGAAAATTTTACTTTTTCATGATCTTTGATTAATCGAAAGGTCAGAAGAACACTTTGTTTGGCATAGAAATCCTTTGTAACAGTCACTTTTTATATCAATTCAATGCATCGTTGATTGATTAAAGTATTCTGTTAAATTATAAATTAACATCATAAACTTGGCTGCCACAATGAGAGAGATAACAGTGCAGTAAGTGTTAGTCCTAAAAGCATTGGCAAGGTTGTGGGTTCAATTCCCAGGGAACACACATACTGACAATAAAATGTATAACCTGAATGCACTGTAAGTCGCTTTGGATAAAAGCGTCTGCTAAATGCATAAATGTATCAATGGAATATTTCCTTTGCATAAAAGTTTTTTTATAATGGTTTATTAAAGAAAAAAATAGTTCACACTAATAACAATTATTCTTTTAAGAATTGTTTACTACTTTAGGGAACCAAAAAATGGTTCTACTACGACATTGCTACAAAAACTCCCTTTTGGAGTATTTATTTTTAAAGGTAAAAACTGCAGGTGAAGGGTGTTCATGCCACATTTTCCCATTTCAGGAAAGATAAATGTGTGTTTCAGTATGATTAGCTTTTACTCTGTGCTCCCTAAGGGACAAAAGTCCTTCCGGTCCTGTTTTCCGGGATTCACTCTGGCAGACCGGCACCTTTGTCTCACCTAGTGTAATTTTCTTTAGTCCGTTCCAATCACAATCTCATTCTGCCCAGATGAATCGAAGCAGACAGGGCCATTGTAAAGAGAGAGGACTGGAGGGGGGCTTTCAATTAACCAGCATCTTTCCCAGTTCCAGATCGTGCAGTATTACTCTGGACGCTCTCCGCAGTACGACAGACAAAGACATTGTACCGGTGGGTGTAGAGTTGGGAACGATGCCATATCGTAGATTGAAGTGGCTTGACATCTCTGCCTTATATCATATCCTCGCTCTCTGTGGAGATGCTTCAGTTTAGCTGTGTGGACAGATTAAATGGCTCCGGTCAGGATTCAATTAATGATTTGAGTAAAACAGGCTTATGATTTTGTGGAGGAGATCCTATTAAGCTAGGTGACGCAAAATGGGCTGCAAACCTCTTTATGTATATCTGTTCTTTATTCTGCATACAAATCTATTTAGATGACAAATCTACATGAAATGCGTTTGCAACCCAATTTCATAAATGTATAACGCAGCATTGGTGCAAAAACAAGCATATTTTATCATTGGAATTAACGCATACAGATGATTCATGCTTTTGAGGCTCTTGTGACCATTAGCATTATTAAAATTGATTGTAGCTGACTGGCTGCAGGTTGATTTAAAAGATTTCTGTGATTTTAATTTTTTGTTAGCACAACATAATGGATTTCTGTTTCCAAGAGCGTAGATTTTATTATAAAAGGTTTCCCTGGAAACAATCTGCGGTGTTTATAAAATGACTTGTATATCTGACATTCACCAAATGCATGTAAATAGCATCTGCGAAACATAACAGTTCTGAACTCAAAGTGTTGGGCGCAGTAAGCGTCAAAGTGTTAAGGCGTTAAAGAGTAGGCGTGTTGAGAGATTTTATTGCACTTCTGGATCTTACTATAACTGATACTACCTTCAGTTCAGACTCACTCCCACATGAAATAATGCCTGATGAAACAAACAGCAGCCTTTGCTTCTACAAAGCCACACAATAGCACTATAAACGCTCCGTCTCACATGGGCATTTCTATTTAAGGCTTGAGGAGTATGTGTAACCCTTCACTCTGATAAGGTTTTGTTCCAGCTTTTGAACTGAGGATGGATGGCTGTATGTTCTGCTCTCTGTGTGGTGCCGATAGCTTTTAATTAAGGCTTGCATGTTTGCGCTTTAAGAACGTGTAGATTCTCACTGGCGGCAGAATGTCTGTTTTCCTCGCGCTCTAGGAATAGATTTATTAATTCCGGCTGGGCTCTACCATAAATAAACGCATTTATTTGTCTCCATGATAATTTGTGTTGTTGATGGTGTGGACTGCATCTGTTTTCCTAGAAATGGTTTGAAACCTTGAGCTGTTTACTTTTTTGTCAAGCAGTACTTTCATTCAGAGAGACAAATCTGAATCATTTAGAAATATCCATTCATTCAATTACAGTTTACTTTTTAATGCACATTTCTAGTCTTATTGAGCAAAATGTACTAGTGCATATAATTGTAAAGGAAATTTGTTTTCATATTCTTTCTTCAAAACGTTTGGAGTTGTTCTGCCTCTGAAAGGATTTTCATTTTAGCTGACTTCGCCATGAGTGCTTAAAGTTTCAGCCAAAGGGTTTCAGCAGTGTTGCAGACGGATACTAATCAATACTTCATAATACAGAAGTAAAATGGGCTGCAAAGAGTTTCATATTGCCTTTAGATTACCTGGGCATTTGAGATTAACTGTTAGAAAATATTTTGTTTGTAAATATGAAAGTAAAAGTGATGTGACATACGGCCAAGTATGGTGACCCATACTCTGAATTTGTGCTCTGCATTTAACCCATCCAAAGTGCACACACACAGCAGTGAACACACACACTGTGAACACACACACAGTGAGGAGCAGTGGGCAGCCATTTATGCTGTGGTACCCGGGGAGCAGTTGGGGGTTTGGTGCCTTGCTCAAGGCTCTCACCTCAGTCGTGGTATTGAGGGTGGAGAGAGAGCGCTGTACATTCACTCCCCCCACCGACAATTCCTGCCGGCCCGAGACTCGAACTCACAACCTTTGGATTACGAGTCCAACTCTCTAACCATTAGGCCACGACTTCCCCAGCGTAAAACCTGCTATGCAATCATAACTATGTTAGTTCAAGAGAATGGGATCAGGATCATTTTACTGATTAGCAAAAATATTGTTCTTTATTAAATTATTTAAATAACATATGTAAAGAACACTTTACTTCGATGCCACAGCAAAAACTAGTAATATATAGGAATGTAATGATTCACTCACAGTGCGATACGATTCATTATACTGATTCCACAATACAATTTTCTCACAACAAATAAATGAAAAGGTGTCCTTTTATGATATCTCAAATGCTCAGTTGCTTTGAGTGAGTGCGCACCGAAAACAGCATGCTTGAGTTACAATTTTATCAGTAACATAGTTTAACAACTTAAAAACTACATTACTTCTCACAAGTGAGGTAACAACGGCACTGTTCGTGAAGAAAACCAACTTAAAAGGTTCACTCTTAGTAGAGACATTGCTGCCGAACACTTTTGAGAGACGCACAGACTCACAGAGGTAAGTCACACGCTTAATCTCTCTCTCTCTCTCTCTCTCTCTCTCTCTCTCTACCGCTCTCTCTCTCTCTCTCTCTCTCTACCGCTCTCTCTCTCTCTCTCTCTCTCTCTCTCTCTCTCTCTCTCTACCGCTCTCTCTCTCTCTCTCTCTCTCTCTCTCTCTCTCTCTCTCTCTCTCTCTCTCTCTCTCTCTCTCTTATTCTCTGCAGTCTTCTATCTGGCTCAAGACTCCGTTACTACCGTTTTGGAATTAGAACTCTGAGATTAAGAATGAATCCTACTCCAAATACCCTTTTAAGTACAAAAACCAGAAACATTTCTTGAAATATATCATCTGATTGATGTCTTGAGGAGTGGTCCGCTTCGCGCCGCATCACCACCTTTGGCGTGCATTATTTTCTAAGAATTCAATGCACCAAAGTCAATTATTCCTTACCTAAGAGAAAACAGTTATTTAAAATTGTAATTCAATTTCTGTTTTTACTCTGTTTTTGTTCAAATAAATGCAGCCTTGGTGAGCATAAGAGACTTAGCATAAGAGAAAAGCATTAAAAAAAGACTAACGAAAAAAAACACTTTTTAAACAGTTTTTTCGTCTTAAATAATGAGTCTTCTTTCGTTTAACATTTTTAAATAATGAGTCTTAAGTGAATAGCATGGCAGAAACATACAAAAGCTGTTTTGTGAACGACGGGCGTCCCAGTTCTGCAGGTCTCCGGAGCTTTCTGTGAAATTGTGCACGTGCAGATTCTGTGTGGGCCACTTCATAACCCTTGATAATGGTAACGTGAACTCTTATTCACAATGTGTGTGTGGAGGCTGGGGAAAAACGGGTGGTGTTGGTGGAGAAGAGGGAAAGATGTGGGATTTGAGATGAACTTCTTTCTGACTGGAGCTGAAGCCGTTCTCAGGTAGAGCTACTGCTTTTAGTACAGGGTGTAGGAGGCTTGCTCACAGTCTGAATTGCTCTTACATAAACACATATTTCAAAGAACAAATCCGCACGAGTATTGTGTGCGTATGAAAGAATGGTGTACATATAGTTCAACACGTTCCCCAATGTAGATTCCTTGAAGAATGTGGTACATTGCTCCTCCATGACCTTTAAGCCTTTGCCTGCCATTAATTACTCATAACCGCACGGCTTGTGCACTACTTTAGTGATGCTCTCATTTCCTTTGAGGGCCAGTTGGCTACTGTTTGGTAATGCGAAATGCATTGGCCTTGCCTAAAAATGAACATTTTGTCATCATTTATTCACCCTTAGGCATCATAAAAGTTGGCAATATGACTTGTGCACTATATTTCAAGTAATTAAGCCATCTCATGCTGATATTGAAGTCATTTTAAGTTAAGTTTTCAATAGCAGTTGATGTCATTTATGTGGAACCTGCATTTCTAGAGGGTTTGCCATTATAGGCATCATAAAAGTAGGCGATACGACTTATTTTGAAGCCATGCAAAGTCTTGAACAGACTGATATTGAAGTAATTTACATGTCATGGCAATGATGATCTAAATCAATAGCTACGTATGTATTTCCCGAGGATCTGCCATTCGAATGATGTGAGAATTGGCATTTGTTTGGTTGAACTATTCCTTTAATACTGACAAATGTGTTTTGACAAAATCGTGCTCCACTTTTAAAGTTCACAAACTCACTGAGGCAGGTGGAGACTGTCACAATCAGCAGAGACCGAAGTCATCTGAACTCCCTCTGCTTCGTAAACAAACCTGACTAAAAGACACAGGTGACATTTATTGACCTCTGGCTTGATCTCCGGTGACTCCTGGCAAACCCAGTCTCCAGCGCTGCACCTGGGTCCAGTTGTGACTGGGCCGCTGTCCACCATGTAGTATTCGGCTCCAGCCCATGAAATATTCAACACAACACAACGCTGGCAACAAGGAAACAGTTACACAATCAAGATTTCACTGGGCCAGATTGCCTTTCGATTTGCCTGTTCCTCCAGTCCAGCATAGTGGTTTTAACAGGGTCGGCTTATTATTTGAGCTTCCTTGACATAGCTTCGGTCATATGTTTATCAGTGTAGACAGCAGTAGAGTTCTGGTTTAATCTGTACTAATCATGTTAAGATACTCCGTTTGATGTCACAAACATCAAACCATGAAATGAGTCCTTTCCTGATCTCAGTGAATATCTTGTTCACTGTACATATTATCAGCGAGGGTGCAACCAATGAATGAATCATAAATAGCCTTGGGATTCATGTGTGCATATTGTTTGTTTCCTACTGGGTGGTAATTGCTGCATATAATGAGAATAAGAAGACGCAATTTTGGCAGCCAGAGATGAGATAAGAAATCTTTGGCACATGTCCGTTTCCACGTTTTGCACAACTCAATCACACCAACCAGTGTAATGCTTTATTGAAAGGGCATCATGCAAAAACACAGATTTTATTAGTATGTGGGCTAAAACACCTCACCAGGATGCAAATTATCGTCAGTTTGCACAGTTTAAAAAAGAGTGCGTTTGCAAATCAGTTTTAATTCTATGTGTTGCATAAGAGATGTTTCAACAGCATTTCCAAACCACAAAAATTTGATTACTAGATACTTAAAAGGCACATTTTCACCAAATATATGCTCTCAAGCTGAAATCGTGTTGCCTGTGGAGGTAACCATAACAACATAAGCTGCTCGAGCCGTTTCCATTAAGATCAGTATTGAACCGTACAGTACTTTGACAAAACACAAGTACTGTTATTATGCATCACTTTCTTAAATGTTCACATATCACAACAGTATATCGCTCAAAAACTTGTTTAAGTCTTTAAAGTGCCATGAAACCTTCCATTCTGGTCACAGGTCAATCGGTATGACAGATATAAAATATGTATATATGAAAAAAGCTGTGGAGCGAGGAGAGATTTTTTTTTTTTTAAATGTCATAGAAGAACAATTTTTGGTACCCAAGAGAACCTTGAAATATATGCTGTCAAGATTAGTGCGTTAACGCATGTGATACATTTTTCCAGTTTAACAGTTAAAAATATGTAACGCAGGGACGGGGCTAGGGTTTGCCACCCCACTCACAACTGCTGCGTAAGTTTCTTTTTTCTTGACTAAAACTGTGCAGAAGATCTTTACGACCACATCAAACGGGAGACTTTTCAAACGCGCACTCCAGCTTCTCCTCAGCCCCAGATGTGAATCGAACGAGCGCGGAAACGGTACAGGTGACGAGGAGCTTCTGTAGAAGGCCATATGTCAGTAAAAACTAATTTTCCTGTCCTGTCAGCTGTTATACTGTGCTTGTAACATGTGCTCTTCAATTGCATGCACAAATGCACCAGCGTGCTGTATATCAATTCATATTAAAATGCAATTATATATAAAAGGTTGTGAGAAAACAAGACACGTGTCAGATATGCGTCACGTTCAGCAGCGGCAGCTCTTAAAGAAATAGCAGCCAAATAACCAGCTGCTGTGATGTCTGTTAATCAAAGAACAACAGAAAAAAGAGGAAATCAATAACTTTTGTAGCTTTAAGGATTCATCTATATTTCATTTAGAATTTAGTGTTTGATAACTTTATTCGATTTCTGTATATTTCCTACTTGCTGAAGAGCACAGGTAGCTAAATATGAGTTTCATTATAAAGGGTTTATGTGAAGTTTTTTTTTTTAAAGTCTAATACATGTTAAAATTGATAGCTCTCATTTATACTGTAATGTTAAAAGGCTCAAATTCATAGACATGAAGACATCAGTATTGGTATTAGTGATACTCACCTTAAGTCATAAATAAGATGCATGGGAAAATATTGCAATATAAAAGTATATTTAAAAACATGAATGTATGTTAGGTGAGATTAATCGCGACTAAAAAATAGCAAATAATTGTTGCTGTTAATCGATAAAAATAAGTGTAACCAATTAATTGTGTGTGTGTGTATATATATATATATATAGTGTTTTAGTGTTTCATGACACATATCTTTTACTTTCCCAGAATAATATGCAGCTTTTAGATTGAATTGAATTCCTTAAAGTGTGAACACTGCTGCTATGTGATGCTAAAAAGACCTTGTTTGAGAGCATCTCAGCTCCACAAAGCAACATTGACTCGACCTGGTTTGGGGGCAGCAGATGAGAGTCGTTGTTGTTGCATTACTGTCTGATGATTGCAGTCGCACAGAAATGACATGCTTCATGTTTACAATAGATTTGCTGATACAGTGGCAAAAGGCTTGCCTTTGCAAATAATGTACACGAGTTCTTTACGATTAAGGAACTGAACCATGATGCTTCTGTCCAACATACAACAGTCTATCTCACCGCAAGCTCTAATTAAAAAGTGACTAACTTTTTTTGACATTGACCTGACCATTGTTGATTAACCACATGCTCTTTACGTTTTAGCTCCATGTTAATTGCAAAACTAGATTTGAGCAGATACTCATTCCTTTTCCTCTAGTGAGTTGTGCCTTGCAGATAGATATTTGCTTATTAACTTCAAGATTCCCTCGTGTCTATAGGAAAGAGCGCAGCGCTCCAATGGGTTATTTACCAAACTTGTCGGCATTTTAATATTTTGAACTTTTGTGCTGAGGTGCCTGGAGATATTGCCAGCCATATTAAAGTTCCCAGTAAATACTGTTATGAATAGGATCTCATGAAAAGCAAAGTCCGGTCCTGCAGGTTACTTTTTGAATCCAATGCAACGTGTGGCTCGCTGTGACCCGCTGACGTCTGTCTTTCATTGCATTCTGCCACCGGACACCCACATGTTTCTAATCCATCATGGACACCCCCACACAAACACACACGCTTATAGAAACACGCACATACATGTCTTTTACTCCCACTCACACAGACAGCTTGTTATATCACCCCTAATCCCAGTTACACACATCCTCATGTACAGAAAACACAACCTACGGCTGAATGACAGCATAGTGTGTGTGTGTGTGTGTGTGTGTGTGTGTGTGTGTGTGTGTGTGTGTGTGTGTGTGTGTGTGTGTGTGTGTGTGTGTGTGTGTGTGTGTGTGTGTGTGTGTGTGTGTGTGTGTGTGTGTGTGTGTGTGTGTGTGTGTGTGCTGTGTGTGTGTGGGTGTGTGTGGTGTGTGTGTGTGTGTGTGTGTGTGTGTGTGTGTGTGTGTGTGTGTGTGCGTGTGTGTGTGTGTGTGTGTGTGTGTGTGTGTGTGTGTGTGTGTCGCTGTCACCTCACATCCCATTTATCTCCTGTATTATCACCAGCTTCGCTTTGCTCAATAGATAATTATCTACCTCCATCCCCGACTCCTCCTCTTGTCAGTCAGGATTCAGCCTAATTTCAAAATGTTACATTAAATTATTGAACCTAATGATGTCTGCAATACATTTGTGTTCTGGTACACTGGGGGGTTATCGCTTCTCTCCCTGCTCTTATCCATGTTAGTCTTGCCCAGAACAGAACCATACCGCCGGTCCAAACTGAATGCTAATTGTCAGTCATCTTTGACAATAGTGGTCCTGACAGAAATCTAGATATATTCTTAAAATATATATATTTAGAGATTTTCTTTAATTTATATATATTGTATTGTATATTTGTTTAGTGATATTAAATAATGTTGACCAATTTGCTGTTTTGTATCATTTGTTGCCAAGCAGATATTGCCAATATTTTGATAGGTTTTTCAATAAATATCACAAACCAACAAAATATTTCAGTAGAAACAATCAGCCCGTGTTGTTTACTTATATGCATCTTAAGTAGTACTACATAGCAAGCATTATATAGTTATTGCACTAAGGAATTGTTGAATTGTTGTGATGAACAGAACTATTGAAATGGGAATTAAATATTCTTGTAATTTAGAAAGAATGTTGTATATATCGAATGTTTTCAAATATGCAATATATCCCCCAGCCCTAATACACACACACACATAGAGAAAAGTACACGCTGTTCTTCTGTTTTGCTCATTTCAGAAGTCTGGGGCACAAATCTGTTGTTTTAGCTTGTTTTGTTTTACTTCTTTGAACCTTTACAAATCTTATAATAATCTTACCATCTTTTTGGCTTTGTGCGCAACACTGTTCTTTTTGGCACAGCAGTTTTCTTGGCTGAAAAAAATAATGAATTAAAGTAAAACTAAAACAACGTAAAAAGTAAACAAAACAAAGTTGGATCCAAATTCTTGGGTCCAAACCTCTGTGTGTGAGAGCTGTCCTCTGGGATGATCTGTGCTGACTTTCAGAGGATGGTACAGAAGTTGAAAACCTCTCTCTTTCTCTCATGTAGCTCTGTGACTCTGGATGTTGAGCCTTTCTTTAGCCAGTTCTCTTCATTATAGCTGCGGTCTCCATAAACTCCATAGTCGTCCTCGCTCCCATAAGGCCCTGGGGTCAGTAATCTGCCCTCAGGCACTGCTAAGTCTCATTTTCCCCATGATACACCAATCAGCAGGATGGCTTACGCACTCCATAAGCTCCCCTGCCAGCCCCGGGGGCATCTACGGGACTCTGAAGAATCACATTGCTTTGAAGACCGTAGATCTGTTCCAAAACCTAGTGTGCTGCCTTGCTGTCCACATCCTACATGGGCGGCATCTCAACTGTACAGGAGGCTCGACTCCTTGGGAACAAATGGGTTTGCCATCTTGATAGGCAGCTCACTAGTTTTTGGAACAGAGCTTTTTTTATTGAGAAAATGAGGTTGGCACTTTCAAAGCTGACAGTCTGATTTAGTACTTCAACGGTATTACTCTGACTTTAGAGAGAACACAGTGATAAAGAAAGCAGAGTAAAACCTATTAACCATTGTCTTTGTTTCCTTTTTTCCAGAAACCTGGGGAAGTCGGGCCTGAGAGTCTCATGTCTTGGATTAGGTACGTTTATGGCCTCCTCATCAAGCCCTTTTGTGAAGTAGATAAGGAAACCTGCAACCAACAATACAAGCTTTAGTCACAAGATGAGTTTTCTTCAAACTGAGCTGCTAGTAGTGGCAGACAGCAGATATCTACACCATGCAGCCAGTGTTGTTCTGTTCTCTTGAGCTGGGCGTTAAAGATTATCCATGTTATCTGTAGCTTCATCTTAAGGCTTTACTCTTTAGTGTCATTGGTGGATCACTGATAATCATTTAAAGCTGGTTTATCTCGTGAAAAGCAGTGACTGATTCTAGATCTCTGTACAGGAACATGGGTGACGTTTGGAGGACAGATCACAGATGAGGTATGATGAGTGGAAACACTGATCTGAGCTTTTATATTCTTGTACACTTACAGGAATAATTCACCCCAAAATGAATGTCCTGTCATCATTTACTCACCCTCTTGTCTTTCCAAACAAGACATTTTATTCATTTCATGTAACACAGTGTTTTATATTGTCAAACATTGAGAAAAAGAATAACAAAGTAGTCCACAAGACACATTTATTCCAAGTTTTCTGAAGTCATATTTGAGGAACAGATTGGAAAATAACGAAGTAAAAATCAGACCTCATTTATTGCTAATTTAGGTCCTTTGCACCAGGGTTTGATGCCAGTGATGCCAAACCTTAATTAGTCTAATGATTGCACTGCAACATTTCAATGTTTTTAAATTAAACATTGTAGATGAAAAACATAATATTGGTTTAGCACATCATGATGGTTGGTAAATGATGAATTAAAAAAGAAGAAATTGGTGAACTAATCCATGTGTCCATAAAATGTATAAAGAAGTAATACATTTATATTTATTTATTTTTGTTTAAGATTGATAAACCCTCGCTCTCTCTCTCTCTCCCGCTCTCTCGCACCTAATAGATAAATATCTAAATATACCAAACTCTCTCTCTCTCTCTCTCTCTCTCTCTCTCTCTCTCTCTCTCTCTCTCTCTCTCTCTCTCTCTCTCTCTCTCTCTCATTCATATATATATATTTAGTGATGTGAAAAAGAAAGAACACCCTATTGAATGTCATGGTTTTCTGTATTAGGACATCTAATCATATAAACAAATGCCCACAAACCTCAATAAGCGTGAGCAACGTTGTAAAGAAGAGTGGGACAAAATTTCTCCAGAACGATGTGAGAGACTGATAAAGTCCTACAGAACATCTTTAATTCAAGTTATTGCTGCTAAAAGTGGATCTGCAATCAGCTGAATCATAGTGTCCTTCGTTTGACACCCATGGATTTTTCATATCGGCTTTATTTTTGCTAAATAAATGTGTCGTGTTGTTCATCTGAGGTTTTATTTTCCAAAGTTGATATAACTTATGTATATATTTATATAATTATATAAATATGTTTTCCAACTTAAAAAAACAACTACACTATTATATTATATAAGCATTCTTCCATAAATCACCATTCATATTGTTGATAAAAAATAAATAAATAACAACTGTTAAAAAATATATTTTTCCTACATTTTTTAAAATCTTCAGTGTACATTACAGTGTAATTTGAGCTTATGGTTATAGATAGATCTTATATCTTCTAATTACAGTATAATTTTAACAACATTGTTTGGGGGAAATATCAAGTGCAAAATGCTTTATTTTGCTTTGAAATTAAACATTCAAATAGTGAATTGACGTAATTTTTCTCTGCTAATAAACTATTCAGCTTGCAGTAGTTTTTCGTTTCCAGCGTCCCACTGTAAATGTGCCGAAACACATTAAATATGACTTCTAGTGTAGCACAGTGCAGAATGGAATAGACTTCAACACCTTGACTGCTGGATCGTCTTCCTTCCTTCCTTCTGATAGATTGCAGAGCAGCTGCTGACTCTGGCATACGAGAACGGGATCAATCTGTTCGACACGGCAGAGGTCTACGCTGCAGGAAAGTGAGTGCGCCATAATGAGCACAGCCCACCACGTGCTGAAACATGTTCTTTCTGTTCATCTGGGGAATTAGTTAAGTAATGTGGTGTTTTAAAATGTTTTAAAAGCCACTTTTATATGATGTTTTATTTCTAATATTAATATATATTATGTCAGTTTTATGTTGTTTTTTTTAAAGCATGAATAAAGCTCCTTAGGTTTTCGTTACAACTAAGGCTCATTTCAAAAGGTGCATGAACATTTCTATGGCAGCTGACCCGGGGCATCGTTGGAAATGGCGTTCCTCGTCCGTGTCTTGCGTGGGAGTTTGTGTTGATCTTGTCATAACGACTCGGCACAACCCAGCAGTGCTGTTCTTGGGATCAGGGAAGGACTCGAAACTGTCATGGCCATTTACACATGTGGCGGATATCACAGTATTATTTCTAGTTGGATCTTGAAGCAATAGCATCTCTTAATGTGTCAGACAAGCGAGATTCATCAGCTGTGAGCAAGATGAAGCACAATGATCAGTAGGATTATCTGGCTTTGACAATGAACACGGTTACGTGACCTAAAACCACAAGCCACACATATGGCAGTACACAATTAGAAAATACCAAAGAGATGTAGTTACCCAGAAATAAGATGATACAATATCTAAATGCTCACGTTACTGTTTTTATTTATGTGTAAGTGTATAGACTATGTCTGCCATATACACTAAATTTGCGTAAATATGTATATGAAAAAGATTTATATACAAAAAAAATGTTGTTCTTTTGACTTATTTCAGATAAATTGTAAAAAAATTGTTCACAACACTAAGACTTAATGGTGCTGAATATTACTGCGCATCACAGGAATCAATTGCATTTTAATATATTCAAATAAAAAACTCTTATTGTAAATTGGTCAAATATATGTAAGCTTGGAAAGCAGAACGGACGTCTTTTAAAAACGTTATGCAACTAAATTTAAAATATATATATATATATTTCTTGAAACTGTACACAGGTGCATCTCAGAAAATTTGAATATGGTGAAAAAGTTCATTTTTTCTTGTAAATTATTTCAAAAAGTGAAACTTTCATATATTTTAGATTCATTACATGTAAAGTAAAACACTTCAAATTTTTGTTTTAATTTTGATGATTAGAGCAGCTCATGAAAATTAAAAATCAGTATCTGAAAATATTAGAATATTTACTAAGATCAATCAACAAAAGGGTTTGCAAAACAGAAAAGTTCAAGTTCTTTAAAGTATGATCATTTCTGCACTCAGTACTTGGTCGGGGCTTCTTTAGCACAAACTCCAGCATCAGTGAGGAGTGAATGGAAGCGATCAGCCGGTGGCACTGCTTTCACTGCCTTCAGCTCGTCTGGATTGTTGGATCCACGGTTTCTCATCTTTCTGTTAAATATATCGTATATATTCCAGATGGGGTTCAGGTCAGGCATGTTGTCTGGCCAATCAAGCACAGTAATATCATGGTCAGCAAACTACTTGGAAGTGGGTTTTGGCACTGTAGGTAGGTGCTAAAGTCCTGCTGGAAAATGAAATCAGCATCTCCATAAAGCTTGTCAGCAGATGGAAGCATAAAGTGCTCCAAAATCTCCTGGTAGACGGCTGAATTGGACTTGGATTGAAAAACACAATGGACCAACACCAGCAGACGTCACGGCAGCCCAAATCATCACTGACTTCAGAAACTTCACACTGGACTTCAAGCAACATGGATTCTGTGCCTCTCCACTCTTCCTCCAGACTCTGGGACCTTGATTTCCAAATGAAAAGCAAAATTTACTTTCATCTGAAAAGAGGACTTTGGACCACTGAGCAACAGTCCAGTTCTTTTTCTCCTTAGCCCAGGTAAGATGCTTCTGACGATGTTTCTGTTTCAGAAGTGGCTTGGTAGCTCTTTCCTGAAGATGTCTGAGCGTGGTGACTCTTGATGCACTGACTCCAGCTTCAGTTCACTCCTTGTGAAGCTCTCCCAAGTGTTTGAATCGGCTTTGCTTGACAGTATTCTCAAGCTTGCGGTCATCCCTGTTGCTTGTGCACATTTTCCTACCCAATTTCTTCCTTCCAGTCAACTTTGCATTTAATATGCTTTGATACAGCACTCCTTGAACAGCCCCCCCCTTTCAGTAATGACCCTCTGTGACTTACTCTCTTTGTGGAGGGTGTCAATGATCGTCTTCTGGACCATTGCCAAGTCAGCAGTGTTCCCCATTATTGTGCTTTCAAAGAACAAGAGATACCCACAATTTATACTGTATGGATGGTCATTTATTGAAAGTAAAATGTAAATATTCTAATAATTTGAGATACTGATTTTTATTTGTATTAGCTGTAAGCTCTAATCAAAATTAAAACTAAAAAAACTTTTGAAGTGTTTTACTTTACATATAATGAATCTAAAATATATGAAAGTTTAACTTTTTGAAATAACTTTTCCACCATATTCTAATTTTCTGAGATGCATCTATATATATAGAGAGAGAGAGAGAGAGTTTTGGTTTTCATACTTTTAATTTTGGTGGCTTTATTAAAGAATATTCTCTATGCAGTGTCATGCAAAAGTTTGGTAACCCCTTGCAGAATCTGTGTAAATGTGAACAATTTTAAGTTATTTCTTATTTAGTACTCTCCTGAGTAAGAGGTTTTAGATAAAATATGTTTACAGATAATTCACCGGGGGTGAAAACTTTTTGAATTTGAAGTACTTAATTGTACTTAATTTGTCTTCTGGGAAATATGCATGTATCTTCTGTTGCTTCTGAAGGGCCGTACTGAATGAAAAAATATATATATTTCAACAAAATAAGAACAATTTTGACATCTTCATCCTGTTAAGTACAATTAAGTACTTCAAATTCTAAAAGTTTTCACCCCCGGCTCTTAATGCATCGCGTTTCCTTCTGGAGCATCAGTTAGTGTTTGAACCTTTTTTTAATAGTTGTGTTTGAGTCCCTCAGTTGTCCTCAGTGTGAAAAGATGTATCTCAGAATCATTCAGTCACTACTGGAAAGGGTTCTGATGGCTTAACCAGAGTTAATTGTGAACGCTGCTGCTATTTCCAATTTGAGAGATTTGTATCCTGACAGTAACGCGTCTGTATATCAGTGAGTTAATCTCAGATGTTATTCTTAGTGCTGAGAATCTATATTAGAGCGCATGTTCCTTCCTCCAAACAAGGAAAGTTGCCTGACACATGATGTGTCATAAATAAACTCTGCAAATTAGGTGAGGATAGCGCTTGGTAATCATTAGTGGAGCGCTGTGCGTGGGCATCACTGAACGTCGGCGGCGCTGATGGGGTGAGAGGAGTGGGAAGGTCTGTTTTATTTATCCGATTGGAATAAATACGGCTCCGGCAGCATCTACCATCCAGCTGCGGTCAATACAGTGCATTAAACCCACAGGCCATGACGGGACAAACACTGCTGCGTAAATATAGCGCCAAAACACTTACATCCACAAATACAAAACGTGCTGGCACACACGCTGGCATGTGCGTACACACATCAGCTTTTGTGACCTCTCGGTCTTTCTCTCCCTCGCACATTGCTGGCCCTAGACTGTGGAACAGCCTTCCAGCCTATCAGATCGGCACAGTCTTTAACTGTTTTTAAATCGTCTCTTAAAACCTATTTCTTTTTTCTAGTTTATGTTATGAATCTGTGGGTTGTCCTGTGTTCTATGTCTTTGTGTGTTCAGCATTGTGCTATAAAACAAACTTGAACATAACCAAACAAAAACACAGGCTGAGCCGCCACCTCACGCTCACGCGTCTGTGTCCATCTCCGTCTCTGTTCAACACGCTAACATAAGTGCACTAGCATGCATATTCAGATATCCTCATGAAGATGAGCTGCTTTCTGCCGTCTCAGGGAACCTCCTTTGAAGTTGGGACTTTTTAAGAAAGTGCAGCGTACATTCATGTGGATTAATGAGCCTCTGTCTGCAGCTAATGACCACTAAATCAATGCACAACAGCTAGCATTGAACCGTTCAACCGCTTTCTGTTTTCATATAAAGCCTGGATCAGTGTGAAACATCCAATCAATCAAGATTAAAGATGTTCATCCATCTTTGTGATAGATTGATTCGTTTGTTGGACATTATTTTTATAATAATAATTTAGAATAATACTGTATAATAATATTTATTTTTTTAAGGATTAATACACATTTGTTTCATTTTTTATGCACATAGCTGTACATGTATAAGATGGATTGTTTACAGTGAGCAGGTGTGCTTTATATTATTTATATTTGTATTATTTGATGATAATGACCTGCTGACTTTCACTTGCTTGTACCTTTTCTTTCAGTAAGTTTCTTAGTTAAAAGCTTGAGAAAATAAATGCAGGTGTTACTTCACCTAAAGACAGTGTTATTTTAGTATTATTTATAAACTATTATAGTATTTATTCATATTTAATTAGCTTTTTTCCCTTTCTGTTTTAATTTTAGTTTAAGTTTAGTCATTTTGTTATATATTTTGCTATTTTTCCTTATGTTTCTGTTTAGCTTTAGTCCATTTTATTTTAGTTTTAGTAATTTTAGTACTTAAACATTGTTTATTTCAGTTACTTGCCAAAGCAACATTTTTAATGTATGTTGTATGTTTTTTGTTTTTTTTAAGTTGTTTACGTTTTCATCTAATATTTATATTTTGTATTATTTCAGCTTTGTTTAAATTTGCAAAAACATTTTTAATAGTTTTAGATTAAACAGTTAAACATTTCATTACTGATCTATAAGATCAACCCCCGTTTTTTTTGAAAGAAAAGAATTCACGCTGCTGGTCTCCATTTATTGAGAACGAAAGGGGAGGGATATTGTTGAACTTTAAGAAGAGGATTTGCTGTTTTTGGAGCGTGACAGCGTCTTGCTTCATTCACTTTCATTAAATGAAAAAGAGCAGCACTGAAGAGGAGAAGCAAACTCAAGGGGTTTGGAGCAAAATTAGGTTGATTTTTCATTTTAGAGTGAAGTATTCCTTTAACATTCTTTGTCTTCAATAAGATGCCATACTAGGAAAAAACAAGATTGCGGAATGATTTTTAGAGAGATTAAAGGGGTCATATGATGCGATTTCAAATCTCTTTGGAGTGTTACAAGCTGTTCGTGCATAGATAAGATCCCTGAAGTTGCAAAGACTAAAGTCTCAAAGAGATAGCCTTTATAAAAGTTAAGACTCGACCACGCCCTCCTAAAACGGCTCTTCAAACACGCCCCCACATGTCTACGTCACTGTGTGGTTAGATTTGCATAACACCACCCAAATGCATAAGCAATGAAAGAAGGTGGAACTGTTATTCTCGCTGTAGTGCTGTAGCTGCCGCCGGCGCCATGTCCTGGAGACACTGTGTTTCGCCGTGAAAGAGAAAGTACTTTGTTTGGTCTTCCAAAAGAGGACACAACTAGAAATCAGTGGTTAAGTTGTAGTTACAACACTGTTCCAGAACAGTTCAACCCAAATATTAGAGTGTGTGCAGCGCATTTTACGGAGGACTATTTCCTGAACCTGCGAGTAGCCTGCTAGCTATGCACAAAGGTTGTTTCTATAAAGTGTGTCTGGCGCTTCTGACTCACAGCCTGTAAGTACGTTTCTGCTACTGACTATTCAAACGCGAGTTTTGAGCAGTGTAGAGTAGCGCTTGTTGTTTGTCGTTTCTTCGATCACAAATGCAGACATGGTAATGTATACACGGCGCGATGCGTAAAAAGACAGTAAGTCATTATAATCAGTAATTATGTCCCTAATGGATGCAACAAATGCCTTATTTATAATGGGTTTTATTGTTTTTGTTTCGTTGCGCATCGGCATCACAATTTGGTATTCGGCCAATCACAACGCACTGGATAGCTGGCCAATCAGAGCACGCCTCGCTTCTCAGAACGATGAGCTTTGTAAAAATCGGCGCGTTTCAGAAAGGCGGAGCATAGAGGAGCAACAGTAATGTACAGTATGTGGAAAATTATGTTTTTTTTTACCTTAAACCGCATAAACACATTGCATTACACCAAATACACAAAATAATGTTTTTAGCAACGTCATTTGACCCCTTTAATAGTGAAGCAGTGGGTGGGATTTGTAGCGTTTGTGAGCATGGATGAAATTACAGCACAGCAGTTCATTGAATTGACTAGTGTGCGGCCTGAGGGAGAATCTCACTCACCGGGACAATCACAGCCCGAACTGTATTCTCATTGGGCCCAATTAGCACCCTCAGCATCACTAATGGCTGCCAGAGAGCAGGCTGTTGCTGACACTTCTCCTCATCTGCGTATGAAAAGGAGGCACATTTTACAGGGAGTTAAATATACTTTTAGCACCCAGGTTGTGTTAATTACTCATTCACATACCTTACCGCTTTAAAGCAAGACACTACAGGCAAAATCCTTTTGAAATTTTGGCCTATTATATATTTGGCTATAATGTATTGTTTCAGACTAGAAAAAAGAAAACATCCAAAATACACATTTATGTATTTATTGTGTTGCACTTTATCCATTTGTGTCTGTAGATTTCAGTTACAGTACATGTCTTTATAGGCTCATAATGAGTTTTCCTCCTCTACACCAACAGTGTAGTTGTATTTAATCATATTCTGATTTTTTTTCATATATTGTTTGCCTGACTTTAAACAACACTTTATTCCTAAAAATATCAATTATATTTGTATGGCTGTTGACTGTATTTTCTTGCGCTGGCGCAAGCTATTAGTAAATCTGGCCCTAAAATTCATAAAATTGTAATACAAAACAGTGTTCGTAGTTTGTAATGTTATCGATCAACTGGGAAGGTATGGTGATATCTATTGGTTAAATTTGAACCCTATTCAACTGTTGTCTTGCATTCTCTCCAGCTGTTAGTGGAGATGTTATCCTTGTTTAACCCAAGTTATGACCATCACATATGTCACAAAGCAACCAAAATGAATTGAGCACCCAGAAATTGTGTGAAGCATGAAGTAAATAAAAATGTGTCATTTGTTTTGTGATCTGGATCAGACAGTCCGTGAATAATCTGTTATATAAATAATGTGCTGTCTGAGGTTCACTGGAAGCATCGTAGTATGTTTTCAATACGTGACAATCAAAGCCAAATGGGACATATTGGATGATTAATATACAGCTGTTTGCATCAGAAATTTGGACCAACAAGATTTCACTGTGGGCAGGGCTACAGGACAACAAAAAAAAGCTCAAAATTCCTTTGCTGACAGTATTATTGCTTGCTTTGTATGTTTTCATAAAAATCCTTGGTAGAGTCTTGTGACATTGAAGTGTGCTTTTTAATTTACACATATTTTATGATATTGGCGTCTTGAAAGAGGTGATTTACTGAACTTTGAAATGTCCCTTCAGCGACCTGTTTTGTTGGCTGTATATGTCAATAAAATGATGGATTAGTCCGATAACCATCTGGTTTTCTGTTTCAGGGCAGAGATGGTGCTGGGCAACATCATAAAGAAGAAAGGATGGAGGTATGTTCATTAACAGCATACAGCTTTTCATTTCCTTCGGTTGCTTCTTATCTTGTGCTGATAACTCAGCCCTGTGCCTCAGAGGTTGTGCCACTGCAACCCTAGACAGGCAGAAATGTAAATTATTAAAGCCTGGCTCACACAGTAGATGTCTCATCTAGATATTAAATTATGAAACGGTCACGTGGGTGTGTTTATTGTGCAGTTGATATCCTGATACATGTGTGTGTGTGTGTGTGTGTGTGTGTGTAACGTAACACGAGCTAAAGGAGGTTCATGGTTAATAGAAGCCCTTTTGTTAAGATGTCTTAATTTAAAGCAGGGTGGGCTCTCATTGTTTCTGCATAATGAGATGAAGAGTAACTGAGCTCTCTGCAGGAAAGGATCTTCACGTGTGTGTGTGTGTGTGTGTGTGTGTGTGTGTGTGTGTGTGTGTGTGTGTGTGTGTGTGTGTGTGTGTGTGTGTGTGTGTGTGTGTGTGTGTGTGTGTGTGTGTGTGTGTGTGTGTGTGTGACGTGTGTGTGTGTGTGTGTGTGTGTGTGTGTGTGTGTCATGTGTGTGGGTGTGTGTGTGCGTGTGCTCATACACAGACTGTAATTTCTGTCCTCCGTGTCTGTGTGGTCTTACTTGCAATTTGTGAGAGAAAGTCACACAGAACTTCCGTTTGAGGAAAGGATATTCTTTATAAAAAAATAATAAGTGGTAATTAATTATTGTGAAAAATATGTAATCATGCAATCCTTAAAGTAACTGCAATCTGATTATGAGCATTTTAAAATATAATATAACCTACAAGTACTACATTTATTGGATTCTGATTATTTAATCCAGATGGTCATATGCATCATGTGTAATAACAAAAATGACATGAATATAAACTATATTTATGAACCTTAACACGAAAGCAGATGTCTGTGCTATGTCCTCATTTAGGCAGCTAAATAAACGTGTATGTGTATGTGTGACCATGTATTCCTTTGAAATGAAAATGGTTACCGCAAGCCATTATTCTGTTGTAATTACTTGCAACTTGATAATTACTTATTAAAACCCTTTCCAAAAGTGTGACCTAATTTTTTTTGTGTCTTTTTTTTTGCAGACGTTCCAGTTTAGTCATTACAACGAAGATATTTTGGGGTGGAAAGTATGTCAATTTTATATTTATTATAAAATGAATCATGGCATTATGCAAACAATGCTTCTGAAGCTTTAATGTTACACTTATGAGTTAATGTAGCTGTTGCTTTTTACTTCTGGTATATGAATAATTATGTCTTTGAAATAGTGTTATATTTTGTATTGAATAAAATATTTTGGCCTCATTTCTAATATTAAACCAAGTAGTGTCTTCACAATATAATTTACTCAATTTGGCATCAATGATAATTGCATAATAGTACATATTCTTCTGTTTTCTAGAGCAGAGACTGAGAGAGGACTGTCAAGAAAACACATTATAGAAGGTGAGTGGACCTCAAAGCATACACGCTACAGAGCAGCAGCTGCTTTAAACGCCTCATTCATTCAACTAATCGTGTGCTGAATTGATTTGTTACTCTTCTGTAGGTTTGAAGGCATCCTTGGAGAGACTGCAGTTAGAATATGTGGACGTAGTGTTTGCAAACAGACCAGACCCCAACACACCCATGGAAGGTACATCTCAATCTCAATTCATTTGCTTTAAATATTCAACTCTACTATAACTCTTCCTGTGCTGTTTGTGCTCCAGCTATAATTGGTTCCTCAAATCACGTGTAAGCAAGATCTTTGCAATTTGCCCATTTGGCCTTTTGTAAGTCGCCAGCCTGAATTAAATCTCCACCAATGTTTTCGGGAGAAAGGGTGGCTGCTCTTTGATAAAAACAAGGCAGAAATGTTATTTGTCTACTTTTATTAGCCTAGCTGCCCTTTAGAAAGTTCACACAGTTCAGTGGTTGAAACACAAACAGCTCAGGGGTCTGTAGACATCTGCTGTTCTTGTCATTAAAGAGCTCGACACTTCAATAGTCTGTTTTTCTCTTGCGCTCTTAGGCGGATATTTAGACTCATAGACGTACACACTGCATTTCAGGAGTCAACCGCGAGTGAGTCCCGTAGTTCCAACGGAACAGCACTCACTATTTGTAGAACATCTGAGGAGTGTACAAGTTTAGATCTGCCATTTTTTGACTAAAGACTGTTTTGTCCGTCGATGACATGTGTTGTAGTTATGCTCGGGAGGCTTCTGTCTTGCAGTGTTGCCATGCGCTTTCAGGCATGTTGTTTAGTCTTAGCTCATAAAGACAGGCACTTTATGATCTTAATAAAGTGGTCTGTCGCGGATTGAGATATATTAATGTTTATTTTGGTTGCATTTTCATTTTTTAGACTGGCAACACTGGTCATGAGCGCAGCTAGCCTGTGCTAAGTTAATACTTCTTTCACTGTTGTTTTCTTGCATCTCACATACAGATTGCATGGTCAAATACGTCATTAACAACTAGTTGTTCTTCGGTTCCGTAGCGTAGAATTTCTGTATGCGGTTGTCACTACCTGTATTTTTCGGGAGTTAATTCGGTTGTTGAATGCGGTTGTCACTCCCGTATTTTAATGAATCAGAACGCGATCTGACATCCGAATTTAGCTGCAGTGTGTACGTGGCCATATAGTCAAGCGAGAGCAGTAAATGACTCTCAAGCTCATAAGACTGATGTTTTGACACAGCTGGTGTTGGTTATTAAGGATGGATCTTTTCCAGCCCTCATTTGTTTTCCTTGAGCTGAGGTTGATATTGACCCGTTGTTTATTTTGTCTTACTCATATTGATTCGAATTCTCCAGCTCGATCCAGAAGCGATTTATCATTTAAACTCCCCTCCCTTGCATTAATCGAGCTTGTTTTCTTTTGCTTGTTAATATTTCACATGTTCACCCAGTGTGACATGATGTATGGTGCTGTAAGTCTCTGAAAATCTGTGGTCTGATTGGCAGAGACTGTGCGGGCGATGACCCATGTGATCAATCAGGGAATGGCGATGTACTGGGGAACGTCACGCTGGAGTCCGATGGAAATCATGGTGAGTCACAGCCTCCTAACTTTTAGATGTTTGCACCCCTGTAATCAGCATCGGCACCGGCTGCTTTTGTTCCTGAAGAACTCTTGATGAATCTAAAGATGCTTCTGTTTAAATACTGGGCGGATCGGAGATCTAAAGCAGCACCGCACTGAGTCAGACGAGCTGTTCACACTGACAGAATGTTAAAAGACGATCAGTTGTTTGTGTTCAGTGACGCCTTGTCAGTCACAACTCATTTGTCTAGTTATGCATAACATGTACAGAATTTGGTTTTCTGTCCCATCGCCCAATAATTGAGTCGTGTTAACCAAAAATATCCACCATTTACCGAATTTTACATGGACAGATCATTCGAAAAGCGTTCTGTTGTTTTGACAGAAGAATCCAAGTGTGGTCTTGGGGAATTTTGTTTATTAAATCAGGTGACCTGATCGCACGGCTGCAGTGAATGATTTTTCATATTGTGGGAGCAGGGAGTTTGAATAGATGAGTGTCTCTTTATAATTATCATTGTTTTACTAATCAGTGACGTGGAAATGGTCTTATTTGTTATAGATGCAGTGATTTAAATTGGACTTTTCAATGTCAAATCTTTTTTTTTTTTTAATAAATTAATGACAATTATCAGTATGGTATTTTAGTTATTTTGATCTATTTTATGACTTGTCAAGTCCAGGTATTTATAGATTAAAACCTGATAATTATATTGACCTTATATTCAAATATCTCATTCATAAGAGTCATTTGTTCATAAAACAGATTCAAAGACCCGGCTCAAAGGAATCATTTGTGTTAAAGCGTCTTATTTTGGTATCATAGAGATACTATTATATATATTTTTTGTATGTTCTATTTTAATTTTATTTTAAGTTAAAGCTTTACTGTTTTTGTGTTTAGCATTTCATTTTTTAATGTCTATAGATTTTTTGTTTTATATAGAATAAAAAAAAATGTCTAAACAGGTTTTTATTTTGTTTTTCATATTTTTAGTACAGTACATCAAGTTAAACTAAATTATGTATTGACTGTTTTTAAGTCAACAACATAAACAAACGTTACTGCGCATGCGCACTTTTGTGGCCCAAACTTAACTTCTGGTAGACTTCCGCAAAAAATCAATAACAACCGCAAAATCCTTCTAGAGTAGAATTATTTCTAATAAGAAGCAAAATATGTTTTCTGCGTAAATCAGATGGGCTTATTGAAAATGCACATTCATTCTCTGCCAGCAGGAGGTGCTTTGGGAGTGGAAGAGATCCTGGTACACAACGCAGTGCTGCACTCACGAACGGCTTTATTCAAGTCAAGATTATTTGTATAGCGCTTTTTACGATACAATCGTTGCAAAGCAGGAAATTAAGTTTCTAAAATAGATTTATAGTGTAGAAACTCAATATAATTAACTTATGGCAAAATTTGGTTAATTCCGTATAATCGCTGATGGTTGGCTTCCTCTGAGGTCGAGGGGTTGTCATCATCTCTTCTCAGGTGTTCGGTCATCTCAGATCATTTAAGGGTTGGATCCAGACTGAAGCTTGTGTAATTCCGTAAAGGCATTGCATGCAAGATGAAATGAAAATGACATCGAAGACAGTCAGTATCCTTCAGAGATACAGTGATATAAAAACACCCGCGCCGCGTGTTGATTTTGAATCGTGCAGTGCTCATGGTTATTCAACGAAGTCAAAGCCTTTTGGAAAATCTTGTGGTGGCCGTTTTTGATATTGTGGCGGGCCACCACAATTTTTGCAACAGAATTTTTTTTTTTTTTTTTTCATGGTTTTAGTTTTCGCAATCTATAATATCCCTGAGTTAAAGAACTTTCTCATGGACAAAGACATTTGTTTGTGTTTGTGAATTATAGTTTTTTATTGTGTGTATTATAAGTTGTTTTCCCCCCATTACATTAATTTCAGACTAAAAAGTTAAAGTTGATGTTTTACAGTTTAGTTTCAATGCATGGTCCAGATGGACTGGGGAGAGAGTGATGAATTTTGTCACACATTTCATCAAAAAAGAGCAAGAGAAATCCTTTTTTTCATGATTGCTGGTGTTTTGTAGGAAGCATATTCTGTGGCCCGGCAGTTCAACCAGATCCCACCAATCTGCGAACAGTCGGAGTATCACATGTTCCAGAGGGAGAAAGTGGAGGTGCAGCTTCCCGAGCTCTTCCATAAGATCGGTGAGTGATGCTGCTGTCGCTCAAGCCACAGAAACGCTGACCAGATGCATCTTTTCAATAGGGTTTGACCTGTCTTCTCAGGTGTGGGTGCGATGACATGGTCCCCGCTGGCCTGTGGGATAATCTCAGGGAAATACGACAGCGGGGTGCCGGCCTACTCTCGCGCCTCACTGAAGGTACAACACATCCCATGAGTCTCTCTCTGTCTCCTCCTTCCTCTTCCTGGTCCTCTGGAAACATTAGTGGCCTCATATGTGATTCCTTTGTGTTTGTTGTTCTAATGTGAATGTGTTCCGTGTCTTCCAGGTTCTATAGTTGGTGTTTTTCCTGTAGATGTGTTTGTTGTTGATGGCATGAATCCACACGCCTGATCTTCAACATATATTTCTTTATGTGAATGAGTTTCTATGGTAACTCTGAGGAGGATTGGCACTTGTTTTATTAGTGCTTCCATCTCTTTCAAGCACACTAAACCACACACAAGAGCACACTAAAAGCACCCATTTCCCGAGATCTACATAGTCGCATGTTTTTGGCTCATTTGTGTTTTTGTGACCCATCATCTTCCTCCTGTAGTCTTGTGTCACACTGTTGATCATTCCTGATATCTTGTTACCTCTGTGTAACGTATATGTGGATTGACACGTGACTATAACAGAACCGTGCTGGTGGTCTGAACAGTGATGGGTCCGCTGGATTCGGAGGCCCATGAGTGTTTAGATCACTAGACCACACTGGTCCTTTTCCACTGTTAATTCATATTTACCAATGATGGACCTGAAGCTGGATTATTTATCCTGGTCAAGCACACACACAAACATGCTTTTGCTAGTCAGTACAAATGATAGGTTTTACTTTAAAGTCAACATGAAATCCAAATTTACTAGAATCTGACATTTACTTAGCCAAGCCAATCACTTAAGCCAAGCAAACTATTGGTTAATCGGTTGGGTAGTCTATAGTAAAAAAAACTATTTAGCCCGTTTCAGTGTTATTTTAGTAGTATCTATATAATTAAATCATATTTTAAAGTAGCTTTTTTTTTTTTGTTTTTTCTTATATATATGTATGTGTATGTATGTATATATATATATATAATATGCATTTTAAATCATATTCACTTATTTCATTTGAAAATATGCTGCATTACCAAATTCAGTGAGTTGCAAATGTGTTTCATGTTGACTTTAAAGTGATAGAAATGTGACATTTTTAGCTAAGCAACTGGAAAAATAAGTCACTTTTAATATGAAACCATGAAATGATTTGCAGGTGCATCTCAATAAATTAGAATGTCGTGGAAAAGTTCATTTATTTCAGTAATTCAACTCAAATTGTGAAACTCGTGTATTAAATAAATTCAATGCACACAGACTGAAGTAGTTTAAGTCTTTGGTTCTTTTAATTGTGATGATTTTGGCTCACATTTAACAAAAACCCACCAATTCACTATCTCAACAAAATTAAAATACTTCATAAGACCAATAAAAAAAACATTTTTAGTGAATTGTTGGCCTTCTGGAAAGTATGTTCATTTACTGTATATGTACTCAATACTTGGTAGGGCTCCTTTTGCTTTAATTACTGCCTCAATTCGGCGTGGCATGGAGGTGATCAGTTTGTGGCACTGCTGAGGTGGTATGGAAGCCCAGGTTTCTTTGACAGTGGCCTTCAGCTCATCTGCATTTTTTGGTCTCTTGTTTCTCATTTTCCTCTTGACAATACCTCATAGATTCTCTGTGTTCAGGTCTGGTGAGTTTGCTGGCCAGTCAAGCACACCAACACCATGGTCATTTAACCAACTTTTGGTGCTTTTGGCAGTGTGGGCAGGTGCCAAATCCTGCTGGAAAATGAAATCAGCATCTTTAAAAAGCTGGTCAGCAGAAGGAAGCATGAAGTGCTCCAAAATTTCTTGGTAAACGGGTGCAGTGACGTTGGTTTTCAAAAAACACAATGGACCAACACCAGCAGATGACATTGCACCCAAATCATCACAGACTGTGGAAACTTAACACTGGACTTCAAGCAACTTGGGCTATGAGCTTCTCCACCCTTCCTCCAGACTCTAGGACCTTGGTTTCCAAATGAAATACAAAACTTGCTCTCATCTGAAAAGAGGACTTTGGACCACTGGGCAACAGTCCAGTTCTTCTTCTCCTTAGCCCAGGTAAGACGCCTCTGACGACAACTGTTTCCTTGACACTGTCTGTGTGTGGTGCTCTTGATGCCTTGACCCCAGCCTCCAGTCCATTCCTTGTGAAGTTCACCCAAATTCTTGAATCGATTTTGCTTGACAATCCTCATAAGGCTGCGGTTCTCTCGGTTGGTTGTGCATCTTTTTCTTCCATCTTTTTCCTTCCACTCAACTTTCTGTTAACATGCTTGGATACAGCACTCTGTGAACAGCAGCTTCTTTGGCAATGAATGTTTGTGGCTTACCCTCCTTGTGAAGGGTGTCAATGATTGTCTTCTGGACAACTGTCAGATCAGCAGTCTTCCCCATGATTGTGTAGCCTAGTGAACCAAACTGAGAGACCATTTTGAAGGCTCAGGAAACCTTTGCAGGTGTTTTGAGTTGATTAGCTGATTGGCATGTCACCATATTCTAATTTGTTGAAATAGTGAATTGGTGGGTTTTTGTTAAATGTGAGCCAAAATCATCACAATTAAAAGAACCAAAGACTTAAACTACTTCAGTCTGTGTGCATTGAATTTATTTAATACACGAAGTTTCACAATTTGAGTTGAATTACTGAAATAAATGAACTTTTCCACGACATTCTAATTTATTGAAATGCACCTGTATGCTACATTTTTACTTTAAACACAGCTTTCTCAGAAGTCACTTCAAACTGATCATGTTTGTGAGTGTGTGTATGAGGTCTCTTTACCCCCTAAAGTTCTCCGAGCGAGTTCATCTCTGCTCATTTGAGCTTTTGGGCGGACAGAGTCACGTGTTTAAAAACAGGCCCTCGCCCACACAGGTGCTGCTGGGTGTTACGCGTCCGAGAGCGTGTGTGTGTGTGTGTGTGTGTGTGTGTGTGTGTGTGTGTGTGTGTGTAAGTGCACCACTGTAGGCGTGGGCCCCTGTTTTTGAGCAGGTGTGCTGTGTTGTTAACAGGGCTACCAGTGGTTGAAGGACAAGATCTTGAGCGAGGAGGGCCGACGCCAGCAGGCGAAGCTGAAAGAGCTGCAGGCAATCGCTGAGCGGCTGGGCTGCACGCTGCCACAGCTAGCCATCGGTACGCCTAACCCAAAGACACACTGCCGCTCTCTCTCTTTCTGTCTGTCTGTCCGTCCGTCCTGTGCCTCGCTCATCCTCTCCCCCTCTCATCCTCCCCTTCCTCAGACCGCCAGAGCGGAAGCGTCTGTCCATCTGCGGATGGCTTCACCAAACAAATGCAATTAGTTTGTGGCTGTTAATGGAAGAGTGTTCCTCCCAGCATCATATTCTTGCTTAAGTGTAGGGGTGAATATAATAGTTTAAGATCGATTTCGTATAGTGTTTTATGATGCTCAGTGTGGTATCTGAGATGGCAAGTGTTGCGTAATGCTTTACAGAGAGAATGGAGTGTAACGTTTCAAATAAATATGTGCTATACGATCTAGAGCGAAGGCTTTTATAAGGACTGCGACGCTTTGGTTTAAGTAGATCCTTTCAAAGTACAGTAATCTAATCTTGAGAGCTGAGAGCTCGTGAACACGGTCTGCTGCACACTGTAATAGTCCAGTTAAAGACAAAACCATCAGATTCAGACACTCAAAGTGTGTGTGTGGTGTGTGTGTGTGTGTGTGTGTGTGTGTGTGTGTGTGTGTGTGTGTTGTGAATGTGTGTGTGTGTGTGTGTGAAGACGAGCAATATATTTATTTTTTATTTTTGTCAGAAATTCAACAAAAATATAATTTAGATATCAGACAACTGTGGTATTTTTTTGCTTATTTTATTTGCTTGATTTAATTATTTTATTTATTTATTTTTTAGTATCAATTAATTTTATTAGTAATTGTTTTATCAAATTATTTATAGCAAATAATCCAGAAAAGGAAGAATTATTATTTTTATTTAATATTTTCTAATTAGTTATTTATAGCAAATCATGAAAAAAATATTATTTTATTATTTGATTTGTATTTTATTTTTGTTGGTTATTTTATAAAAAAAAAATATTTATAACAAATAATCCAAAAAAAGTAATTTACTGTATTTTATTTTAGTAATTATCTCGTCAAAATCATTTATTAAAAAAAAAATATCTTATTGTATTCTTATTAGTAATTGTTTTCATCAAAATAAATGTTTATAACAAATAATTCTAAAAATAATCTTTTTAGTTTTTTTTGTAAGCATTCGATTTAAATAATTATTTGTAAAAAAAAAAAAAAAAAAAAAAGTGGCATTTGTGCAAAAACCGCTTCACATTTTGAAACACAGCAAGTAAAACAGTAAAAACATTTCTCTTTAGAAGCTCATTCTTTGTCTTGGTCATGTCCCACTCTGTATTTTCACATTACCGTGTGTTTCTTCACCGCTCTCACTGACTTAAATTATGACTTGATGCAGTCCTGCTCAATCGTAACCCCACAAATGTGTGTACCGTGGTATAAATGGTGTAGCAGAACACATTACTGTCGTCACACAGTCTATACTGCCGTCATAGCACCCACCCCAGTCTGATACCCTTCATAACTCGGATGCATAAAGTTTCAGGAAGTCCCTCATCTTCCCGACCTCACAAAAGTCCATTGGCAGCGTGTACGTGACAGCACACCCTCTGTGATTCATTGACCGCGGAACGCAGGGGATACAAATCTTGACAGGACCTCAATCGCCAAAGCAGCAGCCGATAGGATCACCTGTCCTGTAATGCAGTCGTACATTACCTTTCACACCTCATTACTGGGTTTCCAGCCCCTCCCAGACTGTGCAGATCCCTCTTCCCCCGCACAACCTCGGCCAATCGATTCACACCACCGCCAGTGTGTTTAAAAATAGTGCTGTGGGTCAGATCTGCTGTCAGGGTTAATGAACTGCGCACGCATGTAAATGGGTAGATGATTATGAGGGATGACATCGTAGTGTGTTAGTGACAGTGCCGGTGGAGGCTGTGAATTAAATCAAGTAGCTGAACTACAGTGAAGCTTCTCTTGATAAAGTTGTTGCAAGAAGTTACTAACAAAAAGGAGCTAACTACATTGACATTTTTAAATAAACAATTAAAGATAAAAAATTATTTAAAAATGTATTTTTACTACTATATGAAGAGTATTTTATATATATATATACACACACACACAAAATAAGTACTTGTAATTAGATTCAATTACATTTTAAAATACTTATAATCAGACTACAGCTGCTTTTTTATTGATTACTTGATTACATATGTTCACACAATAGCAATACATTCTTCATAATTTATTGATTCTCCCCAATTTTTTTAATTTTCCTTTCTAAAATGCCTGCATATACAATATTTCATTTTTTAGAAAGTGTTTTATTTTGACTAGAATGATTTTAATTTTACATTTTTATGATTTAATTAATTATTAGCTTTTCATTAAACTCACAATTATATGTTATACATTTTTAACATGATGCACAGGCACTATTATTAAACTTCAGATACTTTTATAGTTTTTAGTTCAGTAGTTTGACTGTATATATTTGTATATTTTACCATTTTCATTAAATATTAAAGTTGTAATTTTATTGAGTTTCTGTAATTTTTATTAGATTTCTTTTAATACATCTATATCGATTTTATTAATTTTAGTTCAGTTTTAATTGTTTTAGTACATACAAAAACTAAATGAAGTTTTGTAAAAAAAAAAAAAAAAAAAATATTTTTTTGTAAAATCATTACATTTATTTTCTGCCCAACGCTAGTTAATGATTTTCTTTTGTTATAGTTTCGGCATGATTGTATTCCATATGCACTGCCCTTGTGTGTGTGTGTGTGTGTGTGTGTGTGTGTGTGTGTGTGTGTGTGTGTGTGTGTGTCTGTGTCTGTGTGTGTGTGTGTGTGTGTGTCTGTGTGTGTGTGTGTGTGTGTGGTGTGTGTGTCTGTGTGTGTGTGGGTGTGTCTCTGTGTGTCTGTGTGTGTGTGTCTCTGTGTCTCTGTGCTCTGTGTTGTGTGTGTACGGGCTAAAGTGCTAAAATCCGCTGTCGATTTACCCAGAACATCAGAGCTGAATATTTCTTATAATTTGCAGCGTTTCACACAGTGTTGCCTTGAAAAATATGTACACGCTTCCAAATGGCCGCCGTATTACAGGCATATATATACACACACACAGCAGTACAGTAAACACACTGCAGTGCCAACACACACTGCCACAGATGGCACACACTTACACACACACACACGCAAACAAGCTCCCAGGAGGGATTCAAATCCCCCAGAGTTTCCTTCCTGTCTGTGTGTGGCGGCGGTGTTGCATGGACCGTGTTTAGGGAACGGCAGCGGTCAGCATGGCTCCTCTTCACCTCCTCTGCACTCCTGCAGGTATCGCTCGAAAAAGAAAAAGCTCGCGCAGCTCTGATTTTGAGCTCGCTCAGTGTGTCCTGGTGCTGGGAGCCATGGTAACAGAGTGGTCTGGCAAATGCTGTGTGTTTTGTGAGATGCTTCAGTGTGTGTAGGAGTGGGAGAAGTAGCTGCTTTAATTTTAGAAATGGCTTAATATGTATATACATGTTTTGTTTTAAATAGAACATTTATCTTTTCGTGATGGGTAGGTTTTGCTTTAAGAGTGTCATGTGTTGTGCATGATGTTATTTATACTGTATGTTCAACATATTTGCTGCTCGTCTCCAGCGTGGTGCCTGAGAAATGAAGGTGTGAGCTCTGTGCTCCTTGGAGCCTCCAGCACGGATCAGCTCATGGAGAATATAGGAGCAATACAGGTGAGAATGCATATGTGCATGTGGAATGTGTCAATCAAATGCTAAGCCCCGCCTTAAAATCATTATTGACCAATCCTGGTGTTGCTGCCATATAGAATACTCCAGCTTCATTGGATTTTGGATCATTGCAGAAAAGGAGCCCTGTGACCAACAAAAGTTCATTCTTTAGGGTTGCAAAATTCCGGGAATTTTTAAAGTTGGAAACTTTCCATGGGACTTAACGTGCATTTTACATTTTAATCACCTGCGCAGATAATTTCCAGAATCCTGCACACTACAGCAGGTCTATTAAAGCCACACTACTGTATTTCTATTTTGAAATTCTGAATTCTGTTTTATTTTTCCAAGTTCCGTTTTTTTTTTTTTTTTTTTTTTTTTAGATCCCGTTTAAATTTTTCAAGACTCATGTCTAATTGATGGAAATCATGAAATGTACAATATTAAACGGTGATTTATTAAAAGTTTAACAAAAATGACATTTTTAAGACCCTATGAAATGTTTTATTTTCTTTCTCAAATTCAGTTTTATTTTACTAAAAAAAAAAATCTCTAATTAATAGTATAATAATTTTTCTGGTATTTCATTATAATAATTATTTCATTAGTAGTACTATCATTACATTAAGTAATATAACTATGTCACAGTTTCTTCAAGTTAAACCGAACTTTTATTTTGACGGGTTGCTGTGCAAACCTTTAGGTGTCTGTTTGTGTATATGATGAGACAGTAAAATGTAAGACCGGACTCTCACAGCAGTTGTGGAGATTATGTTCATATGTTCTCTGAAAGGCTGAAAACAGCGAGCGGTATGTGTGTAGTAAACAAAACTGCTTCTGCATCATTCATTCACACAGACATGCAGAACATGTAGGATTCATATTTAAATGGTATGTTTGTGGCTTAATATTCACTAGTCCATATAAACTTTTAATTTAGGTGTACTGACATACTTATGTATCATCCAAAATTTTGCAGATTCCGTGTCATTCTGCGTTATACAGTAAATTCAGTTTTATGACTAGATTCTGCTATTTCGTCTGTGTTTATATTAGTGATCGACCAATATTTATTTTTTATAACCGATACTGATTATTTGTACGTTTATGTACCCGATAACCGATATGCAGAACCGATATTTATTCACTGTTATAAAGTACATAAATAACAGAGTGAAGTCCATTCTTCACTTTGGTTTTTCCTTCTTTCAGTCATCTTAACAACAAAAAACTGTTGAAAATTAACATTTTCATGTAAAATTTAATCTTAAAATTACAACAATAAAAACATTTTATTTATAAAAAGCATCATCAGCAACACTGATATTAACAATAAGCAAAATAATGTCTAATGTTTTCAAATGGAGAAAATAAAGGACAGTCATATCAACTTCATTTTAAACTACAGTTTTAGGTTTAAACGCTGTTTAATAGACTAAAGAGTGTAATTCACTGAATAATATTCTCTGCACATCGTGGATGATCAGAATTATTAAAATGTTGAAAACTGCTGACAGCGCGGTTTATCTATTTACACAGAACTATACTCAAACTGCGATGCTTGCGGAGATAATAAATAATACATTTCGATAGAGATGTTTATAAATAATGGTGTAAATGTGAAACGAGTGAATCAAAGTTACATTTGCTGGAGCTTCTCCTGAGTTTTGCTTGTGTGTGTGTAAACAAACTGCTCCAAGTGTGTGTGTACTTGGATTCAAATACAGAGAACACATTTCACTGCTGGTTATACTCTGTATAATTGTGTATGTGACAAATACGTTTTTTTTCAAAACCGATATCCGATAATCGTAAAATGCTTAAATATCGGGAAAAATATCGGTAAACCGATATATCGGTCGATCTCTAGTTTATATGCTAAACACATTTTCATTGTCAATTTAAGAGGCTAGCTATCGTGGTGCTAACTAGCTCAACTGTGATGCTGTTTCATCTGCTGGACAGTTTTGTGTTATCGTACGAGAATGTTGGTTATAGTTTGATTTAACACAATTTCAATTGTCAAATATTTGTACCATTCTAGAATTATTCCAGTTCCAGTATTTACCAAGTTCCCCAGCTTACCTTCCCATGGAAAGTTTCACCCCTTTGCAACTCTTTTTCTTGCATGTTTCATTCGTTATAATAATCTTCAAAAATTCTCACAACTTGAATGAATTTTGAAGCCTAAATTGTTACAGAAGTAACAAGCTAAACATAGGCTATAAATGAACTACACTAAAGTCACATGACTTCTGGCTTTATATTCCAAAACATTTTCCCTGCAAGTTTGTAAGATTGTGATTATAATAAACACAAGGCTTGATGTATTTGATGTTGCAGAATAGCTTGTGTTCATCACAGACCTTATTTCAAGCATTTAACTAAAAACCCAGTGACTTCAGCACGGTGGAACCAGAGGAGCTGATACCATCCCTACAGCACTCTATTATTAGACATTAGAAGATATTTTTCACTGAAAACCCGACATAAAACATTGCCTAGCACTTAATAGTGATAGAAGGTACCTATATTTTGATATTTCTTGATATTTCCTAGCACTTAATAGTGATTGAGTATATTTTGATATTTCTTGCATCAGATGTTTGAGTCTTCTCTGTGCTTAGCTGGCTGTGAGAAGCATTTGCGTCCGTTCTGATTCAAACTCTAGCTGCTGTGAGAAGCATTTTAATCATGCGTTTCTGCGGTTTATTCAAACTCTCTGCCATAATGGTGTGCTTTCATAAGCGGTATAATCAATATAATGGTGTGCGTTCGATTTTAATCACTTTATGAGCCCATTTTACAGCACATCATGCTGTTCACAGAAATCTCCGTTCCTATGGGACGTTCTGTAAAGCCTGTCTGAGCAGGTGGGCGGAGCTTAGCCAAGGGTCAATTGCTGGTTGTGAATATACTGTATGCATATACTGTATGTATGTATGTGTATATATATATATATATGTATGTATAATCGTTAATCGTTTGACAGCACTTGTATATATATTAGTGCAGTCAAATGATTAATTGCATCCAAAATAAAAGTTTTTGTTTATATAATGTATGTATGTGTGCTGTATATATTTATGTGTATATAAATACACACACATACAGTATATATTTCAGAAAGTGTGTGTGTGTGTGTGTGTGTGTGTGTGTGTGTGTGTGTGTGTGTGTGTGTGTGTGTGTGTGTGTGTGTGTGTGTGTGTGTGTGTGTGTGTGTGTGTGTGTGTGTGTGTGTGTGTGTGTGTGTGTGTGTGTGTGTGTGTGTGTGTGTGTGTGTGTGTGTGTGTGTGTGTGTGTGTGTGTGTTGTAATTTAGGTTGTAATCACATTCGTGAATAACCTGGAAATATAAATATTCAGATATTAGGAGGATATTAGTTGGTGAATATGAATTAAAATATTTAATGAGCTCTTTTTTATCTCAAAATTATTTAAAAAATGAATAAGAAAGCTGTGCAAATATATATATTTAATTATAAAATGTTATGCACATTTACATGAGAACCACTTTGTAAGATACACTTTTTAACACCTGATTAAGAGCTGCTATATATATAGAAATGGAATCCACACTCAGTTTGCAGCTCTTTTCGCAGGTTCTTCCAAAGTTATCCTCCTCCATCGTGCACGAGGTGGACAGTATCCTGGGCAACAAACCCTACAGTAAAAAGGACTACCGCTCCTAGTGTGGACCCGGACGGGACCGGATGCTCCACACACCCACCCTTGCCTGATCCTCCGTTCGCTTCAGCTTTTACCGAATGAGTACCGGCCGCATGAGACGGGCAAGCACCCACAAACCCTGGAGAGCACAAAGGGCAAGATACGTGAAAAATACACACACACAAAAAAGACACATCACTGACCGAGGGATTGAAATGCAGGATAGAGAGCGATGTATTGAAGATATGTGCTTACGGATTCATCCGTGTGGGTACTTTAAACCCAGATCATTAGGGTAATTAAGAACAAAATGAATATGCTTAACAACATGTATTTTTTTTAAATAACATGCTTGCTTGGTTGCTGGAAATGTTCAGTTTTTCCTCTTTGCTTTTTTTTTGGTATTGAATGCATAAATGGAGCTCAAGCTGAAATAGGTGATCCATTTGGGTTTGTTCACATCATCGAGGTGTCCCGGCCCAGAACTCTTCACTGTGTCGTCTGCGTTACGTATGCACACGCCCCCTTTCGCTGGCAAACCAATAAGCACTTTAAGAGAACAACAGAGGGGGTGGCTTTGTGATAACTGATTTAAAGGCAGCTCCTCTCTAATGTGGAACGGGGCAAAAATCAATCGCTTTTCCTTATTCTGCACAGGGCATTGCGTCGTCTCGGTGTCCGCTCTGCGCTGTTTAGCCTCTAAATACGGCCCTGGCTTCTCACGTGTCAATGCTTTGCTAACAGGGATCCCTTCATCAGATGTGCTTTTGGAGGGCAGCTGTCTGTGTGATTGCTGATGAGCCTCGGCGGTCTTCCATCCACAGAAACTGATATTACAGTTACACACGCAGATTTATTAGAGTTTAAGTGTAGATTGAATTATCTGAAGTACTAATGGGATAAGCATGCTTCAAAAGTATTTAATGCGATTACTGCTAAATTGTACATCTGAAGAATAAATGTTAAGAAACGTCAAAACATGTTCTGGTCATATTTCACCTCAAAATCAATATAATATAAGATATACAAAATATTTCTGCTTATTATTTTAGGACCATTACAATTGATTTATTAATTTAGTTGTGAGCATTTTATGTGAAAACGGGCGTTCCTTATTACGGTTAGGTGTGTGTATTGTTGTACTTTAATTTTTTTTAAGTGTTCATGCATGATGTATTACAGTAATATGATTTATTTTATTTTTAAAAAGTATTAAAAAATTATAATTTATTCATGGAAATAATTGTCACTCAATCATGCAAAAAAAAAAAAAACTTTGATGGTCCTAAAATATATATTTAAGATATTCAGTACAACATTAGAATACTTATTATTAGCAGTGTTGGGGTTAACGCGAGTTACGTAATCAGATTACTTTTTTAAGTAACTAGTAAAGTAACACATTGCTTTTTAATTTACAAGAAAATAGTTACTTTTTCAAATAAGTAACAGCAGTTACTTTTCCCCATTTATTGATTGGCAGCTCTTCTATCCCCATGTTGAGAGAAAATCAGGAGAAAGATGTTACTGTAGTTCTAGAATGTGAACATGCATTAATTCAGCTCACTCGTAAAAAACTAAACAGATTCAGTATTCCTCCAAATTAATAAAACCAGCGAAATGCAACTCAGAATATGATGCAAGCCTACAATGATGAAATGTTAAATAACACAAATATCCTTTGCATTTTATTAACCGATGTCTTTGCCGCTGTCCTTCGATGATCCAATTAAACCATACTAATAAGCAAAAATGACTCCAGATAAACATTTGTGCTTCTTTTTTATTGCTGAAGTGTTGAACTTTCTTCTTCTGTGTTCTACTGTAACTACTGTACAACCTGAGGTTTATTCATTCGCTTTGGGTGTGAAAGGGCTTTTACGTTTACCAACAATATAACTTCTTTTATATAAAAAAACAAGCAAGCAAGCCCTGCCCAGATTGAAAAAGTAACGCAGAAGTAATGTAACGCATTACTTTCCATAAAACGTAAATAATGTAATTAGTTACTTTTTTAGCGAATATCGCAATATTGTAATGCATTACTTTTAAAAGTAACTTTCCCCAACACTGATTATTAGGACCATTACTTTCCTTTTTTTGGCATTGTGATCATTTTCATGATAATTATAAAAAATGTTCCTACAAGTTGTCTAATGTTATGTGGGGGAAAAATATATTTCTTATTACTGGAACGCATATATGTATATCCTGCTAATATCTGTCTATTTAAATGCATTACAGTAATACGATTTTTTATAAGAAGAAATAAAAGAGAAAGTCAGAGAAAAATAATAATAAATTTATTCATGGAAATAATAGTCACATCATGTAAAGAAAAAGAAAAGGTCCTAAAAATATATATTAGATATTCCATACAAAAATAGATTATTTATTTTAGGACCATTACAATGTGTTTTTATTTTTTATTATTGTTATTTTTTACCATTTAAATGATAACTAAGCACATTTTTACTACAGATGGTCTTTAATGTTGTTATTATATATATATATATATATATATATATAATATTACTACCATTACACTTTATATGTGTATGTATGTATATATATATATATATATATATATATATATAACTATAATAGTGTAACAGTAGTAATAAAAACCTTGATGGTCCTAAAATATTGATCGATTTTAGGGTGAAATATCATCAGAATATTTGTGACATTCACCTCGTAAGGCAAATTAATTGATTATTAGCAACAAGTAGAAACACGGGGTGGGGGCAGCCTGATGTTTCTAAATAATTGGCTGCTAACACAAAAGTTGGAGGTTCAATCCTAAATAGAGGTTTCTGAGAATTCACAATTCTGATTCATCACCGTCTATTAGTATTAGTAGCACCATCAGACGTCTCTTAGTAGCAAAACCCAACAGCAATTTAACGATATTGTCTGCAGTGTGTCTGGGGCCAGCACGACTCCAGCGCTCACCTGTGGCCTTCCACAGCACAGCAGATGTTCCTAGCCAATAGGAAAGAGGACTGTTTAAACGGCTTTCTCTCACCCGCCCAATATGAGCAAAGGCCTGTTTGTGTCAGCAGCTCAGGGACTGCGGTAGCGTGTGTGTGTGTGTGTGTGTGTGTGTGTGTGTGTGTGTGTGTGTGTGTGTGTGTGTGTGTGTGTGTGTGTGTGTGTGTGTGTGTGTGTGTGTGTGTGTGTGTGTGTGTGTGTGTGTGTGTGTGTGTGTGTGTGTGAAATACATCGTTTGCTGTTTCTTCATCTCATGATACGTGTGGCTGAAGCCCGTCAGTAACGTGACTCCCGTGTCCTCTTTCCCACGGAGAGACGATGGCTCACAGCAGCATGTATCCGCGCGTCTTTCTTCACTTTGTATATTCACTCTGCGCTCTAGAAATATTAGTACATATATCCATACTTAGTGCAAGTATTCATAGTGCACCCGGTATGAACGATAAGCAGTCTTAGATCTTTTTTTAATGGAGGTTGGTCGCCAGACGTTGATTAATAATATAGTACTGAATTTCTTGTCAGCGTGCAGCGTTTAATCAAACGTCCCGGATCAACCACAAGGGAAATGCATGAGGTTCATTTGGAAAGCATGCAGCGGGATCCATGCGCTATTTTAGCACAATTCATATCCGATAATGTTGGCGAGACTGGCATTTTTGTACAATTCTGAAAAGATGCGCTTGCTGTTCTTTGTGGTAGTAGTGATTCAAAATACTCTAAAGATAAGAATCAAAGTTATGGAAGTCAAATTTGTCGTAGTATATCAACTCTATCCATGACTTGGATCAGCTTGAAACAGTTGAATGTTGAAGTTTGGTGTCCGATCATCTCATCTGTGTTTGTGTTTAGAGTCATGTACTTCTGATTATAATAACGGTGCAGGTACTCCTAACAGTCTCTGGACGATTTGCACTTTATTCGTTAGGCAGGTGCTTCATTGGAGATGATTCATCTACATTCACAGCGTTAACGTCTTTTACTTTTCCCCCTTTTAAAGGAATGTTTCCGGTTCAGGTCGATTCGTGTCATAATTTCAAACAAACTAATTATGTCGTTAACAGAAATGTACTTTTAAAAGCAGAGATGTGCAGCTATGTAAAGAGTTTGGAGTATTATGTGAAATTTACAACATTTACACACAGAAAGACAAGTCCTAGTCCCAGCTGAACACCTCTGGTGTGACTTTAAATGAGCCACAAACTCATCACCAAACACCAATGACTTGTGCATATGGGTACCGTCATTTCATACACTTCAAAACTGTTGCAACAGAGGTGGAAATATCATTTTTATGTACATGAATATCTTTGTTGCCACAGTTTGGAAGTGTCTTTTTCTCTTCTAAAGAAGGGGTGCCAGTACTTTTGTCCATATAATGAATGCACAAGTCATTAGTGTTTGGTGATGAGTTTGTGGCTCATTTAAAGTCACACCAGAGGTGTTCAGCTGCTTTCTGCAGACCAGTCAAGTTCTTCCACACTGACTGAATCATCATTTCTCTTTGATTCTTGTCTTATACACAGAGACACTGTCATGTTAGAATAGAAAAGAGTTCTGTCCAAACTGTTGCTATAACATTACAATTCCCTAGAATATCATTATATGCTTAAACATTAAGATTTGTACTCATGGAAATTACTAAAGTAGTCAAACCTTTCATTAGAAGGGGTGCCAATACTTTTGGCAATATAGTGTATGTATATATATATATATTCTGGAAATTGCTTTGTGAAATTCACCCTGTAATACAAAAAAATCTAATTAAATAATTGATTATTAATACAAAAGACAAAAAAACTAAAGAAACAAGTGGTTGTCAAATGCTTACAAATAAATACAATAAAATAAATTGCATTGTTGATCTAAAAACAATTAAAGAGAGAGAAACATTAAGTGGTAGCCAAATGCTTACAAATAAAGACAAATTAATCAAATAAAATTGATGATTAAAAAAATTGGTTTCCCAATGCTTACAAATGTGACAGATGTGTTTATGAACATTTAGTATCATGCTAGCATAATGCTGGTGTTATGGTTACTCATAACAAATTATGTTTTTATCATTTTTGCCTCCTAAGCATAGAGCGTCAAGTGTTTTTTTCTGTGTGTAATGTGCATAGAGCGTCAGTCTCACTGAAGCGGAAACATTCTTGTGTTGTACATTGAAATATCTTGGAGCTGAAATGGCATCTCTAGAGTTTGAGATCTAATGCGAGCCGAGTTATTCGTTTAGTTTCAGCGAGACTGTGTTTGGATTCATCTGTGCGTCTGACTGGACTCATTTAATTAGTGTTGTACCTCGTCAGCGTGTTTCTGCTCTCGTCTTGACTGCTTTGAAGGAGTCAGAAACGTGAATATCATGGACTGGTTTTCCATGCCTCCGAGCAGTTTGTGAAACTGGCAGGATTTTTATTAGTGATCTGTAATTATTAAATCTGTAATTATCGGTCCAGATCTGACAGATGTGAAGAGTAATTCTATTCAAGTACCAGTCTTCAGTTCCAGAGGAGATTATTTTTCAGGTTTAATATTTTGCAAAGATAAAGACAAAAATATGATTTCTTTGTTGCCCTTCGGTGGTACTGACCTGATGATGATGATGATGATTATGACAAAGAGCAATTATTTGCACTGAATATGCATTTTGGAGAATTCTGTGAAATGTACACAATGGCAAGCTACATTTCCACGCTTTGTGGAGAAATACTGTACGTCGAGTCAGATATATCTGTATATAGTTTGACCTCTGTACATATATATATACATAAGAGTATTCATGGTCCTGATCACTCCAGCCTTTGGTTCTTTATTTTCACCGAAAGGCATTTGCTGACTGCATTGTGCTTGAATCTGAATTTAGACATGTACAGCGCCAGTATCTATGAAATGACAGCTATAAAATATTGACAATGAAAAACCCCGGCTGTTTGTGTCTTTTGTGTTTGGCTGAGTTTCGTAAGAAATGCATCAATGGAGTTGAAGTAGTAGAATGTCACTTTTTGCTTTTCTATCGCTATTTTGGTTTAAATTGCTGGTAGTAACTAATTACATGTAATCTGGATTATGTAATCAGATTCCAAAGTACTATATTAGATTTTAAAATACTCATAATCACACTACACTTTATTGATTACATACGATAGTAATAAATTGTTCATAATGTAGTGATTGTCATTACTGCTTATATACCTTTTCCTACTTAAGAAAACGGCAGCTGACATTTATTCAAAAGATTGTTTCACAAATGGATTTAAAATAAAAAAACAGACTCCATTTGCTGGAAATATGAATACTTGAAATATTTAACATGCTTAAAAAAAACTTTTCAACAGGTTCACATATTAAAGAGTTTGCAAAACATTTACAAATGTATATTTTACAAAACATAAATAAATTCAAACTTTATACAAAACAATGAAAAAATGTACCAGTTCCTATTTTTTCCTCTAATATTAACACATACAGGCCCTCCTTTAATAAAAGGCCGTCATAGCACCGTCTCTAACATCGAGAAATGTGTAGTTTAATATCTTGCCATCCACACAGATGCTTCTTTATCAAACGTTACAGTCTGTCAAAGAGGTCAAACATACAGTTTGTGTTCAACTATTGGTTTTGTGAAATTAGTAAACACCTGGGACTTGTATTTTATGAAACGTCTTAATAATAGCTACGATCCAGCAGCGTAAACAAGAGTGCTCTGAAATCCCAAGGCACTTTTTTTCCTTGTCGAGTCAAAAGTGAACGTGAACACAACACAGACATGAACGCGCGCTGAAGGATGGAGTCTGAGCTGTGTGTCCCGATGTGAGCTGTTGAGCTGAGACCGATTCTCCTCTAGACGTCCGGAGCGCTACCTGAGGAAATAAAATAACTAAAACTGAAATAAATATAAAAATAGACTTGAAAATAATCAAACAAAAAACTAGAAATAATAGAAATAACTACCATGAAATATAAACAAAATACACAGTTTCATGAGACGTCACTGAGAATTGTGATTCTCCATTTCTGATTCATATGCAATAATAAATGTAAGTTCTGAAGCGAGAGGGTTTATTATCTCAAGCAGGTTTACGTTGTGAGCACGTGAGGCCGATCCAGCCGTTCAGACACAGGCAGCGTCCGTTCCTGCGGTCGCACTGAGCGCCGTTCTCACATTCACAGCTGAGCGCACAGTCGGGTCCGAACCGGGTCACACTGCAGTCTGACACAGCACAGCACACATTACACACAGATCTAATCATGAGCGTGCAGTGCTGTTACTGGACTCACCGCTGTCACACCTGACGCCCGTCTCTCCTGAGGCACAGATACACCTGCCGCTCACCGGGTCACACGGGGTGTCCTCCGCACAGTCACATGACCGAGAGCAGGTCAGACCGAACGTGCCCTGCTCACATTCTGAGGAAGAAAAACAGGGGTTTGGGTGGGGGTGGGGGGTGTGTGGGTGTTGATGTGCATGATGATCGTCTGACCTCTCTCACAGCGAGAGCCGTGTGATCCAGCGGGACAGAGGCACTGTCCGGTTCGGGGGTGACATGAAGCCCCGTTCACACAGTCGCAGCGCTGCTGACAGCCAGAGCCGAACAGACCGGCGGGACACGCTGAAACACACACACACACACACACAGTCAGCACACAGCAAACTTCTCTAAACGAGCTTCTCGTGGACCTCACCGTGTTCACAGAGATGACCGTAATATCCCGGCTGACAGCGGCAGCTTCCTGTCACTCGGTCACATGTGCTGTTATTCTGACACAAACACTGCAGAGCACAGTCCGGACCGAAGCGACCCTCGGCACACTCTGACAACACACACATACAAAATCATAGAAATATTTAGATTTCATTATTTGTGTCATTTAAAGACTAATATGCAGTCAAATAATTCAAAATGTTTTTACACTATACGATATATATGTGACCGGTGCAGACAAAATGACAAATGAGCAATTTTTATTTTCACATTCTCCATTAAAAGACCTTCAAGTCTGAGCTACACCCGTGAATTCAGCAAAGATTCTGTGTGTGTGTGTGTGTGTTGTGTGTGTGTTGTGTGTGTGTGTTGTGTGTGTGTTACTTTTACATCATAACATATTGTTTTTATTTAACAGATATATTACTTTATATATATAATGTTTAACAGATAATTGATATAGATATATATAATATACAAAATATAATTACACTTTGATTCATATATTTCAGCTTGATCAAATTAATATTTGTAAGTATATTGTATTTCTAGCACATATCAACCTAAAACGAAATTCCAGATTGAATTAGTGTTTAGAAAGAAGACAAAGGATTCATAAGCGTCAACTCTATAAATGAACAGATAAATAAAAATAGTGCTGTCACGCGATTAATTGCATCAAAAAATACAAGTTTTTGTTTACATAATATATGCGTGTACTGTGTATATTCATTATGTATATATAAACACACACACATACAGTATATATTTTGAAAATATTTACATGTATATATATTTATATATTCATATTCTTATATTTTATACATAACTATATTTAATATATAAACATAAAATATTTTTCTTAGATATATGCATGCATTTATATATACTTAATAAATATACACACATATATGATCTATTAATCACGATTAATCGTTTGACTAATAAAAAACGATTTCTTCCAGTGGTAATTGGGTGAAAGTAGGAAGTTAATCCCGCACTGAAACTGGTTTAACGTGGGCCAATATGTTTGATATTCAATTTACATCACATCAACGTCATGCCGAGATTCTGACGTTAGACTGATTTGCATATTTGACCTGTTTTTAGACGTCAGTTTGATGGTTTTTCAACATCAATTGCCCACTGGGATTTTTTTTCTTCCAATCAGATGAATAAATGACTATTAAAGGTAGAGTAAGAGTAACATTATGAACATATATATATATATATATATATATGTCACCTCTCTCACAGCGCGAGCCGGTCCAGCCCAGGCCACATGAACAGTTTCCAGAGACGGCGTCACACAGGCCTCTGTTCCTGCAGTCACAGCGCTGAGAGCAGCCCGATCCGAAGCGGCCCGCGGGACACGCTACACACACACACACACACACACACTGCTGTCAGACGTCAGAGAACACACACATCTACCTCATAGAACACAGCTCACACACACACACACACACACATTGCTGTCAGAGAACACACACATCTACCCTACAGAACACAGCTCACCTTCCTCTCACACACACACACACACACACACATCTACCCTCACAGAACACCAGTCGCCTTCTCTCCCACACACACACACACACACATTACCCTCACAGAAACACTCGCCTTCCTCTCCCACACACACACACACACACACACACACACACACACACTCTGTCAGAGACCACACATCACAGAACACCAGCTCACCTTCTCTCCACACACACAACACACACACTGCTGTCAGACAGAACACACACACACACACACACCACACACACACACACACACACACTGCTGTCAGAGAACACACACATCTACCCTCACACACACACACACACACACATCTACCCTCACAGAACACCAGCTCGCCTTCTCTCCCACCACACACACACACACACACAGCTGTCAGAGAACAACACATCTCCCTCACAGAACACACTCACCTTCCTCCCCAACACACACACACACTGCTGTCCCCTCACAGAACACCACTCACCTTCCTCTCCACACACACACACACCACACTGCTGTCAGACGTCAGAGAACCACACACATCACAGAACACCACACACACACACTGCTGTCAGAGAACCCACATTACCTCACAGAACACCAGCTCACCTTCCTCTCCCACACACACACACACACACTGCTGTCCCTCACAGAACACCAGCTCACCTTACACACACACACACACACATCACACACACACACACTGCTGTCACGTCAGAAACACACACATCACAGAACACCAGCTCACCTTCTGTCAGACGTCAGAGAACACACACATCTACCCTCACAGAACACACACACTTCCTCTCCCACACACACACACACACACTGCTGTCAGAGAACACACACATCTACCCTCACAGAACACCAGCTCACCTTCCTCTCCCACACACACACACACACACACACACACACACAACACCACACCTTCCTCTCCCACAAACACACACACATCTACCCTCACAGAACACCAGCTCACCTTCCTCTCCCACACACACACACATCTACCCTCACAGAACACCAGCTCACCTTCCTCTCCCACACACACACACACACACACTGCTGTCAGACGTCAGAGAACACACACATCTACCCTCACAGAACACCAGCTCACCTTCCTCTCCCACACACACACACACACACACACACACAGAACACACTCACCTGCTGTCACACACACACACACAACACACACAACTCACAGAACACCAGCTCACCTTCCTCTCCCACACACACGCCGGTGACCGGATCGCTCCTCGCCCCCTTCCCACAGACGGCCACACGGCCACAGTCCAGCCCGAAGCGTCCCGCCGGACACGCTGAACACAGACACATACAGTGTCTGAGACACATACAGTGTATTTTACTGAGTGTGTGCTGTGTGTGACTCACTGAGATGACAGCGGGCCCCGATGAATCCGGCCGGACACTCACAGGAGCCCGAGACTGAAAGACAAACGCCTCCGTTCACACACTGACAGCGACGCTCGCAGCCGGGACCGTAGAGACCGTCAGCACACGCTACACCACACAGCATCAGTAACACAGTCAATATACTCCACACAAACGTACAATAGTCAAATAACCTTTTATCTGAAAGAGGGATTCACATTTATTTATTTATCTTTTGATTACTACTCTAATATTAAATCATTCATATTTACACCTTTAATGTTGCAATAATTCAAACGCACATTCACTTCACAGTTTTCTAATGTTGTGTCATGGTGGTAAAATATTTCATATTTTTAGTAAGTGTGTTTTAAATGTTTTTTATTTTGTTATATGTTGTTATTTTTATGGTTTTATTATTTTTGTATTTTATTTCGTTTTTATTGTAAATGTATTTTAATTTTACATTTCTATGATATTATTAAGTGATTTAGAATTGTTTTTATTTTAAAATTAATTCATTTTATTTTACATTTTTGGAAAGATTTACTACATTTTTATAAGATTTATTTAAAATATTTTGAAAGATTTATTACATTTTAATAAGATTTTTTTATTTTATTAATTTTACTTTAACTTTTATGATTTTATTTTTAGTGTTTTAGTTTGGTTTTATTTTAAAATGTATTTAATTGTACACTTTATGATTTTATACATTTTAGGAAAGAGTATAATTTGTTTTATTTTAAAATGTATTTAAATGTACATTTTTGTCACTTTATTTTTATATGATATTATATTATATTTAATATGCTCTGTTTTAAAATCTACCTTAAATGTCAAATGTTGATATTTTTAGGATTTTATTAATTTTGGTAAGTTTCAGTTTGATTGTATTTATTTTAAAATGAATTATTTTATGACTTAAGTTTTAATGAGATTTTAATTATTTATTATTATTATTTATTTATTTGGTTTAATTTGCTTGTGTTTTAAAATTTACCTTAAATTGACATTTTATATATTTTTAGAATTTATACATTTTGATAAGTTTGTTTTATTTTTTTATTTTTAAATGTATTATTTTATGTTTTAATGAGATGTATTTAATTCATTTATTTATTCATTTTAATTTAACATTTTTTGAAAGATTTATTAAATTTTTAAGATGTATTTATTTTAACCTCACATTTGATTAATTTATTAAGTGTTTAAATTGTATGTATTTGTTTAAATGTACCTTAATTTAGCATGTTTTTATGATTTTCTGTATTGTTATTGTAATTGAAAATGTTTAGGATTGAATCAGTTATTAGCTCACAAACCTCTTTACAGTTCTCTGATGAACTCGACTGATCTAAACCACAGCAGAGGAACAAACCCCAAGCGTCCTCTCAGTACCAATATGAATGCAGTGGTTTGTGCATCACTCACCCTGTTCACACTTGGGTCCTGTGAAGCCAGGCGCGCAGTAACACGCTCCAGACACCGGGTGGCACAGCTGGTTTCTCTCTGAACACTGACACAGCTGGTTACAGTTGATGCCGAAGGTGCCGGGCAGACAGACTGTGGAGACCCACACGGATGATAATGTTATTCGTTAGAACAACTCTTGTGATGCAGTAATTGGTGAAGCTGCAGACTCACTCTGCTCGCAGCCGTTGCCCGTGTAGCCGGGAGGGCAGCCGCAGCGTCCCGTCACGTGATGGCATGACGTACCCGGCGGGCAGGAGCAGTGCTGGACACAGTCCTGACCGTATGAGCCTGGCAGACATACTGACACACACACAAACGGAAAAATCCATAGACTTAACATTGTGACCACATCATAGCCCCAAATGAGGATTTCAGACAAACATGTGGGCGGCCACATTTGAAGAGGCTGGCAAGCTGTGTGAGAACTTACCTCACAATGGGGTATAAGTAGTAAGGGTGCAAGAGCCCCCCAAAGTTGCCCCATAGACAGAGACATTAAAATAACATCTGAAATGTATTGAGCAGCATTTGCAGATGAACGTACAGATCCTGTTCAACATTCTGGACATTGAAGTGATGGTCACACAGGTTATGAACTGACCTTTCTCACAGCGTCTTCCTCTCCATCCTGCAGGACACAAACACTGTCCGCTCACATGATGACAGGCGGCGCCGTGATCGCACTCACACCGGCCCTCACAGCCGAGTCCAAACCGGCCCGATACACACGCTGACACACACACACACACACCGCTGATCATGATCATTACACCCTGACCCTTCCTTACACACATATTACGTGTCAAATAAGACATTACATACTTCTTTAGAAAGGTTTTTTGAGTTTACAAACATTTGTCCCACACACACAAACACAAAAAGCCCAGTTTACTTCCGGTGTTGATGTATTTCTACTGTCTTGGGACAGTAAGTTGAGGTGGGACAAATGAAGGGCTACTCTTAGGCTTTGGATTATATTCATGTGTTCAGCAGACGTCTGTGATCTTACCGTTCTCACAGCGCTGTCCCGTCCAGCCCGGCTGACAAACACACTGACCCGTCTGTCTGTCACACTGAGCAGCGTTCAGACACTCACATGTGTCCTGACAGTGTGACCCGAACCGACCCGCTGGACACTCTGAGACACACACACACACACACGTCAACATGAAGCATATATTTACAAAACATCGATTTAAATAATATACATAAATAAATATAAGACATTACATAATCACATTTATATTTTTTAGTATAATATTTAAATTATAGAATAAATATGTACACTGTAAATCTCAATTCTACAATTTACAGACATTTAAAATGATGCATAAACATATGCAAATGTTGTGCATATCCTTATGTATTGTATTTATATACATCAATTACAGAAAAAGTATTATCTGGCTCTAAAATATGATTGGATGAGAAATTTTCACGTCACTGTAAAATCATTGAAAACAATGGGGGGGGGGGGTAGAAAGCATGGGCTGATACGTCTGCTCTCTGGTCTGTTTTTAATAAACTTCGCACTTTTGTCACTTTTGAAAATGAAAAATAAAAACTAACATTTTTTGTTTGAATTTTTCAGTATCCGGACAAATTCAGCTACCAATTGGACAAAAAATATTTTTCCCTTGCCAAGATAATTTTAAAGGGATACTCCACTCCAAAATTTCATAAATCACTTACCCCCAAGTCATTCCAAACCCGAAAAACCCTTTGTTCCTCTTCAGCACACAATTAAAGGTATTTTAGAAGTTGAACACCGGAGTAAATTGCACTGTTAAGGTCCAGAAAAGTATGAAAGACATCGTCAGAATAGTCCATCTGCCATCAGACGTGCAATCTGAATCTTATGATGCGACGAGAATACTTTTTGTGCTCAAAGAAAACTAAATATCGACTTTATTCAACTTTTTCTTCTCCTCCGTGACACTTCCTGCGAGTGCGTTCGTGAGTTCTCTATCAGAGCACGACGCATGCACGCCTCAGATGACGCATGACGTTAACGCCACGACGGCGTTTACATCATACTCTGCTAGTCAACGGGACAGTCACAAGCCTCCGGTTATCATCTAAAATATCTTAAATTGTGTTCCGAAGACGAAAGAGTCTTTTACGGGTTTGGAACGACAGGTGGGTAAGTGTGTAATGACACATTTTTCATTTTGGGGTGAACCCTTTAGTGTGTGTGTGTGTGTGTGTGTGTGTGTGTGTGGCAATTGTTTTATGAGGACAAAATTTGTATAATGACATTTTCATTTTGGGACATTTTCAGTGTCCCCAAGTATCCAGAGTGAGTTTTTTTTGAGGAAAATAAAATGCTTTAAGTGTGTGTGTGTGAGGTGTGTGTGTGTGTGTGTGGGCAGGGCAATATATAGGACACAAATTTGTATATACGCCTATGGAAATTCATAGGTATTAACAAGAGAAGTGATTATGAGGACACGTGTGTGTGTGTGTGTGTGTGTATATATATAAAAACACACACATAAATATATGAAGTTTTTGAAGGAAAATAGAAATGCACCGTCTCCTGTGGGGCTATGAGTGTAATGGGTTTGGTAAATAAAAACCATTCCGGACCACAAGTGTGTGTGTGTGTGTGTGGGTATATATATAAACTAAATATATGAGTGTAATGGGAAAGGACCAAATAATATATATAAATAATAGATTCAATTATTTATTAAACATTGTATGTTTTATTATATTGCCGTAGAGCTTTTGTTCAAACACTTGTATCACACATCCTCTGTTTCTTTGCTTTATTTTGAAGAGTAGCTTAGCGAGCGAGACTAAATGAACCTGCACCCTGGAGCAGCGCTCATAACTGAGGCGCGAGGAGAAGAAACCAAGATCTAGAAACAGAGGCAGAGACTAAAGTGTCTGCGGTTGAGAAAACATCTGACACACGGGTGAACGTGAAATACCAGCATGACACTATACTGTATATATGATGCAATGCCTGGAAATCCTTCCCAACATCACTCCCCGAGATCAGTTTTATTTATTTGAAATGTATAAAATACAGAAACATTTGCACATACTTGTTTGCATTATGTCCTGATTATTTTGTGTTGAAAAATGTAAATTAAATAATATGTAAAAAACCTGAGCTTCCACACTGCCGATAGTTTCCTATGCTAGTCAGCACACTGCACTTCACACTGTCATATACAATATTGCACATTACTTATATCACATCGCATCAGTCGCTCACCCAGTTGACAGGCTGGACCCGTCCATCCGCTGGGACAGAAGCAGCGGCCGCTCTCAGGGTCACACGAACCCCCGCTCGGACACAGACACCTCTGAGCACAGCCCGTCCCGAAGACCCCTGGAGAACACCCTGGAAGAACAGCAATACAAAACCTGAACTAGAACAAAGAAAAGCATCCTAACGCCAGAAACACTGCGTTTCTCCATAAGAGACCTACTCGACTTCTCATCAGAGAGCATTATGGGTATTGTGTTCCTGGTAACTCTTCTGAAAATACATATGCATGAATACATAATGCATATACTAAGGGCCTGTTTGTGTATGAAAGTGGATTGTGTCCGAACAGAATTACTGCAGCAAACCTCAATATTTACTCGGCTGTGTAACTAGTGTTATTTGAGTTACTGTTTATTTATAACTGGTTTATGAATAACTGGTTTATTTATACTGGATATTTTCTCTTTTTTGGATCATTCTCTGTAAACCCTAGCTATGTTCAAAGTGCTTGGTTTGAACTTCAAATAAAAAAACAAACATTTTATCCGTTTGGTCCATTCATTTACATGACAATAGCATTTTGGTGGCCTGAAAATGCCAGTTTTTGAAAACAATCCCATTATTGTCTCAGTGTAAACTACAAAACCGTGACATTTTGAAATCATTGACATCATGCACATGTGTATAATGTGTTTGGTTTGTGTTTCTTTAAAGTGACAAATATTGCAAGCATAATAGTGTATTTTTAGTGTTTAGTTTTCGAGGATCTGTGTGAAAATGGATCGTTTTGACAGGGATGTCGTCTGTATGTGAAAAACGTTTGATTTTTACATCATTGTCATGTAGATGTTCCCTAAGTGCCACCCTAAAAGTTGCTGCCATGTGATTGGCTGATTAAATATTTGCATTAACAAGCAGTTACACAAGTACCTACATAAAGTGGCTGTGAGTGTGTATATTGTACAATTTACATTAAATAAATGCAGCTCTTTTAAATTCTCTATACATCAAAGAATCTGGAAAAATACATCACGGTTTCCACAAAAATATGAAGCAGCACAACTGTTTTTACACTGATCAGATAATAAGAAATGTTTCTTGAGCAGCAATATTATTGTGCAATATTATGATTTCTGAAGATCATGTGACACTGAAGACTGGAGTAATGATGCTGAAAATTCAGCTGCGCATCACAGAAATAAATTACATTTTACTATATATTCAAATAGGAAATTGTAAAACTATAACAATATTATGTTTTTTACTGAATTTGTGATTTAAAGAAATGCAGCCTTAATGAGCTTAAAAGACTTAAAAACCTTACAGATTCCACACTATGTATGTATAGTATATGATGTATATGAGTCATTCCACAGAATTGGTCCCAAGTCAAGAGTTGCAAACGTCTTTTTCCAAAGAATTAGTGTGTATGCAAATTCTATAATACCCAAGGTATGCATTTCTAGTAATTGTGCCGTTAATTCTCATATTGTATTTTCAGAGAGTTTTGGAATATTTGTCCTCTCCCAAATGTGTCACTACCGAAACACAGTAATAATAACTTAATTTATATCGGCCTATTAAGATTTTGCTTACATCTAGATTGTAAATATATTTTTTTTTGCTATTTTACAAAATAAATCCACGACAATCACATTTTTAACAATATCTCAAGTGTAATTTATGAGATTTGTTGTATTTTGAACACAATTTTTCTTTGTAAAAGGCAAAAACTTCAAAGTTAAGGATTCATTAGTTTGAATGTACATTGAACCAAAACAATATCATAACATCTTAGTTGATAACTCAGTGTACTGTATTTTTGACAAAACATCCCATGTTTCGGTAGTGAGAGCACATTTTCGGTAGTGACAGTAATGCTTTGGTAGCAACTACATCACATCACAGAATTTAACTCGCACACTAAAATACTACTAAAAATACATAACTGTACCAAAATACATAACTGTACCCCCAAATATGAGGATTTTGTGTTTGTCACTACCGAATCAATGATGCTATGTTTTGGTAGTGACAATTCTATGGGATAACACCCCTCCCAAAAAAAGATGTCACTACCAAACTCCACCTAATGTTTCGGTAGTGACGATGTTAGACCCTAGCTCAAAGATGCTAATCTGAACAGTGGTACACATAAAAACATAATGCTATTTAATAACAAGGGTGTTATGGAAAAAAGGTGTTCGGTGGTGACGTTCATTAAAGTTACACACAGACTTTTCAACACATTTATCCCAAAATGATGAGACCTATCTACTCACACCTTGTAGCTACGAGAGAGGGGACACAGGAATATTCCCTGATCATATATTTATGGGTGTAGTTAAAATCAGTCTCTGCCAAAAGTATAAAACATACACTGTTTCAGAAGTGACAGAAGAAATATACTGTACTGGAGTACTGAAGACTGGAGTAATGATGCTGAATAGATTTACTTTACAAATAATTGTTGTACTTCACTTTTTAAAAGAATCAAAAAGATACAACAATGGAAAAAATACAAAAAATATTTTTTCATAAGTTGCAATTTAGGGGTTAGGGTTCGGGACAGCCCCCTCCCAATTGAAAGAACCCAATAAATAATGATTAATATATATATATTAAGCTTACTAATATTTGAAATATCATTGTGGGTTTCAATAGATAATCGAAGGATATTAATAAACAAAAATGCTTTTTAAATGTGTTTTTTTGGTTGTGGGATTCTGTAGAATGGCCCATATATATATAAACCATAGTGATGAATGAAGCGTCAGTATCTTACGCTGTGCGCAGGTGTCTCCCGTCCACCCTGCGCTGCACACACACTGACCGCTTACAGCGTCACAGCTGCTGTGATTGTGACAAACACACGTCTGAGAACAGCTCACTCCGTACAGTCCAGCCGGACACGCTACAGACCAGACAGACACAAAATATATTTTTCAGGGCAACGGAGGACAGATGTGCTTTCGATGTTTAGAGTAAGAAACTATAATGCGTCCCACCTGTGGGACGGTGACAGTTAGAAATAGAATCCCATAGCCTAAGTGCGCTTTTTGGTTTACAACATCAGCAAGACGAAGCCTTTTTGGTTTAAACATCTTCTCAGGTGAAGAGGTTAGCCGATAAACACATGCCCTGAAGATTAAAAGTGCTCATTTTTAATAACAAGCTCACTTTGGTTACAGCGTTGACCGATCCAGCCGGGCCGACAGGCACATTCCCCCCTGACATGATCACAGAGACCCCCGTTCATACACACACACTTCTGCTGACAGTCCAGACCATAGAAACCCTGCGGACAGGCTGCACACACACATAACATCAAGCATCCGTAACACGACTGATGCTAATATATGAGAAGTGGAACAATCGTACGCTTTTCACAGAACGTTCCAGTCCAGCCAGTCTTACAGGTGCAGGCTCCGCCCACATGGTCACATGATGCCTGGTTTTCACACTGGCAGCGATGCTCACAGCCCGGGCCGAATGAACCAGCAGGTGCATTCTGGGACGGACACAGATCACATCACACATGCATGATAAACACTGAAACATTTATGACAGATATTGAAGTATTCATGGAATACAGAAGGACTGTCAAATATTACATGAGAACATAAATGGCAGATTTGGATGAATTCATTTGTCAACTTGCAAGATAATTAAAGTGATTGACAAAAATTATTAAAAAAACTACACAGTGCTTATTCCATAACATACACATACAAATGTTATGTATCAACCCCATCTTTTTTTGCATGCCTTTAGATTCGTTTCCTAATATTTCATTATCAAATATTCCATAAATACTGTATCATTTATAAGAGACATAGCAGCATATATGGAATATAGAGGAACTATTAAATCTCAAGTAGTTCTGCTCTACATGGAATAACAGTACCATATCATATCTCCAATGTTTTTAATTATTATTATACACAGCAATTTTATGAGCATTTGCATTAAGATGCCACATCAAATGTTTGTACATTTATGAATTCATGTTAACATGCAAGAACATTTAAATGAGCAAAGTAAAAATGGTTTTAATTTTGATTTATTTATAAAAAACCTAAAAGAAAGGGTTACAGTAATAGTACATTAAATTAATATTTTCCCTAATATATTCATATCAATTTTAACCTAAAATGATTTTGCTTAAAAAAATGTTGTTTCAACTATCCATTTTATTTTTATAATTTTTTTATTTATTTACAATGTTATTTGCATATATTTTCTTTGCATTTAATTATAGTTTTTAATAAATGCTGTAACAGTTTAACAGATATTATATATATATACATGGAATATTAATGCAGACTTAATGCAGAAATGTCACCATTTTAGCTCTAAAAACCATAAATAAATATTAAATATGCAACATAATGAAACTGAGGCAATACTGATATTGATAGGACGCTGTATACTGCATCTTACACAAAGTTTCTTTAAAACATAATCACATTTATATATTTGGCATACGCTTTTATCCAAAGCAACTCTGAGTGCATTTGAAGTATATTTGATCAATTTCTGCAAACCCATGATCTTGTGTTGCTGTGCATGCAGGTGTTTCACTCACTCTGGGCACATCGTGGTCCAGTGAAGCCCGCCTCACAATGACAGCGTCCGGTCTGAGCGTCACACCCTCCGTCACTGTTCCCACAGTCACAGACACTCACACAGTCCAGACCCCAGCGGCCCGTGTCACAGGCTAGCAGCGGCGGACGAAGAGCACAAATCAAACACTTGAGTAAACGTTCAGATAATAACACACACGTCTGACTGACCTCTCCTGCAGCTGTGGCCCGTCCAGCCTGAAGGACACGAGCAGCGTCCGCTTACAGCATGACAGCGTCCTCCATTATCACAGACACATCTGAACTGACAGCCCGCACCGAAGCGTCCCGCGGGACACACTGAACACAGACACATTCAGCAAACACCTCATACAGGACAGATGTGTTTGAGAAGCGCAGAGATTTACTCACTGTTCTGACACAACCTGCCGAGGAATCCAGGAGCGCAGACACACGAGCCGTTACGCCGGTCACAGCGGCCTCCGTTCTCACACGCCGGACACCATTCCTGACATCCAGCACCCCAGCGACCCTCTGCACACTCTGATGATATAGCATCATGATCAGAGATCTATTTGACTCGAAATGTTCTGTTCTGGGTCGATCTGACCCGCAACACTTTTCTTCATGAACATACCTAGCACTGATACTCTGAGTGTGCATACAGCATATCCAGTACGATTGTAATGGATTCAGACTTATGTGCCCTCTAGAAGCTTGCGTTCTGCAAGTGAACGACGCATTACTGTACCATCCCAAAGAGGCACAAAATCACTTTCAGGACTTTATCATTAACTGTTCCCATCTGGTGGAATGACCTCCCTAACTCAATCCAGCAGCTGAATCCTTACCCATCTTCAAGAAATGGCTAAAAACACATCTCTTCATCTTTATTTGACCCTCTAACTCTAGCACTCTCTATTCTAATTCTATTTTATCTAATCTGTCCTTCTCTTTATTTAAAATAACACACACTTGACCCTCTATCTATTGCATGTTTATTCTCTAACTGCTAGCTTTTCTGGTAAAACTAACACTAGGTTTATTTTCTATATTTTACATACTAGTTTAAAAAAAAAAAAATATTGCTATGTGTACTGCGTTAGGCTAACAAGGACTTGTAATAGCACTTGCATGTTGTTGCTCTTTTGTTGGTTTTGATTGCTTCTATAATGTCCTCATTTGTAAGTCGCTTTGGATAAAAGCGTCTGCTAAATGACTAAATAAATAAAATAAATAATGGTGTGATGTCAGTTATATTAATAAATAAAATACTGTTTATAATATTCACATTTTGTGATTTTTTTTAAAAAACAGTTCACTATTTTAAATGTAGTAATTAAACAGTGTTAAAAATTATTGGATTGAATAATGTGTACTTTTTGGTGATGTGTTTTTACTTTTTATTTTTGTTTGTTTTAATTTGTTTTAACTCTATTGAATCATTTCAAATATCAAGTACTCATTTAATATTATTTGAATTTGTTTTATATTTTATTTTAAATCTTTATTTTGTGTTTATTTTATTTTTAGATTGCATGTTTTAAAATTATTTACATTGTATTTCATTAATGTATTTCAAATCTAATGTAAAATAAAAAAGGTTAAATTGCGACTGTATGTATCAACTACCCATATAATTATTTCATTTTTAATGTATTTATTTTTAGATGTTTTTAACACAATACGAGGGTTAAACAACATGTACAGGCAGAATTTTCATTAATTAATTAATTAATCAATTATTAATTGAGTCATTAATACAAGTTTACAGTACTAAAATACTATAAATATCCCTGTAAATGAGTTTTATTATAAGCTAGAGGTCTCTTTTATAGATGTGAAGACAATATTAAAATATAGAACGATATACGTATGACATGTTGGTGTCAGAATGACAATATTACCTTTTTCACAATGTTTTCCAAACGTTCCAGCGGGACACATGCATTGGCCAGTGATGCGGTCACATGGTGCCCCTGAGCAGTCACATGACTGAGAGCAGCCAATCCCAAATCTCCCATCACCGCAATCTATCACAGTAATGGCAAAAACATGTTGTGCTGAACATCAAAGCAGCTTTATTGATCTGATCAGTGACTGATGCATGTCTAATACTTCAGCTCTAATGGCCGTGATGTCATATGGACTTTATATGTATCTTTAATTTGACTTTATTGATCTGATCAGTGACTGATGCATGTCTAATACTTCAGCTCTAATGGCCGTGATGTCATATGGACTTTATATGTATCTTTAATTTGACTTTATTGATCTGATCAGTGACTGATGCATGTCTAATACTTCAGCTCTAATAGCCTTGTGTCAATGGACTTGATATGTATCTTTAAATTTGATTTATTGATCTGTTCAGTGACTGATGCATGTCTAATACTTCAGCTCTAATGGCCTTGATGTCATATGGACTTTATATGTATCTTTAATTTGACTTTATTGATCTGATCAGTGACTGATGCATGGCAGGTACTTTACTGTAGCTAATGACCTTATTATTATATAGACACTATCTATAATATGACTTGATATACCCTGGTCACACTCGTCTCCTGTCTTTCCAGCTGGACACTGCGGCTGACACGCTCCGGTCACATGATCACAGGTCACTCCAGCCGGACAGGAGCATTTATTATCACAGCCAGAGCCAAAGAAGCCCGATTCACACTCTGTGAAGAAGAACAATTACTACTGATCAGATCATATACTGTACCTCCAACTACAACTAGACAT
>CM049795.1:351971-469381 GCA_027422405.1 Ptychobarbus kaznakovi | reverse complement strand
TGCTCCAGCTAAATGTGAGTAGCCACTGATCTGCTTTGCTCAGGACACAATCAGCAGAGAATCCCAGAATCCCTTCCAACGGCCTAATCCAACCATGAGAGAGAGAGAGACATTAGCGAGCGAGAGGGGAGAGAGAGAGACGGAGAGAGAGAGAGACATTTAGACGAGAGAGAGAGAGACATTTAGAAAGACATTAAGACAGAGAGAGCGAGAGAAGAGAGAGAGACATTTATAGAAAGAGAGGGACATTTAGAGAGAGAGAGACATTTATATAGAGAGAGATTTTAGAGAGAGAGAGAGAGAGACATTTAGAGAGAGAGAGACATTTAGAGAGAGAGAGAGAGAGAGACTTTTATATATAGATAGAGAGAGAGAGAGAGAGAGACATTTAGAGAGAGAGAGGGAGAGAGACATTTTAGAGAGAGAGAGAGAGAGACTTTTATATATATAATATATAGAGAGAGAGAGACATTTAGAGAGAGAGAGAGACATTTAGAGAGAGAGACAGAGAGACATTTAGAGAGAAAGAGACATTTAGAGAGAGAGAGAGACATTTATAGAAAGAGAGGGACATTTATAGAAAGAGAGGGACATTAGAGAGAGAGAGAGACATTTATAGAAAGAGAGGGACATTTAAGAGAGAGAGAGAGAGAGACATTTAGAGAGAGAGAGAGAGACATTTAGAGAGAGAGAGAGACATTTAGAGAGAAAGAGAGACATTTAGAGAGAGAGAGAGAGAGAGAGAGATTTATAGAAAGAGAGGGACATTTAGAGAGAGAGAGAGACATTTATATAGAGAGAGATTTAGAGAGAGAGAGAGAGAGAGAGACAGAGAGAGAGAGAGAGAGAGCAGAGAGACATTTATATAGAGAGAGATTTAGAGAGAGAGAGAGAGACATTTAGAGAGAGAGAGAGAGAGGGAGAGAGAGATGCTGGGGCAGGTGAGAACATCACACACTGCAGATGAATAATTGACTGAGTTCCCAACAGCTAGAGCACCCTAGCAACCGCAGAAAAGCTCAGAGCACATTAGTGACCACACGGCACTGGACTGGAAACATTGTGGTGGTGTGTTTCGCACAGAAAGCGTCACTCACATTTTGTTCAGGAAATACAAAAATCTAATTATGTTAGATATTGTATATATTTTTTTTGCATTTAAGTATGAATGCATTACAGTATTGTAAGTACAGAGAATATATGGATACGGATATAAAATAAATAACTAAATAAATAACAAACTTAATAAACTTTCAAAATTCAATAAATATATGGATTCATTAAACAAACCAACTAAACAAATAAACAGACTATTTCAAAATTGAATAAATAATGCAATATTATTTGCAACCAACCAGACCGATATTGAATATTTAAGATTGAATGAATTAATGATTCCTGTTTTAAAATTAAATAAATAAACAACTATCTGCTAATCACAACACTAAATGCTTATTAAATACATACATTTTAATAGACAAACACTGTACAATTTTAATAAATGCATGCAGAAAAGCAATAAATAATTAAATAACTAAATACATAAAGTATACAGTTTTCAGATAGAATAAATAATAATAAACAATAATATAAATACATAATATTATATATGCTACTAACCAGACCAATACTGAATACTTATTAAATAAATATCAGACAAATACTAAAAAACATAAATTAATGAATAAATATATATAAATAAATAATAGATAAATACTGTTTTGTAATGGAATAAATAATAAGAAATTATCTGATAACTGATACTAGACCAATACTGAATGAATGAATGAATGTCAGATTAATAATGCAAAACCCTTAAAATATAAAGCATGAATATAAGGGTGTATTGTTTTGAATATATATGAATACAGCTTATAATATATTTACTTTAAATTCCTACTTATTAATAAATAAATAAATAAATAATGCACATGTATGAAGTGCTACATCATGCATCACAGGTCAATCATAAGCCTGTCTACATCAGATGTTATCAATAACATGCTGCAATGGCTTGAGTCTGACTTCAAGTGGGAGTGTTCTGCAAATCTGTCAATGTTCAGAAGTGATAAATATAAAACTGATGATAAATGACTCATACTTTTGTATTTCAGATGGTTGGGATGAGGTTGGAGAAGCATTCAGTATGTGAAAAATAGAAAAAAGTGATTTACAATGCAATGTGCCACAACAGATGCTTCCAGCACAGACAGCTTCAGTGATTGTTTTCAGCATGTTTAGTAAGTACACTCAACTATTCCGTGCACATATTTCGTGTGACCAAATCCCCCGCTGAACTGGATCCTAATAAAAGTGGCGGTCTGAAGAAGCCCAGAGGCGAGATCGGTTCCTGGCAGGGCAGCTTTCGGTAATCTGTCTGCACTGCAGGGCCGATAAACCCAGATTTGCATGGTGCGAGGACATCGCTGTTTTCAATCGTGATGCTGACATGTTTAACCAACTGCAGCCATAATCCATATTCACAAACACAAAGGTGCTGCCTCCTCAGGATATCGGATTGATGGCTTAGCGCTCGCTTGATGTGCCTTGGGCTAAAAACACACACGCATTTGTGCAACGGTTCACAAGAACACACACTGCAGGAAGGTTTAAAACATGTTCAAGAACGACGGTTTCCTCATACATGCATACATCACGTGCACGCATACATACAAGAATGAATAATTGTGCATAAACCCATGAATATTCTACTGCAAGATGCACGTGACTGTCTTTACAGTCTATATGTTCTGGTACAGATGCCCATGAGACATTTACTGTGGGATTCTGGGAGTTCTTATTCAGACTGGGAATAAATTAAAGCCGCAGAATGCATTTTATGAACCACATATTCGCAAATGCTTTTAAATTCACCACGAAAAGGCTTGCACTTCTGTTTAAGCAATAAAACTATTCTACGAAAGAAAAAAAATCAGTTCACCCAAAAATGACACCCATTCAATTGTTGGAAAGTGACGTAATGGTACATTTCTCCAAATCTAATGAAGAAAGAAACTCATCTACATCTCAGATGGCCTGAGGGAGCGTACATTTTCAGAATTAGGATAAACTATTCATTTAAGTGATGTCAAACAGAAAGAGAGGTATATTCGATATGATTCAAGCTCACAATGGCATACATGCTATTTTTAGACTAACATGCATGATGGATTGTTTGCAAAAATAAAATTTTTGAAATGGTCCATTCGGATCTTTGCTGGTCAGAAGGTCTTCAGAAAGTAATCCAGACAATTATTTAGATATTACACAGGCCATTGTTCACGGCTCATATGAAATGTTGCTCTATATTTAGAGAATAAAGGGCAGGAAGTCAATCTGGATTAGGAAACACTTATGAACATTACGGTATTAAACACAAAGGGCTTAAGACAAACACACACACACACACACACACACACACACACACACGGTGGCCCAATATGTTTAACGGTTCGTTGGAAAGATCAACGTAATCAAAACACAAGCGAACACTGCAGGCTGTTACTGAACCGAGTTTAATCTGCATACGCTGCAATGTTTTAACCAATAGCAAATGAGCAGGCCACCTGTGGACAAGGTGAGTGAAGCTTTGTGCTTGTAGTAGGTATTAGAGAACATGTTAGCATATCCATTACTGAGCGCTTACAGCTGCAGCGATGGAGACCGTGTGTAAACTAATTAGGCTTAATGTATGTCACAGCACTGACACCAAACACACCACACACACACACACACACACACACACACACACACACACACACACACACACACACACACACACACACACACACACACACACACACACACACACACACACACACACACACACACACACACACACACACACACACACACACACACACACACACACACACACACACACACACACACACACACACACACACTAATGCTGCCGTGCGGGAAGCATTGAGGATAAGCCGCATGTTCTATAGCTTGTTGTTTGTTGTTCATGGTATAGATGGGAAACTGGACAAAAAATGTACAAATACATCCACTGGGGTTGCAATGTTATCAACTTTCAGGTCGGCTTGACCCACAAAGGCAGTAGGCAGAGATAGTGACAATGAAATATACATCACGCATCTGAATATATAAAATCACACGCGCAGAATCATGTTCCATCTGCTATAAAAAGACTTGCGCTTACTCTCCCTCTCCACAGTCAAATTCAATTTAGATGCAGGGTTCAATGGTGACAACCACACAATGAGAGAGATAGAACGAATGAACAAGAGAGAGAGAGAGAGAGAGAGATAGATAGATATTATTCACAATAGAACATAAATATTTAAACTGAGAAATCAATTTAAAAAAACTGAGTTTCAATTTTATGCACAAAATGAGCTCTTGCCTGACATAGGTTTACAGCTGCTGAAGAGTTTGTGGTCATCTTTGATGTATTTTTTGTTTAATAATGCACCAAATATTCTCTATAGGTGAAAGATCTGGACTGCAGGCAGGCCAATTCAGCACCTGGACTCTTCTACTACGAAGCCATGCTGTTGTAAAAGCTGCAGTATGTGGCTTTGCATTGTCCTGCTGAAATACACAAGGCCTTCCCTGAAATAGATATTGTCTTGGGGGGTCCATATGTTGCTCTAAAACCTTTATATACCTTTCAGCATTCTTAGTACCTTCCAAAACATGTGAGCTGCCCATACTGTATGCACCCCCATACCATCAAAGATGCTGGCTTTTGAACTGAATGCTGATGACACACTTAAAGGTCTCCCTCCTCTTTAGCCCAGAGGACACGGCGTCCGTGATTTCCAACAAGAATGTCAAATTTGGATGGTCTGACCATCTATCTATCTATCTAAACACTTTTCCACTTTGAAACAGTCCATTTTAAATGAGCCTTGGCCCACAGGACATGACAACGCTTCTGGACCATGCTCACATATGGCTTCCTTTTTGCATGATAGAGCTTTAGTTGGCATCTGCAGATGGCACGGCGGATTGGGTTTACCGACAGTGGTTTCTGGAAGTATTCCTGGGCCCATTAAGTCAGTAAACCCATAAGTCAGTCTTCAGCCTTGTCCCTTACGCACATAGATTTTTCCAGTTTCTATTAATCTTTTGATGATGTTATGCACTGTAGATGATGAGATTTACAAAGCCTTTGCAATTTGAAGTTCAGGAACATTGCTTTTAAAGTATTCCACAATCTTTTTACACACTTTTTCACAGATTGGAGAGCCTCGGCATATCTTTACTTCTGAGAGACTCTGCCTCTCTAAGACATCCCTTTTATAGCTACTCATGTTACAGACCTGATGTCAATTAACATAATTAGTTGCTAGTTGTTCTCCCAGCTGAATCGTTTAAAAATGTCTTGCTTTTTCAGCCCTTTGTTGCCCCCGTGCCAACTTTTCTGAGACCTGTAGTAGGCATCAAATTTGAAATGAGCTCGTTTAGTGGATAAAAGTGTAAACGTTTCTCTGTTTAAACATTTGAATTTTAAAAACGCCTAAACATTTCCGGAAATTGGATGAATGTATTAGATGCTGGATGGATGGATGGATGGATGGATGGACGGACAGTGTGTGAATCTGTGGGGTTGTAGCAAGTGAGAATAGTGCATCTGATCACTTAGTAAAGCAGCATCACACTTCTTGAGTTTGAGGAGCAGAAGTAGTGACGCTTGACTCGGCAAACCCCATTAAAGTGGCAAATTATTAATATGAACTGGCATGGCTCAGGTTAATGTTTTATTAAAAACTAATGCAATTACACACAAATATACCAATACACACCATCATTTCCCTGCAAATTTGCACAGTTCACTGAGGTTCGCGTGGAACGTTATTTCACAAAGGCAGAGCATTAATGACCGATGAGTTCCTATAAACAGACACACACAATCACATGTTAGGTGTGTGTGTATTCCAGGCGTTTGACCTCCTTTCACATGGCTGAACACAGCTGTACAAACTCTACAGACGACAGTAACTGAGGAACTGAGAACGATGTCTCTAGGCACCAAGCGCGCGCGCGCACGCACGCACACGCACACACACACACACAGCCCACACAACACACACAAACACACACACACACACCACCACACAACACACACACACGGCATGTTTTATTCATGCACACTCTCTCTCTCTCTCACTCAGAGTGGAAACAGCGACTGTGTTTGTTTCTAAATAGAGCGTGTTTATCAGGAGGGTCTTAAGTAAACAAACAGAAAGACGGCCGGCGGAGATGTGGCACATTCGCCCGTCTCTCTCCCCGGCCTGAGCGTCATTCACAAATCTTTAAAATACACTTCAGTTCCTCAGTGTGGATTAAGACAGTAAGCTTCAGTAAGCGTACCATAATTAATAAATAAACATATTATATATAAATATATACTAACTGTATTAAATACATAACATATGTACTGTATTAAAATGTATTTCAAATGTGTTTATTATTATACAGTTTGAAAGATATATTTTATATATAATGTGTTTGTTTATATTTATAGATTTGATATATATTACAGTAAATATATATTAAATTTAATGTATTTCAATATTGATATAACATCAATACACCAACATTAATAAAGTTTTAAAATTATTTTAAATAGTACGTTATAATATTTGCATATATTCTACAAACATATACAGAGATAAAAGACAGATAAAATACATATTTTATATTCTAAAAATACATTTTATGTATTTCAAATAACATTAAAAAAATATCATTGAAATTATATATTTTTTTCAAATAACTAATATAACAATTAATAAGCAGAAAAGTATGCATACATATACACACAAAATAAAGTTTATTAACATTTACACACACACACACACACACACACACACACACACACACACACACACACACACACACACACACACACACACACCACACACACACACACACACACACACACCACACAACACCACACACACACACACACACACACACACACACACACACACACACACACACACACACACACACGTGTATATATATATACATACATACATACACATACATATATGAACACTTTATTTGCAAAAACAGATTACTCAGTTTTTTATTTTCAAAAAGCATTATCATTAAATCAATTATTATGTTATGTTTTTATTGTGTTAATTAGCTGTATTTTTTATTTAAAAAAAATTACTTAATCAAAATAACCCAACTGCAGTTTGATTGAGATTAATTGGAATGCAGAATGAAAAAACATGATTTATGAAAGTTGTTAAAAACAGTTTATATATATATATTAAATTGCATAAACAGAGTAAAACCAAAAAGAGTAGGCCTATAAATCTCAGTTCATAAACGAGATGTTCCTCCAAAATTTGCTTAAAAGAAACAAATAGACCCAGCATTACAGTGAAGACCTAGAAAATGAATGTGCATAACAGACTTAAGTGCACTTTGTTTTTAATAATTTTAACAACTTGCTGTTTTATCATTCCACATGAAAGGCTAAAAGCTGCCCTGTCCCAAAATATCACTCAACCCCGAAATCAGCAAACCCCAAAAAACAAGTCAGATCTATCGGCAGCTCTTAAGACAAGCCAACCAGACGTTACATAATACCTGTCTGCGCCAGAGTTCAGCGCAGGACACCCTCCGCCGATGAGGACAACCTCACTAATTTCTGAGTGATGCGGATGGCTGTAACAGGGTCCCAGTTACAAGGGACCCTTCTCTTTAGGCTCTTCAGGTTCCGATTAGGACCCGCCGGGTGGTTGGGATTATAATCTGGGAATCATGTGAAATGTGGCGTTTGCAGAGGTGGCAGCAGACATGATGTACTCACTCTCGCTGCTGTATATAGGCCACTCTCTGCGAACACTGTGTACCGGCAGCAGCTCACGTCACACACGCTCACAGCATCCCGCGGCACACAGTGATCTCATCTACTACAACACGCTCGCTGAAGCACAAATGCAAACCGCTAGGAAAAACGGGCTGCTTTTGTGATGTAAAAGAAAGTTTACAACTACAACAATAACTTTAGCAACACATAGCAACACACTAAAACATTCAAACAACAGCAACTACATAGCAACACACTAAAACATTCCAAACACCTTAGCAAAACACCTTAGCAACCACATAGCAACACACTAAAACATTCCAAACACTTTAGCAACCACATAGCAACACACTAAAACATTCCAAACACCTTAGCAACCATATAACAACACACTAAAACATTCAAAACACTTTAGCAACCACATAGCAACACACTAAAACATTCCAAACACCTTAGCAACCACATAACAACACACTAAAACATTCAAAACACTTTAGCAACCACATAGCAACACACTAAAAACATTCCAAACACCTTAGCAACCATATAGCAACACACTAAAACATTCAAAACACTTTAGCAACCACATAGCAACACACTAAAACATTCAAAACACTTTAGCAACCACATAGCAACACACTAAAACATTCAAAACACTTTAGCAACCACATAGCAACACACTAAAACATTCAAAACACTTTAGCAACCACATAACAACACACTAAAACATTCCAAACACCTTAGCAACCACATAGCAACACACTAAAACCTTCAGAACACCTTAGCAACCACATAGCAACACCCTGGCAACCTTATAGCATGGCAAACACCCAAAAAACTCTAGCCAACCTCATAGCATGGTGAAAACTAATAGGAAAACCTCATCAAAAACATAGCAATGTCCTATAAACCACATAGAAACACTCATTAAAACACTCAGGACACCTTAGCAGTCACAAAGCAACACCTGGACACCCCCCCCCCCGAAAACTCTAAAACTACTCAAAAACCTCAACAAGTACATACGAACTGCATGGCAACACACTAAGAACACCCTGTCCACTACATAGCAACACCCTAGAAAAAGCCTAGAACCCAACGCAAAATTGTAACACCCCTTATGACATGGTTACCAAAATAAATAAATAAAAATAATAAAAGAAAGAAAAAAAACTGGTAGAAAGTAAACAGAAAACCACAAGGACATAGCAACACCCTAGCAACCACATAGCAACACACTAAAACATTTTAAACACCTTAGCAACCACATGGCAACACACTAAAATATTCAGAACGTTTTAGCAAAAGCCTAGAAACCGCCCATAACTCTAGTAAGGTATAAAATAAAACAGTAAACCTCATCAGGAACATATCAGCACCATAGCAACTAGGGATGTGCCGAATAGCGAATCCGTATTCGGAAAGGCACAGAAAATGAATAATTTGTTCTACAGGCCACTAAAGGGACATGGTAAGCTGCTTGCTAGTGGTTCCCTTTTACATTACAGTACATCAACTTTCACTAACCACATAAACAGAGTAAGGAGAGATGACTAATAGGACGATGGCGAATGATTTGGAGATCCTGAGCACCACTGACAAACATCAAGGCTAATCTTGTGAAATCTGGGTAAGTACTGCCGCTTCGTAGTATACACCGAGTACAAGCAATCGCGAATCTCGAAAGTGAAAGTTTAAAGAAAACATGCATTCGAAAGCGATTTTAATGTCCCTGATGGCTCCCTGATGCCCACAAGTTATATACAGGATAATTACCCAACTTTACTGTATATATTTTCATGTCTTTATTCTCTTTAGGGGTGCCGTAGTACACGTTATTACCTTTCCAAACACCGTATTTGGATTCGGGCACATCCCTAATAGCAACACCCTGGAAACCACCCCAGCAACCTCATAGCATGGTAAAACAAAAAGGATTAAAAGTGTATTAAAACACGACTTATCTAATTTGACTAACTTCTACTAAGTGTCTGATGAAGTAATATTTGATTGGTCGTAAGGCCTTTGACATCAACAAGCTGATAATCGTATTGATTTTTATTATCCTAACTCTGCAGAATAATATGGTTGGTTGCATTTATTCTCTGCATTCATAGTGTTATCCTCTGTGGTCAGAACAGGCCTGTGACCCAGTTTCGGTTGAAAACCGCTGGATATTACATTACAAGGACTGAACCGATTTGCACTAGAATAATATGCAGGAATCAAATGTCAGTCGCTGCAACTGAAAGTCTGGGAATAATCCCACTGCTGTTTCTGTTCACTGTTTGAAAACATGTAACACATGGGAGTCCTGTAATCACCCCTGGCTAAAAATATCACACTATAATGCGTGCTGAGCCTATGTACATGAGGAGAATTTAACAGTAACGGATGTAAGAGGAGTAAGAAACGGATCTAATGAAGCCTGTCGCTACACTAAAGATACATGAACAAAAGTCACATTGGATCACAGAGCTGAATATGAATACCAGATTATTTTCAGAAATCAGAAAAATAGATCTGTGAACCCGCTCCGAGGTTCCAATCTGAATCAATAATTGACGAATGCACACAGAAGTCCCGATCTGAATCAAAAGATATGCGATCCTCGTTTCAAAGTCCTCAAAAAAGAAAGAAAAATCGTTTCAAAGTCCCGATCTGAATAATGATAATGATTTGCAAACCATCGTTTTTTTTGTCACTTTGTTTGGGGCACGGATTGCGAATTTAATGATTTGCGCTCCAAAGTCTAATCTAAATGCTAACAGTCTAATATGTAATTATAATAAAACAGTGATTCCAGGCTAGATTTTCAAAATAAAATAAAATCATCATACGAAATCTGCTCCCCTATTGAGTAATTGATACAACAAACAAATACAAATTAAGCTCAGATGAGCTTTATTTGTCACATACACAATTATACAGAGTATAATGAGGAGTGAAATGTGTTCTCTGCATTTAACCCATCCAAGTGGAGCAGTGGGCAGCCGATGCTGCAGCGCCGGGAGCAGTTGGGGTTCAGTGCCTTGCTCAAGGGTCTCACCTCAGTCATGGACACTTCCTGCCAGAGCGGGATTCGAACCCACAACCTTGGGTTACCTCGGGTTTCAAGTCCAACGCTCTATCCATTAGGCCACGACTGCCCGTGATGATAGCAAGGCCAGTGAGCTGTTTCTGTTGACCTCAGGTACGACTTGATCAACTTTAGTTTGAAAAGCTCCTCGCTGCTTGAGCCACAGTGACTGGCAGAGTAAGTGCAATCCTGAGAGCAGTCCACAAGTTGGGGTAGATCTCCGATAGATCCTTATCATGCAGAAAAGTGATCAGCTCAATGAGGCTCGTGGTTTTTGATGGCAGGTGAGGGAAGTTCTTGATTCTTGCCCTGCAGGGTTTAGCTCCTACCCTAATTAAACACACCTGAAGCAGCTAATCAAGCTCTTACTAGGCATCTAAGAAGCGTCCATGCAGGTGTGTTGAGGCAAGTTGGAGCTAAACTCTGCAGGACACCGGCCCTCCAGGACCGAGTTTAGAGCCCTGCTCTAAAGTTTCGATCGAATTCAAAAGATCCACGAACACGCTCCAAAGTCATGATCTGAATCATTTTATGACACAATGGTTTAACCGATTCAGAGTTTCGAAAAGCTCTGTTTCACCCATCATACGAGCTTTTTAAAATCCGTACAAGCGATGTCAAAATGTGAAAAATAATTGTTCTTCTGATCTGGTTTTTGCGAGTGAATCACTTGAACTGAATAATCGAAGTCACAAGTTTGAATCAATTGGAGCAGTTTGTCTGTTCCTCTGCTTTTCGTGTCTTCATCCATGTTACACGACACTGGCAGTAGCCTACTACTGATGACGTTATGACATTAACTGAAATGAAATAATACACTAAGTGAAACACTTCATTAATATGACGATTGCATACTAATATAAAAAGGGTATAGCCTACACATTAAGAGGGTAAACTTTGTCATTCAGCTGAACTGTGCTTGTATGTTTTAAACACTTTGGCTCTTATATGTTCTTACTCTACACATGTATTAAATATGCGTCTAGTGTATTTCTTTAACGTCTCTCAGGTAATATCAATGGTGTGACCTATTTTAGATGCAGCCGAAATTACAACAACAGTGGTTACATAAATTTTTTGATCAAAATTATTGCTAGGGACAATTTAGTAGTCGCTGGATATTGGTAAGGGTATGTCATAGCGTCCATACTAAATTCTACACCCTTGCAGGATTGAACCTTAGCAACATGCAAAACACTTTAGCAACCACAGAGCATGACTCTGAAAACAAGCCACCCGGAAGTAAAACTAAACACATCCAAACAGCACTTATGGTTTCTCCAGGGAAAATAAAAAACAGCTACAAATGCTAAATAATATATTAATGTATTATTTATAATCTAATATTAATAAGATATTATACCGCTTATCTATATAATATCTAATAATATTATAACATATTATTTATAATATAGCATTAATGTTCATATTCATTAATAATTGTTTTAACTTTGAAAAATTTTAAAGCCTTTGTGGCCTTCGTGGCATCAGAAACAAATAAACAAGTAAATAAATAATTCATGCATACAGATTTTTTTTTCAGAGGTTACAAAGTATACTGATTTTTGTTTTGCGCAGACAAACAATTACAATAAATAATTTATTTATGCATTAATAAATTAAATATTTGTAAAAAACTGTATGCTTGGGTCTCCCAAACTAGCATTTTTGCTCACTGTTGTTTTTTGGGGTCTATTTTTAACCCGTGGCCATGTAAAGATGTAGTTGTTGTGCTGTGCGTCTGTTCCAGATGCTGCTGAAACAAGAACTCTGTCCAGAGCGATCAGGCCGCTGAAGCCAGACGAGTGCGTGAAACTACAACTACAAGCACAACGCTAAAAACAGCCCCGCGAGAGAACAACAGGGCAATGCAAGGTAACAGAATATTCCAGTCAGGGTTATTATCGCTCACTGAGAGCCAAAATAAAAAACACTATCATACTTGATATTAAAGAAATGTTAACGGAAATACAATAAAAAAAACACTTAAAAGAATGTATTTCAGCTAGGTGCCAAGGGAACGTTTATTTTTTGGCTTAGTCAAAAAAAGCCTATGTCGTAAGTACAAGTATTAAAATAATAATAGCCAAAACTTAATAAAAAATGATATATATTTTAAAGAATATAATAAAAAATATACTAAAACCTTTATAAAAATTCAAATGAAAACACCAAATATAAAATAAAATCTAATGTAAACAGTCTAATATGTAATTATAATAAAAAAGTGATTCCAGGCTATTTCAAAATAAACTAAAATAAAAATAAAAACTAAAAAAAAAAAAAAATAGAAAAATAGAAAAAATAGAAACCCTTGTATTATCAGAAACATTCAGCTCAGGTCTGTCCTTGCATAGATATTGTGTTTGTTATTATTTTGTTTTCTTTCAGTCAGATTGTTTAGAAAAATGAGAGCCACATCTGCCAATCTGAAACTGGGACACAAGACGGTACTATAACATTGACAGAATATACTTCACCTTTAAAGCACATAAGGAGCAATATATAATTGAGAGATACATCATTGTTATTAAAGTTTCAGATCATGATCCAGATCCATCATGCATATCAGCAAATATCACTTAAACCAGATTAAAGTGGTCCGACATCCACTGTGAGCAACTGGAATACTGTAACCTTTATAAACGTGTTCAACTAATAATAATAATAATATGGACATGTACTACAGTAAAAGTGCGGTCGTCCAGCAGATGGATGCTTGTTTCAGACCCTCCTCCTCTCAAAGCTGCTTATCTGGACTGGCGGTCCAGTGCTGCTCCACACTCCGGCTCGGGCAGATGGAAAACACCCTGATAATTCCTGAAGAGAGGATTACACTCAACACATCCTACAGCAGGCCTGCATGACCACTATGGGATGCTCAGGATGTATGTGTGAAGAGGTCACATGACTCTCAACACATATAGGAAGCCACAGGTCTAATAAAAGCATAACAAATAAATGCATAGGTAACGAAACTCTACTTATCATCATGCATTTGAGCATGTGAACACGAATAGGATTTGCAACTCAACATCATACCTCAAAATACTGAGGGTTTAGGGATTTGAACAAACCCCTAACCAAGTATTAATGTGTTGAAATGGATCGGTGAGGATGGTGATCCCAGCTGAGATTCCCAACATCCCACGAGTAAACAAACACAGATAAATCTGCCTAGAACAATACTGACATCTAGAGCCCACTGCCTGCACACGCCCAGCACGCATGCACGCACGCACACACACACAACACACATGCGCACACACACACACACGCACGCACACACGCGCACACACATGCGCACACACACACACACACACGCACACACACACACACACACACACACACATACACGCACACACGCGCACACACACACGCACACGCACACACGCACACACACACACGCACACACACGCGCGCACACGCACGCACACACACACACACACACACACACGCACGCACACACGCACGCGCCACACGCACACGCACACTTTATAAAATATATAAAAACACTTTATAAAATACAATAATATAGTTATAGTTGTACTATGGTTTTTTATTAATATATAATTATATAAAAATCATATGCACTAGCACTCATGTTTTCTGTAGAATTAAAAAAATCATTAAAACTAGATTTTAAAGAGATTTTAAATAATATTGACATTTAATTTGAACTATTATTACTATTTATAATCTTGGGTTAATATATGTTAATATTTTTTTTTTTTAAATATCAAAGTTTTATTTTTAAGTTTTGAAACTGTGGTATAGGATACAAAGCACAAATGAATGAATGAATTCCAAAGATAATTATACGGTGGCTGAGAGAGCTCAATGCACTGTAAATAGAAACCTGCAAATTAAGAAAACAACTTCATCATATGACAACACACGCGCTGCAAATACAATTCTTTATTAGTTTGTGTTGTGAGCGTTTGCAGCACCTGCTGTCAAACTGATGAAGAGGTTTTCTTGATTTGCTGGTGCTTTTTCTATTTGCATGTGTTTTCTGAAGTTGCAGCGCGTTGAGCTCTCTTGGCCACCGTATAAATAAATACAAAAATAAGTATAATAAATATAATTATACAAAAAAGCATTAGCTTAATAAATACATGTTAATATAAAACATTTACATGCATTTTTACATGTTTTGTTGTAACCTGTAAAAACAAAATAAAAAGATATTTCTCACAAAATTGATATTTTTTTAACTAATTCATCTGTAGTGTCGCTCCAACAAGTGAAAACATAAGCAAGTCCTAATGTCCCTTACAGATGCCAAAGAAAAATAGCCTAAATAAATCAAGAATGTCTTTCCCTGTAACATGGCTACTTGTAATGTCAGCCGTTTTTAAAAACTAAAGAGGCACCAACACACCAAGCACAAGACTTTAAACTAACCACAAACGTCCTCTACAGAAGACAAATGATTCAACTGCTGCTGCATTGTAATCAAATGAGTCAAAAATCATATCTGCAGATCGCTACACAAATACTGACCTGAAACTGCTGAGCTCATGCTTGCACTGCCAAAAACAGATATGATATCGTCGCACGCATGAAAGATGATTTTACAACTCAGGAGCAATATAATCTATAACTCAAAACAGAGCAGTGATAATAAAAATATACAAAGATCACCCCCATCCAAACGACCTGCTGAACTCTGATGAAAATTAATAAGCTTGTGTTACAAACTGAGAAACATCAAATTCATTCTAACCTGGCTATTTACAGGGTGACAAGAAAACCAACAGGACATAAAGTCAATAATATCAATAATATGATTACATTGGACACAAAACGATGTCATCATGGAACTAGCTTTTGATATTTAAAGAGATTAAACACAATGCAAAATGTATTTTTAATGTTCCTTTTCTTCTGAATGAAATACTACCTGGCCATGTTTTCATGAGATTCACTCAATGATTAACGTAAAAGAGTTTAAAGATTAAACGTACTGGTATATCAAACTGGATCATGCAGAGCTTTTATACAGGTTAATAAACTATTATGATAAGCATCGCAGAGCAGAAATTAGCAAGCAGCTCCACTAAGAAAGTTTATAACAAAAACTTCAAGTCTTCATGAATACAAATTCTAAAACCTTCAGATTTGGAGGAATGCATTCATTCATTCACGGATGCTCTGCAGTGAATGGGTGCCGTCAGAATGAGAGTCCAAACAGCTGATAAAAACATCACAAGTAATCCACACCACTCCAGTCCATCAGTTAATGTCTTGAGAAGACAAAGTACTTGTGGATTATTGTGATGTTTTTCTCAGCTGTTTGGACTCTCATTCTGACGGCACCCATTTACATCCATTCGTGAGCAAATGAAGGAATCCTACATTTCCTACATAGCAATGCCAGAGGGTGCATAAAATGTCAGCAAGTTAAATTTTTTGGATAAATCCACAGGCATTCCTTTAATTTATACACTGAAAAAAATAGCTGTAGAAACAATTTTCACTCTGAAACTAGTATTATTTTTTTTTACAAACAATTACAAAAGAAATGGCAAGTAACACACTGAACTAAACATGACATTTTGAAGCATTTTCTTCTCAAATTTATTCTAGCAATCTTTGTGTTATTTACAACTTTGAAAAATATTTTTTACAGTATAGTTGTACATAAAAACATTTAAAACAAGAATAAGATGTTATAAAGCATTTCTACACTGCTTCACATTGAGTGAGTTTAGTGTGTTCAGCAGCTGAGCTACATGAACTGACTACAGATTACATTTTACCTTTCACCTCTGCCAAAACCAGCTTTTCAAGAAAGCTAGCTGGTGTAGTCATGCTGTGCGTGTCTCGCACACAATACCCAGTCAGACTGACACGGAGCCCTTATGTTGACTCGGGGCCCCTCGGACAGCGGAAATGGATGTTTCTCACGCGAGCCGTGCCTGTGGGCGGATCTACAGCATTCTCCTTCCTGAACCACAGCATAAATACTGTGTGTGTTTCTGCAGATCTGATCCGAGAATCCACTGCCAACATGAGCCAAACACCACCTATGAGTGAAATGAAGTCTAGGATGGAGAAGGCGGCGGAGATGAAGGATGAAGACAAGCTTTACAAGCGAGAGGGAATCCTGTACTCCACGATCCTAAGTCCTCCAGAGACCCTGGACAAGCTAAAAGACCTGGAGGCCAGAGAGGATGACCTTATCCTGGTGGCGTACCCTAAATGTGGTGAGTAAAACGAGACGGGTTTGCATTTGTTTCTGTAAGACGTGCATGTGGAGAAGTTTGATCTACGAGCCCTAAAACTAGTGCAAAGGCTGCCGGTGGAGCCAGGTTACATCTTACAGTAGTTGTATAGCCTTCTTTTGTCAGGTTTTTCACAGTTTGCTTGGGGAATTTCTCTTGTAAACCTTGCTGCACAACTGACTCATGCAGCTGCAATACTGGACACTGAAGAGTGAAGCAATTCTGTGCATTCGTGAAACTCAAATTGGTGTGTCCAAGTTAATTTACATAAGAATTGTTTTTTACAAAGCATTTACACTGAAAATTATAACATTGCATTGAATGTGACAGTTTACATAATGCAGTTTTACAAACTCTGTAATTTAAGAACTGTCTTATGAACATTTTATATTAAAATTGTCACACAGGGGTGCGTTTCTCAAAACCATCGTTAGCTAACTATGGTCGTTATTTCCATTGAACTCTATTGGTAACGACAGAATTTGTGACCATAGTTGCTTTTGGGAAACGCACCCGGAATGATTTTAAAAAGACAATTCTTGTAATTAATTTATTGTGAAAATTTACAGTGCATAAGAAAGCATTCATACTTTTAATTCTGCTTGTGTTTCATAAATGAAACCTTGTTGCAAAGACTTAATAACAGCTCTAACCTAGATATTAAAGATTCACATATTGCCTTTAACACAAATCCAGATCTTTCGCTCCTAACAACCTCATGTAACCGGATTCTTCTTCAAAGCACGACACATGGTTATGATTCTTATGTAATAATGGGCAAGTTATACTCAATCTCAACAGCAGCTGTAATACTGGACACTGAAGAGTGAAGCAATTCTGGGCATTCATGAAACTCAAACACTGTGTAAATTGGTGCACCCAAGCAAATTTACATAAGAATTGTTTTTTACAAACCATTTACACTGAAAACTATCACATCGGACTAAATGTGACAATTTACGAAATGCGGTTTTTCAAACAATTTACACCAAATATCGTGGAATTGAACCAGATGAAATAATAAGACCTATTTTAATGAAAAACTTACAGTAAAATTGTCACACAGAATGGTTGAAATTCTTTTTACACTAAGTGCAAATATCCCGCCTTGTTGGCAGAGGCTATTTACACTAACTCCGCCCACCACCGTATGATTGGGCTAGTCAACATTACAAAAGACAGTTGTCAACTATCCTACCTGGTCTCATGGCATTTATGCACCTGGGTGCACTTTTTAGCAAGACGCGTAATTCGTACCAATAAGTATAAAACACTGCAGTTTAAAAAATAAATGAACACTAGAGGCAGTAAAACTCTGATGCCTTTTATTCCCTTTCACACAAATTTACAGTTTCGATTAAAAAAGCATAATTTTTAGATTATCATGTTATGACTTCAAAACAATATTAATATGCTGGGAGATTTGAAAACTGATGCTTTTGAACGTTAGCATTGCACATATCCAGCTTCATATCTATGTTTTCATAGACGGTAAGTTTGTTCGGTAGCTCACGAAGTACGGAGATACTTGAGAGATGAGGAACTCTGGTTTGAATCCCGTGTAATCACGGTTCGACAAAACAGTTCAAATCTGCATATAATGAAGTTCAAATAGCACGGTTGCATCAACAAATACGTTTTTATATCAGTTTTGCATTTGTCAACACTATTTCCCCAGGGAACACACATACTGACAAAAAATGTATAACCTGAATGCACTGTAAGTCGCTTTGGATAAAAGCGTCTGCTAAATGCATAAATGTATGCAAAAATGTAAATGTATCGGGTAGGTTTAGGGTTGGGTTTGGTGTAGGGAATATTTCCAACACGATAGAACATTAATTTTTAGCAACGGTCCCCGAATATTTGAATCATGAACCTCTACAATACATTCCTGAAGCAACCTAATAAAAACACAGCTATACGTGCCTATATGAACATAATAAAAACGTGCCAGGGTTCACGTATTGAACCTGTGTTTTAGCGCCACTCAGTGGACATTTCTCTTTGAATCTGAGGCGAAACGTGCAGTAAGATACGTAAAACAGTCGCGCTAAAAAGTGCACAGAGGTACGAATTTTTATGAGACCAGGTTACAACTATCAGTTTCAGTGACGCAGATGGTAAAGTGTGTCATACTCCTTTTGACGCGATCGACCCGGGTTCGAATCTGCCTTTTGGACAACTTTATTTCAAATCACATCAGAAAATCATTTATTTTTAATAAAAGTGAAGGACATTTTTTTTTTAAATAAAGTATTTATAGGGTATAGGTGCTTTTGTCCCAATAATGTTGCATCCATTTAATAATTTGAACTAAAATTTTAAATTTACTGTTTTATAACATATTACAATACGGAGGTGCACATAATTGCCACTATTTGCAATAAGTAGTATAAATAGCAGAAAATCCTGCTATTTTAACCGTGAAAAAAGAATCTATAGCTATTTGCACGGTATAAATAACATATCACTAAAAATACTGGTATTTGCACTTAGTGTAATTAGCCACTGTCTTAATTTAATGTGAGAATTTCAGTGCATAAGAAAGCATTCATACTTTTCATGAACGAAATCTTGTTGCAAAGACTTAACAGCTCTAGCTTAGTTATTAAAGATTGACATATTGCCTTTAACACAAATTCATATCTTTCATTCTTAAACAAACAACCTCATGTAACCTGATTCTGAGCAATTATTTTTAGGTAATAGAGATAACGGACAACACACCTCAGCTGTAATACTGAAGAGTGAAGCAATGCTGTGCATTCATGAAACTCAAACACTGTGTCAATCGGTGCATCTGACCGAATTTGCATAATACTTGTTTTTTACAAACCATTTACACTGAAAATTATCACATTGGACTGAAAGTGAAAATGTACGTAATTTTATCAACAATTTGCACTAAAGTTGTGGAACTAAATTAGATGTATTTAAGAACAACTGACATAATAATTACAGCAAAACAATGATTGTAAAAAGACAAATGTAGAATTATTTCATTCTGCTTGTGTTTCATGAATTAATCTTTAAGGGGACACTGCAGGCAAAAATACTGTTTATTCAGGCGCCTGTCAAGTTTGAGATTTTGGGCTTTTTGTTATTTCATAAAGTGTTTTTTCAGACTAGTGGAAAGAAAACATCCAAAATACACTGTTAAGTGTTTCTTTTATAGCACGTTATTTGTGTCAATAGATTTCAATTAAAATACATATTTTTAAAGGCCGTTTTCTCAAAATGAGTTTTTTTTCTCCTACACCGAGCCATAAATCTCCACTTCAGCAGCACTTAAGACACACACCAAACTTCACTGTTTTATTCCTATAGTCTATATCCTGAAGGTTTTTACAGAGGGATTTGTTCATATAATTGCTTGATTATATACAACATGTTATTCTCCCCCCAAAAATAAAAAATATTGATATTTCTGTTCGTTCTGAGCATTTTATGAATTATGGCGTGACAAAAAAAGAGATACCCAAAAATTTCCTCTGTAAAAACTTTTGACTCTATGTAAAAAAAAAATACAAATATTAAAATAATTTTGATACTGACATAATCCAGTGTTTAGATTTTTGTACTAGAAATGTATGCAAATTAGCACATATTTCATTAAATAATGACTCATTTGCATATCTAAACCTAACATTTAAAAAAACTTGTAATACAAAAAATGCTTGCAATTACCAATGTAATCAATCAGCTGGGTTAGTAAGGCGATAACTATTGGTTATTTTCTTTACCCTATTCACCTGCAGTGTCTCACCTTAATGCAAAGATTCACATTTAACCTTCAACACAAATCCAAATCTTTCATTCCTTAACCTCACGTAGCCTGATTCTCTTCAATGCATGACACACGTTTATGATTCTTACATAATAATGAGCAAGTTATGCTCAATGGCAATATCTCAATGTATATAACTACATGTCTGTCTTTCTTCAGAAGAAAATAACAGGTAGCACATCTGGGGACCTCTGGTTGAGTTGACACAGAATGACCCTCTATCATTGAGGATAACTCTCTCCTTCTTCCCACTACATCCTAAATCTGTTTGTTACGGATCTCTAACAGGGTTTAACTGGATGGTGGCAGTCTTGCGTAAAATCTTGAATGCTTCCACTGGGAAAAACGAGAAACCGCCTGAAAGGCCCCCTCTGGTTGAGTTCTTACCTCCAGATGTTCAAGAGGTCAGTAGCTGCACAAGCAAGTAGCTGTTACCCAGAACACACAAAAACATCAGTGTAATGTTATAGTTTCAAACTGTTTGTGTTACAGAAACTGGCTGAATTACCCCCACGGAGGCTTCTGGGAACTCATCTGCACCCTGACAACATCCCTCCCTCTTTCTTTACCAAGAAACCAAAGGTCAGTAATAATGAACCACATTAGAGAGGTCACATGACACTAGATACCAGCTATACAAGTGCTATTCACTTTCACTGTTAGAGAACGTGTGTGTCCCTGGAGCACAAAACCAGTGTTAAGACGCTGGGGTATATTTGTAGCAATAGCCAAAAATACATTGAATGGGTCACAATTATACATTTTTATTTTATGCCAAAAATCATTAGGGTATTAAGTAAAGATCATGTTCCATGAAGATATTTTGTAAATTTCTTACCATAAATATATAAAAAATATATTTTTGATTAGGTAATATGCATTGCTAAGAACTTCATTTGGACAACTTTAAAGATGTTTTTCTCAATATTTAGATTTTTTTGCACCCTCAGATTCCAGATTTTCAAATAGTTGTATCTCAGCCAAATATTGTCCTATCATAACAAACCATACATCAGCTTGCAGATGATGTATAAATCTCAATTTTGAAAAATGTACACTTAAGACTGATGTTGTGGTCCAGGGTCACATATGTTCAGTTTAGGGTCAGTATGATGTTTTTGGTCAAGAAATTAATATCAAGGATGCATTATATTGATCAAAAGTGACATTAAAACCATTTATAATGTTACAAATAATTTTTATTTCAAATAAATGCTATTCGTTTGAACTTTTTGTTCATCAAAGAATCATGAAAAATAAAATGTAGCACTGTTTCCACAAAGAATATTGGGCAGCACAACGGTTTTCAACATTGATAATAATCAGAAATATTTTTTGAGCAGCAAATCTGAATATAAGTAATGAATTTCTGAAGATCATGTGACACTGAAGACTGCAGTAATGATGCTGAAAATACAGTTTTGATCACAAAAATAAATTAGTTTAAAATATGAAGAGTTCATTTTCAAAAACAGATAACTCAATTTTTAACAATTTTCAAAAAATTACATAAAAGCATGATAACATACTAAAACATGATAAAAAACTGAGTTATCAATTTTTGCAAATAAATTCATATATTCATATAGAAAACGGTTATTTTAAATTGTAATACTATTTCACAGTATTATTGTTTTTAGTATTGATCAAATAAATGCAGACGTCATGAGAAATCTTTTTGAATTATAGTACATATAACTTCTAATTGGACAAGGGGATAAAATTATCATAATTTGACTATTTGGTGATGTTGAATGTAACCAAATTCATTTTGGTTTTAACTTTGTGAGGATTTGACTGAATATTATTAAGCTAGTGTACGTGAAAATGTTACTTTGTATGACAAATTTCAAAACAAAACAATGCATCAGGTGAATCACGATTATTTGGTTCAAATGATACATGCAAAAAAAATAAAAAAATAATATGCACATTAAATACTAGGAATAAAGATGAATTCAGATTAGAGCAGAACATACTCTTTTCTCTCATCTGATTCTTCTCTCTCGTCTGTTTTCAGATTCTGGTGGTGTTCAGAAACCCGAAAGACACGCTCGTCTCATACTATCATTTCATGAACAAAAACCCGGTTCTGCCCAGCGCTGAGCCGTGGGACAAGTTCTTCTCAGACTTCATGGCTGGTGAAGGTGCGAAACACTCTATAATGAAAGTTCAACACTGAAATATTCACAGGAATGTTGTGTAGGACTAAAGATATGAATGCTTCCTCTTCAGTTGCCTGGGGCTCTTATTTTGATCACGCTCTGGCCTGGGAGAAACGTCTAGACGACCCAAACGTGATGATCGTGACATATGAGGAACTGAAACAGGTAGAGCAGCCTGCGTGTGTTGTGTTTGCAGCATCACCGTCTCGTGTTCATTGACCGCTGCTCTTAAGAGTCAATGTGAACTGCATTAACCCCATTTTACTTCTATAATGTGATCTGAGAGAAACAAATATTTATCAAAGATTTTGAGGACTTTAGAACATTGTGCAATGATAAAATAACACAAGCATTATTAGCTGTGTCTTAAGAAGTAAATAAACTCAAATGATGTTGACTTTTTAACCTGTTGTGGTGCAAAGAGCTGTTTGAGACTTTTCTGCTTTCCATGCAGAACCTGCCAGAAGGTGTGAAGACCATCTCAGAGTTCTTCAACCTTCCACTGACCGATGAGCAGGTCAGCAGCGTCGCTGGAGAAAGCACGTTCAGCGCCATGGTGGAAAACTCACAGAAATCTCATGGCAATTTCAGCAGCATCTTCTTCAGGAAGGGTAAAAAAATCCCTTCATGATGGATCTCAGATCAAATCAACTCAGATGTTTATCCTTAAATTCCTCAGTTGCTCTTTTAGATATTCATTAGATAGATCTTTTTATATGTATTTATGTCTAAATCTCAATTTATTATATATATACACACACAGTACACATACATTATACACACACACACACACACACAACACACACACACACACACACACACACACTTTACCCGTTTTCACCAATGAGCAGAAAATTTAAAAAAGGTCATTTGTGCCATTTTTCTTAGAATTGTGAGTTTGTATCTCACAATTCTAAGAAGTCACAATTGCGAAATGTAAAGTGATTTGCATGATAAAAAGTCATAATAATAACTGCGAGTGAGCGACGCCTCGTGGTGCCATCACAGAGAGGCACAAAATCACTTTCCAGAACGTTTTCATTCACCGTTCCTGGCCGGTGGAACGAGCTTCCCACCCCCCCCATCCGGAAACGCTGGATCCCTGACCATTTTCAAGCAACACCTGAAAACTCATCTCTTCTGTCATCACTTGACTTCATCTTAAAAAAAAAATACCTTCTCTCCCTTTCCTTAACTTTGCTCTCTTTTCCCTAAACTCTCACCGTCTGGCTAGAATTTGCTCTGAACAATGCCTAGTTTGTATTACAAGCCCTTCCTTTGTCTGTTTGCCTCTTTATAATGTATTGCTTATTGTATTCCTCAATTGTAAGTCGCTTTGGATAAAAGCGTCTGCTAAATGAATAAATGTAAATAATTACCTTTATTTGTTACAGTAATGGAAATGGGCTTCCATAATATTTGATTTGTTTCTTCACACCAAAATCATAATTTTGTCATTTTTCACTTACCCCCATGTCGTTCCAAACCCGTAAAAGCTTCGTTCGTCTTCGGAACACAATTTAAGATATTTTAGATGAGACCCGGGAGGCTTGTGACTGTCCCATTGACTGCAGAGTAATTAACACTGTCAAGGCCCAGAAAAGTATGAAAAGCATCGCCAGGATACTCCATCTGACATCAGTGATTCAACCGTAACATTTACGAAGCGACGAGAATACTTAATGTATGGAAATAAAACAAAAATAACAACTTTATTCAACATTTAAGCACCGTAACGTCTCCTCTGTGTCAGCGTAGCACCATTTTGGAGATTACGGACATAAACTCTTCAACATCAGCCGGGCCACAAGGATGAGTCTTCTTCGTCGAGTTACGCTCTGATTTGAACACAAACAAGCCTCTCGGTTCTCATCTAAAATATCTTAAATGGTGTTCCGAAGACGAACAAAGCTTTTACGGGTTTGGAACGACATGGGGGTAAGTGAAAAATGACAAAATTTTCATTTTGGGGTGGAGTATCAGATATTTTTGTCTGATCCGTTGCCATGGTTATTGCTGTCAATCATCACATTTTTGGATTCAAATCCACATTTAAATGATAGTACAAAAAAAAACAGTTTCTGGTCCCCATTGACATTTTGTTTTCATACTATGGAAGTTAGTGGGGAACAACAACTGTTCATATATCCACATTCTTCAAAATATCTTCCTTTATGTTCAGCATAAGAAAAAAACTTTTATATTAGGTGGTCTTAACTACAATGTACTTGCATTTAAATTCATCATTTGGTACAATGCACTTATTGTGTACATACATGTGTTTACATTGTACTTATATTAAAAAAAATACCCATGTAATTACATCTGTAATTAATTTCTGTGATTACATTTATAATTACACTGTTGACCCATCCCTTACACCTTAACCCACACTTAAACCTACCCATACCATTAACCTGTCCCTAACCTTACCCATATCCCACCTCAATAAAAGGCAATACAATATGAACACAATAAGTACATTGTACTTATCTTTTGATGCAAGGACATAGTAATTAATGCCATCTAATATAAAGTGTGACTAACTTTATTAGTTTAAGGGTAACAACTTAAGGGTAATTAAATGACAATTTTCATTTTTTGTGTGAACTATTCCTTTAAACACAGCTCTCAATCCAGAAACTTCACTGTGTGTCGCTAGTAGCATGAAAAATAAAACTATTGAAATGAAAAATCTCTTATTTACATCATTTACATTGATTGCTTTATGATCTTGTTATGTCTTCAGGTGAGGTGGGCGACTGGAAGAATCATTTTTCTGATGTCCAGAGCAAACAGATGGATGAGCTTTTCCAAGCCAAACTAGCTGGAACACATCTCGGAGCCAGACTGAAGTATGACCTTTACTGCCAATGAATGTGACGGCACGACGAGAAACGGTTTACTACACAGGGTTTACGGTCATTCACGCGGGCTGTTCAATCGTCTTCATGTTTTAATGCATTCCACTGCTTACAATAAGCACAATAACCTCACTGTCATTAAACCTCATGCTGTGTATATGCTTACATTTATTAAAAAAAGATGAAGTCAACATGGTTTAATTCTCTGTCAGAAGTATCTATTGCAAATGTTCTCCACTAGTCGGTGCAATAGTTCAATCCCATAAACTCAGTAAGTACTGTAACACAAACTATAATGATTCACAGACAGCAGGAAAAAATGATGCTAAATGCAAATAATAAAATGCAACCAACCGTATAATGGTGCATATTTAGGACAGCAAAACACAAAGAATTATGACTTTTAAAAAGGAAGTAAAAGCACTTCCACATGTTTTATTGTTGATGTGAAAGGTTTTGTGTCCAAGCAAACAAACCCATCCGTCATTTGGTAGAAGCTCGTGAAATTAGACGGATATCAACGTGAAAAGTCCTGAAAAACCAACTAAACCACACAAGAATACAGGAAATATGACTCCGACTCTTATTTTATTATCATCACGATAATATTTGTCTTTATTCATATTATTATCAGTTTTTTTATTTTTCATTTTAGGTAAAGTTGTAGCAATTTTGATTTGAGTTTGTTTTATTTTTAGTAGTTTTTATTTTCTTAAAAAAATATATGTTTTTATATTTTTATGAATTTTATTTTAGTTTTAGTTATTTTAGAACATTAGGGTAAACTTAATTAAAATGAGAAATTAAACTCGCTGAAATAAAGTTTTATTTTGTATATTAATAATATTTTATATTATATTATCAGTAAATGTCTGCTAAATGCATAAATGTAAATGTTTATTTTATAAAATATTTTTTTCATAATTTATGGTTGCAATCAGGATAAATATGGTTGCTTTGTATTTTTAAACCAATATCAGTCAGTTCATTTGAATCACTCTGTAAAGGGAAAGTCATGTCAGGTGCATTGCATTATGGGAATGCAATTAATTTAGTCAATTACAGTTTGTAATTAGTACTGTATAATCCATCCATTAGACCAGTTTGCACACTGTGCATAGTTTATATCGTGCATACTGTTGAAATCGTATGACTAGTATACTATTCTTAACATAGCCGTGCTGTAAGACTCATCAGGAGTATCCCATCATTCCTAACGAAGTCTAATTACAGCCGTGATGATGTGAACAGCAGATGACCCCTACATGAACAGCACATCCTGGAAACGTTACCGCGTTTTTCTTGTCAAAACAAGACGATCAGTGAGGAAATGCAGAAAAGTGCTCATATCCTTCAAACTCTAATTGAATCTGATTTCAGAGTAATGCCAGCCAAAACAGGAACATGTAGGCCACGGTGTAATATATATATATACGATGTGAATCTGAACAGCCCTGCGGTCCATTCAAGCGGCGTATTCAAGTTATAGACTGCTACAAAGTCTTCAATCTATCACGAGGAGCAAACACTGTGATCTCTGGCTCAATGGTTTTATCACGGCAGTAAAACAGCTGATGTGGGGTTCGTTTAGATACGGAGCAGATGTATTTTAACACTGTTGGGATTTAAAACACTGGTAAGATTGATTGATATGTCAATGTGACATCAGTTATTCTCATAACTGGCTCATTTTACCTCAAAACCTGGTAGAAACCACCGCACAAAAACATGCACTGCTCTCAAAAGAAACAAACGTAGAAAATTCCTCAGCTAAAATGTTTTTCCTGAATAAAGACAATCATAAAAGCCAAAATATTAAATGCGTATAGGAGGTCAAAATGAGATATTAAAAGGGGGTAAAAATACTTAAGAAAAGTGAAGCATTATCAGTATTTTTCCACAGAGATTGTTATGCATATTATTAAAATCTGTTGACTTTAGGGTTAGGTTTTTGCATTTTATTTTTGTTGCATTTTATTACAATGGCGACAGTTTAAAAATGAGAAAGAGTTTTTTTCTTCCAAAGTTTGCATGACTATAACTCACTTTACTCGATATGCATCAATGGCATTTACTATTTTGGTTTTCTTGTTTATTTATGCATTTATTTCCCCACAAAAAAAATATATATAAATATCCAAATCATGGAATGACCCAAAAGTCCTTTTGAATCAAAAGTGTGGGTTTTTATAATGTTTTTGTTTCTTCTGCTCACCAATGCTGCATTTATTTGATCGAAAATACAGTCAAAAATTTAGAAATATTTTTACGATCCAAACTGACAGTTTTCTATTATAATATATCGTAAAATGTGATTTATTCCTGTGATCAAAGCTGTATTTTCAGCATCATTACTCCAGTCTTCAGTGTCACATGATCTTCAGAAATCATTAATATGCTGATTTGCTGCTCAAGAAACATTTCTGATTATTATCAATGTTGAAAACAGTTCATATATTTTTTGCAGAAACAATCAATTTGATTTCATATATTATATAAATGTCTTCTCTGTCACTTTTGATCTATTTGACACGTCCTTGCTGAATTTCTTTAAATGAAAGTCATACTGATGCTAAACTTTTAAACAGTAGGTTTGTGAAGAAAGTACATCTGAGGATTATGAGAAACGATTACCTGATTATGTCTGATTCATCAGTGATGAACGCCACTCACTACGTCAAACTGAAGCCAAACTCTGTTAAAATGCAGACCGGATATGACGTTTGGAAACTAAAGACAAATAGCTGTGTTCCGGGAAAACAAATCTGGAGCAGAATGTCTCATCTAGATGTCATTTATCAAACTGTTGCCATTTATTCTGCTCCTCTCAGGAGCCGAGGAACCATTTCAGCAAACAAGACAAAGCACGAGTTCAAATGTCACACAAACTGGCCTTTTCACTGCGATCAGACCCGATCAGACCCGAGTCACTGGCTGATATGGAGCTCGATGAGCGTTTACTGGATCCTCTGTTCGGTGTAAAAGGAGGGCGAGACATGATAAATCAATCACACAAGAGCTAAAGACGCCGGAGAACCCTCAAACATGCTCTTCTCTTGTATTCACTCTAATGTGTTCATAAAGGTCAATAAGCTCCCGTTACTAAAGAGACACATGAATGTAAACATCTAGATTTTGTCTAAATGCTATTACTGTACATAAAAGTCATTTTACATTTATGCATTTAGCAGACGCTTTTATCCAAAGCGACTTACAGTGCATTCAGGCTATACATTTGTATTGTCAGTAAGTATTTTACAGATTAAAAGATGAGAAATATGGATCCTTTAGAGTTATGATCATTAATTAATTATATGCAAATTAACACTGATGCTATTATTTTGATAATTGCTGAAAATAATGATATTCATAATATAGTTAACAAAAATATTATAATTAATGTGGTGTTTTCATAATATTGCTTTATAAATTAAATTGGAAAAATAATTGTGAAATATAAATGACATATTATTTGAAATTATTAGATTAAATAAAATATATTTACATGGATTCGTTGGAAATGATGTCAGTTATCCATATGCTAATTAACTATTAAAATATTTAAAATATAAAAATATATTTAACAAAACTATACAGATTTTTTTTATTAAAATTAATTTATAGTAGTATAATATTGCATTATTATTTTCAATTAATTTCACCCAAATTAACTGATAAATTATTTGAAATATAAATTATATTTTTGCATTGCATTATAGTTTTGCATTGTTTCATAATATAGTTAACAAAAATATTATTTAGAGTTTTATTTAAAATTAATGCATAGTGTTTTCATAAATTAAATAAGATTAATTTCACCCCATAAATAACATGCAAAATAAAATACATTTGAAATGATAAAATATTAGAAATAAATCATTTTGATAGAAACCGATTTTATCATTATTATAGGTGTGTTTTGCATTCTGACATTTTCATTACATTCATTTTCATTTATATGGATTATGTGGAAGCTATAAGCATCAGTTATTTCAAATTATTGTCATATTTTCTAAGTTCTTTAAAGCACCATAACTATGAACTGTGATGACTCTAGATAAAGAGCACAATATTCTACAAAAATAGCTAAGAAAAAAACTTCTCATCAAGGAGCATCATTAGAAGCTTGTTAATTAGTGGCTAATTTCCAGCTCTGGTTTTACTGAGACTGTCATGCAGAGATCTGGTTTGAGGGTCGTTCAGAAACAGCCGCAGGAAATGAGGACCTGAGGGAGTCGTTACAAACTCACAGACCAGGATCACTGCAGAAACCCAGAACCGCTCGCATGATCATCTCACAGAGACGAGCGGAACATCACAGAGACTCGGCAACCACACATAACACCCGATAACAACACCATAGCAACACACTATAAACACATTCAACACCATAGCAACACACTACAAACACATTCAACACCATAGCAACACACTACAAACACATTCAACACCATAGCAACACACTACAAACACATTCAACACCATAGCAACACACTACAAACACATGCAACACCATAGCAACACACTACAAACACATTCAACACCATAGCAACACACTACAAACACATTCAACACCATAGCAACACACTACAAACACATGCAACACCATAGCAACACACTACAAACACATGCAACACCATAGCAACACACTACAAACACATGCAACACCATAGCAACACACTACAAACACATAGCAACACACTACAAACACATGCAACACCATAGCAACACACTAAAACACATTCAACACCATAGCAACACACTACAAACACATGCAACACCATAGCAACACACTACAAACACATTCAACACCATAGCAACACACTACAAACACATGCAACGCCATAGCAACACACTACAAACACATGCAACACCATAGCAACACACTACAAACACATGCAACACCATAGCAACACACTACAAACACACTACAAACACATGCAACACCATAGCAACACACTACAAACACATGCAACACCATAGCAACACACTACAAACACATGCAACACCATAGCAACACACACAAACACACTACAAACACATGCAACACCATAGCAACACACTACAAACACATGCAACACACTACAAACACATGCGACGCCATAGCAACACACTACAAACACATGCAACACCATAGCAACACACTACAAACACACGCAACACCATAGCAACACACTACAAACACATGCAACACCATAGCAACACACTACAAACACATGCAACACCATAGCAACACACTACAAACACATTCAACACCATAGCAACACACTACAAACACATGCAACACCATAGCAACACACTACAAACACATACAAACACATTCAACACCATAGCAACACACTACAAACACATGCAACACCATAGCAACACACTACAAACACATGCAACACCATAGCAACACATGCAACACCATAGTAACACACCACAAACACATGCAACACCATAGCAACACACTACAAACATGCAACACCATGCAACACCATAGCAACACACGCAACAATTAGCAACACACTAAAAACACATGCAACATACTACAAACACATGCAACGCCATAGCAACACACTACAAACACATGCAACACCATAGCAACACACTACAAACACATGCAACACCATAGCAACACACTACAAACACATGCAACACCATAGAACGCAACATAGCAACACACTACAAACACATGCAACGCCATAGCAACACACTACAAACACATGCAACGCCATAGCAACACACTACAAACAAATGCAATGCCATAGCAACACACTACAAACACATGCAACGCCATAGCAACACACTACAAACACATGCAACACCATAGCAACACACTACAAACACATGCAACGCCATAGCAACACACTACAAACACATGCAACGCCATAGCAACACACTACAAACACATGCAACGCCATAGCAACACACTACAAACACATGCAACGCCATAGCAACACACTACAAACACATGCAACGCCATAGCAACACACTACAAACATATGGAACAGCATAGCAACACACTACAAACACATGCAACGCCATAGCAACACACTACAAACATGGAACAACATAGCAACACATTACAAACAAACCATAAAGCAACACTCTGGCAACAGGTTTTGCATGGGAAAGCATAAAAAACAATGCATTCAACTATAGAATTTTCATTTTATAGAACCACATATATATGTGTTCTATATTAATGTTGTTAAGTTCCATAAAACAATCAATGTACAAGTATTATCTATAAATTACTTTAAAATATAGACCTTTAAATTAAGATTATAAAATGTACAATATTCTATTATACTATAAATTAAAAGAAAATTTGTATTGAATATTTTCATTCATATTCATAATTTAGTTAACAAAAAATATTATAATGAATAGTGTTTTTATGATTGTTTCAGTGTTTTCAAAAGTTAATTTAGCATGAAAAGCACATTATTATAAACAATGATTATTAAATAATTAAAATTATTATAAAATCAAAATGTAAACTTTTCTGAAATATAAATGATAAATTATGTTAAATATAAATATTTTAAATGAAACCAATTAATGGTTCATTTTGCCTTATTTACAATTATAATTATATTCAAAATTTGCATTATTGTAATTAAATCAGCATAAATGTACAAAATATTATAAAGCCTTGGCAAACACCCAGAACACTCTTTATAGCAACACCCTAGACAACAGGCTTTGTATGGTAAGCACAAAAACCAATGCTTTTATTAATGTAATCACTAACAGAATCATATAAGTTTGGGTTTTATATTTATGTTGTTAAATCCAGACGTTTATATTGCATCCTGAAATGACCTGTTATACTGTACACTGACCTGAATACAGTGTGGGTGCGGTCATATTCGATTAGCAGACCTGCAGAATTCTGTAATACGATTGAGCGATGCTTCTGTAATGACTCAGATACAACTCACATCCCATCATACCTTTCACAATCTAATGAAGATGCCCAATTACCCCGGGAGACGTCTTAACCTCAACCCTGAGCTTCAGATTTAAGACTTTTTAAAAAGGCATTTCAATTAAACAATGCATTTTTATTAGAAAGCACAGTAAACAACCTAAAAGGAACTGGAGTGAATGTCATTTAAGTATTATACAGAAAAATGAGTCAGTGTCATTTTCAGTCTTTCCGAGAAACCTAATTTGAGTTTGACCACCAGATCACCATTGGGTGTATCCTACGGGACCACGTGACGCAGGACTTCAGAAACGGGAATAATCAGGTGTATAAAAGCAGCGGTCAGGAGACAGAGAGAGACAGACAGACGGAGACTGAGCGAGGAAACTATTCTTCATCCATACAGGTGTCAGAGTGAGTACTCCGATTCAGTCTTACATAATATATACTGTTAAAGAAATGCTAACTTTTAGAAACATCTACAGGCAATAGGTACTTTATTTACACATTTCACATTTCAAATGTATGTGCATTTATTAAAATAAAACTTTGTATGAACTTATGGTATTTAAAAACTGCATGAGATATTTACATTTTGTATATATGCATTTATGTAATATATATTGTTAGACAAATATCAAGTTTCAAATTATGTGCATTTATAAAAAAAAAATTTTGAGCTTCTGTTAATTGGGAAACTTCATGGGATATTTTTATGCATTTTAATGCATTTGTTATTCATTATATAATTTATATTGGTAGAAAAATGCAAACTTTTAAAAACATTTTTTTTACATGCAATTTTTTATGCATGCCATTTATTAAAATAAAATGTTTTGTGATCTTATGTTGAATGGAAATTACAGTTTCAAAATGCATTTGTTAATCATTATATAATTGATATTGTTCAGAAACATGCAAAGTTTAAAAAACATTTATGGGTAGTTGAGTGCTTTATTTACAAATTTCCCATTTCAAATTTATGTGCATGTATTATAATATTTTTGTGCTTCAGTTAATTGAGAAAGTACATGGGATATTTTAACAATTTATAAATGCAATTTGTAATGATTATATAAAATATATTGTTAAAAAAACATGCATAGGTTACTTCATTTACAAATTTCAACTTTCAAATTCATGTGCATTTATTAAAGAAAAATGTTCATTTTAATGTGCATTTCTAATTCATTAAAATAAACTGAAAAAAAGCTTCAACCAACAACTAATTACAGCGCCTAAGATGGATTTTCCATTTTATTTTTCATGTAATTTTAATCTAAAATCTTGATATTCATAAGGAAACCAAAGCTTATATTGCTATTCATTATGAAGTGCCAGATATGCACGAACAGGTGCTTCCCAAATTGTCCTGGAGGACCCCCTGCTGACATTTTGTATTCTCCCTAATCAGACACACCCAGTTTAGTCCTTGCAGTCTCTACTAACGAGCTGAGATGAATCAGGTGTGTTAGATAAAGGAGACATACAAAATATGCAGGGCAGGGGGTCCTCCAGGACAGGTTTGGGAAGCACTGTGCTAAGACAAATGAATCTGAGTATTCAGTGTAATGCAGATGTTTGTTCTGACCTGGTTCAAAGGTCTGCAGAAAGACATGATTTCACTGAGCAGCTGTCAGATGCTCCTCCTGATGGCCGTCTGCGGCGTCTTCTGCTGCAGGACTCGTGCACTGCCTGCCATCTCTGCATACCCTGACATCCGGTGAGACAGAAAACACCATTCATTCGTTTTCACAATACTGGATTATGAATTAAACTCAATTATTTTACTTTACTTACTTTGACTTTTTAGTCATTTAGCAGACGCTTTTATCCAAAGCGACTTACAAATAAGAAAAAGTAACTAAAACTATAAGTTAAAAGTCTATAAATACTATATATACACACATTTAAGAAAATTGAGAAATTAAATAAAATGACAAATGCATACAACAACATTTCAAAACTAAACAATAAAGCTAAAAAAAAATCAAAATATTAAAAAAACAAAAGGTATGAGTATAAAAATGATTCTAACATGACACTAAGCCAAACACCCATATATATATATATATATATGTTATTTCATTTCCATGTAGTATGTTGAAATAACGTTACTAAAATAAATACAATTTATTAAAACTAAAACTAAAGAAAATACCTATAAAGACATAATAAATTCATACATAATTTATCTAAAATTAAAATATTTTGTATTATTGTTTTCAGAATATACTTTACAAAATGTTTTTTATCTTATGAAAAATACTGAAATGCAAAACTAACCCATGATGATATAAAATAGGTTTCATTTAAAGCAATATATTACAAATAATATTTTATATCATTATTGGTTCAATTTTGTATTGTGACCATTTTTATCCCACATTTGCATTATTGTAGTTAATTCAATGTAAATTCACAATTTATACACACATGTTGGTTGGTATACAGACTTCCTCACAAAAAAAAAATAATTTTAATTTCTGAAATTAATTCAGATATCATATAAAAAAATTAAATATGCAAAAGTGTAATATTCTTGTAAAAATGATCAGTTTTTTGAACAATCTTATTTGCATGAAGGACACATATTTAGTATTTTGCATCTTAATTCTTTCCAGACCAGGCGCTCTCGATGAAGACGCAGAGGACGACTGGACGAGAGACCCGTCACTACAGGATCTGGAGGCGTATAAACTCCTGTATGAACTCGCAAACTCCGTCGAGAGGTTCGTGAAAACAACACCATGACATTAGCAACGCCTTCCATTTACTGTCTCGTAAAAATATTATAGATCCATTTCCAGAGGAAAGACTGAAGCTGTAAATGTGATGATGAGGAAGGTCTATTGTGGAGACAAACAACGAGAAAGCACTGAAGACCATCTTACAATAAAATAAAAAGGTGTTTTTTTATCTGTATTGCTTTCAGACCATCCAGACACGCTGACGGGCTGTTCACGAGCGGATACAGCAAACTGCTCGGCCAGCTGTCTGCTAAAGAATATCTGGAGTCTTTACTTGCAAAGAGAGTCAGGTAAACATGGCCCTACAGAAGATGGCTTAGGACGGGGAAATTAAAGCACTTTAGTATTAGAAGTTTCCGTTTACTGTACAGTAAAAGTACTGTACTGAGTTTATTTTATATAAAATAATCATTAGAAAAAAATGAAAATCAAAGCAATGTGTCTAAATTAAATTATGTTCCAAATTTGAAGTTGATATTACCATGATATTTTCTTTGGCATTTAGCCATCGGCTGAGGTTTCAAAGGATCAATGATGATTAATAAACTATGTGATCTGTCTAAATAAATGATGTTCCAAATTTGAAGTGGTTATTACAAAGATCCTGTGTGATCTTGTTTAAGAGCTATACCAACCCAAACTCCACTGAACACATTTTCCAGTCACAAGTTTACTTTTATTACTTTTATCATGAAATATCCACCAAATATGGAACCTTGAGACTCAGACCTTTCCAATGATATGTGATTCAATATATATATATATGTAGTTAATTTTGTAATAGGACACTTGACACCGCCCACTAGGGGGAGGAGCCCACTTAAATGATCCTAAAGTGCAATTTACATGTTAAACTAAATTTTGACTATTGCATTAAAACAGAATGATATCCAATTTAGGATGATTACTAAAATATGTGATAGGGAAATCAAAGACACGTCTAAATAAATTGTGTTCCAAATTTGAAGTTGATATCACAAAAAATGGGCTCCCGTGAGATTTTGTTTAGGCGCTATACCAAAGATGGCCACCAGGTGAAACTCCACTGAACACATTCTCAGACAGAATATTACTTTTATCACTAAATAACCACCAAATATGGATCCTTGAGAATCAGATCCTTCCAAAGATATATGTAATTGGTCAAGATTAGAAACATTCTTGATTGTAAAGTATTGTAGTCAATTTTGTAACATGACACTTGGCACCGCCCACTAGGGGGAGGGGCCTGTTTAAAGGATTTAAAGTACCATTTCCATGGAAGCACAATGTCTGTTTTACAATGGTTTATATATGACAGTTAACAGGTTAAATAAGTCTGGATGGCAGAGTGAATGTGCTAAGTATCTCGATGTAATGCAGTATCTGTTGTGACACTGATTTAATTAAGCTTTTAATAATGAGGCAGCTGTTGAGTGAACAGCGGGGGTCATTTTTCTGTCTGTCCGCTGTAGTGATGAGCTGGGCATGGAGCAGATGCCTGTGAAACGTCACTCAGACGCCGTCTTCACAGACAACTACAGCCGTTACCGCAAACAGATGGCGGCCAAGAAATACCTCAACTCAGTTCTGGCAGGAAAAAGGAGGTACGGCTCGAAAAAAAGGCGAGCATCACTATGACTAGTGCGATGAAACAGCACAATAATCACATATAGATTTACACTGAAGGATCCAGAATATCACAGAGACGCCTTAGCAATGTGTCGCTCATGTGCTGACATACACCCAAAGTCTATCTCTCTCTAAAGACCGCATGCGATCGCAAATTCTCTTTCACATCTTATTGCGCTTGAATGGTCAAACACACACAATTATGCCAAAATGCCAGTCGTGTGGAGTATTCACGTAAACACAGTCGGTTATGTGTTAAATATAAATGGATGTTTGTCAGTATATTGGATCCGTGTGTCTTAAAGTAACAGCAGCCTAATTTATCTGCCTCAGTCTGTGTCATTAACGGTCATCAAACAACAAAAGACTAAATCACTTCGCTTTTGGATCTTTAATAAGATTCAGTACAAATTTGATTCATACAGTGAAGACAATTCAGTGTTTTACTTAAAAAAAACAATACAATTTCTTATACTGTGGTGTAAGATTTTGGTCATATCGCCCAAGACTAATTTAGAAAACATAAACTTTATTTCCCCTCTTTTGCAGTGTGAATGCATGTATGATATAAAATATATGATCTATTTTTTGATGTGGTTTAGGTGATGCACTCCTGTTCAGACGCTGCCTGTGCTCTTCGACATGTAAGTGCATAAATGTCTTGTGACTACATGGTACTTTTTTAGTGTATGGATCTTTAAGAATTATGGCTTAATAATCTATTTGAAGTCTCTTAATCACATATAGTTGTCACGTCAAGTCTAATGTAATGCAGCTGTTCTCCTGGTGTTGTGTAGGTGACGTGGACGCACCGCTTCAAGATTTCGCCATCATTATATATTCAAGCTTACACAAATCTATTACGGCTGAAACAGAGAACAGCACTAAAGCTGAACGAGCGTGTCGAGGAATGAATCAGTCTGTTTGTTGATGGCTGACTAATGCTGTTATGTCTACAGAAATCTATTTTGACTGCAGTCATTCTTGATAATTGAAATCAAACCAATAAAAGTGATCATGTTTGTAAAAACAGTTTAGTCTGCTGTTGTCATTCCTGCTGGTTAACTTTATTCTGCTCAGTTTCACGACATCATCAAATTACCAGAAAAATCTCTGGTGAATGTGATTCATTAAATCCATGTATACAAAAACTTGATTCTGTCACAGGATTAATAATAATAATAACTGTTAATCTTTTAAGGCAGGCAAGGCAAATTTATTTATATAGCACATTTTAGACACAGTGGTAATTCAAAGTGCTTTAAATAAAAAGTGAAATAGACATTAAAAATAATAATAAAACAAGGAATTCATTTTTTTTTTTACTTTTAAACTAATGATTCTGACTTTTTTGTTGCAATTCTGAGTCAAAACATTGTGAGATGTACATTAAACTCAGAAAAAGTCAGAACTGTAAGATGAAAAACAGGGTTAGTGTTGTTATTATTGACCAAAAATCGAAACGGATGCTAAAATTAATAATGCAGTCATTTTTGCAACTTAAAATAAATGTTACAATAAAATAAAATACAATATACTTTACACACAATATACTTTAAACCCACAATTATGAGGACAAAAAAAAACTGTGTGAGATAAATAGTCACAGCTATCATTTTTTTTATTTTTTTAAGTTTCCATACATTTTTTCTAGGTTCAGTTATGAACAGATTCCTCCTAAGCTAGCTTGCTTTATTTTTTTTACACATAACCAAACATGCCACAAGTATAAAGTAAAAATAAATCAATAAAGTGCAGAAAAGCATCTTAACCGTTGCACAGTTTGTATTGATTTCAAGCTTTTATGTTTACATTTTGTTTCACATACTTTTTAATATCAGTCTTAAATTGTCCAAACACACACAGGCATTATTATTCAATCACGACGGCAGTATCACCATCTATCCAGCAGAATCTGGCAAATCACCAAATATCTACGGCTGCTTTTGGAAGATGTCCCTCCACACTATTCATTATAGGCTGCACACACAGTAAGGCCATGATAAAACTGGAATAAAAAGGCTTTTTCAAGGTTTAAACACCATACCAGCAACTTCCTCCAGTAATGAAAGGATGCCACATGTTCTGTTGTGTCACATGTCTTTGTAATCATGCAGAGTAATCAGGAATCCAGTGCATGTAATCAATTTCACCTAGTTACTACACAATACACCCTAGCAACGGCCAGAGCGAATGGCATTCAAATCAGGTTTTGAAGCAGTATCTGATGCTTTATTTGGGTTTGGGTCAGTCGTAGACAAGCAGCTGCAGGTCAGTCTGTGAATCGAATGGTGAGTGGACAGAAAGCAGGACATCCCCTCGGCTCACGCTGACCTTTGACCCTGCTGCTGATAGTGGTCAGCTCTCGTTCCTGCAGATAAGAGCCCTGGTGCTCTTTGTACTCCTGCGGTGCAGAACAGAGTTCAAGCACGCACAGCTGCTGCAGGTAGGGCTGCTTTGACTTTATACGCTTTCTATTAATCTGCACTTTTACGTTTTGAGTGTTTTGACAGACGGTCAGGGAACAGAATATTCTGTGCATTATTGATAGGGTGATGACGGACACAATACCAATCAATACTAGTGTAATAACTCATCTGTGCCTCCTTAAACTGAGTTTTTCTTGACATGCAACGTCATCCACTGACTCCAAATACAACTTATAATATATATCTTTATTCTTTATTATAAATACACACACACACAGTATATAAGTAAATAATATTATACTTATTACTAACAGTGTATATATATATATATATATATAGTGTGTGTGTGCATAACGTTACATTATATTATATATATATATATTCAACATATAATCATTTATGATACTGAATATCAAATATTAAATGGCATTAACTATTTTTTAAATGTTAAGTAGAAAAGAATAAATTAAAAAGGTTTAAAAAATCTAATTAATAAAATGTTCATTAATTATTTTAAGTTACTGTGACTTTTTTACTTTCTGAAGAAAACAATGTTCATTATGAAAATTGTAATATTAATTATTATTATCATTCTTATCATTAATTGCTTTGCTATCTAAATAATGATATTTATTTTCATATTTATTACAAGTGATTGTTAAGCTTAAAATGCTACACATTTGTTATGTTAAAAATAAAATAAAAATGTTAAGTATAAAATAATAAATTAAAAAAGTAAATAAAAATGTAAAATGGCAGATTAATTAATTATTTTGAATAACTAGCATTTTCATGCTTTCTCAATAAAGCATATTATACATTATGAAAGCACAATATTTAATATTAATTATTAGTAGTAGTTTTGGGCCACATGAAACATGATATGAATTATGAAAGTTGTAATATTATTTATTCTTATAAATTATGAATTGCTTTGCTACATAAATAATGACATTTATTTTCACTTTTGCTCCATACGATTGTTAAGCTTAAAATACTACACATTTGTAATGTAAAAAAATGAAGCAAAAAAATATTTAATAAAAATAATACTTGTCAAAACTATTATGGGTTCATATTGTGGATAATTTCATCAGAGAAGAGAAATCATAATATTCCACAACAGCACAGACAGAATTAAAGTGTGATGTAACAGCATTTAAACTGTTAATTTAGCATAACTGATTCATCAATATGAGTGATAATAACACTGTTTATGGGCGGTTAATGATTCTCTGAACTATAGTCTGACAGAAACATATTTATTAGCTTGGCTTTTCCTGGTTGTGGCGTTCTGTGATTTTAATAATGTGTTGATCTATCAGTCATATAGTAAAACTGTTCAAGACGTCACCACAGGCGGATTCAAACATCTCATATCTCAGTACATAACACTGTATTTCAACAAGTTCAAACTCTTTCTGTGGCGGTTCACTGTAACCAATCCGACCGTGGCTCACACAGACAGATAATATTTGGTTGCTTTGACATCCTCGTGACAGAAATAGACTTGTACTTGTACAACATTGCGTAATAGTGAAGTGCAGTTTTAGAGAGCGCTGGAGCTAGTGAAGGAAGTTTCTCAAGCGCTCGGTGAAGGTAAGAGCAGAGCGTTTCTGATCTATTGTCTTTAGTAAAAGGAGGGTTAAGCAGATATTTAGCTCCGGTTTCACTAACATACTTCTGTACTGTTGTGTCAATGTACAACTATTCAGTCCCGTAAAATCCTGCGATCAGTACAAGAATATCAATCTGACTTTTCCCCTAGAGCTGTCCTGAAAAGCACTGCACAAATACTATTGGGGGGAAATCATTAAAAGAGCTTTTTGAACAATTGAGATTTATTTCATTATGACATTATTTTTGTGACCTTTTTGCATATCTAAAACATATTTAATTAAATTAAATATATTTAATTCTAAAAAAATAATATAAAAAATGGCTGGGAAATGTGCTTTGTCATGAAAATAACACATTAAACAAATGATATATAATAAATAAAACTGCCTCGGACTGAAATCAAAAGACAAATCTGAAAAAAAAATATATATATATATATATACACACACGTAACATTATGTTTTTTTCTAAAGCTGCTTCGAAACAATGTGTATTGTGAAACGCACTATACAAATAAAATATGGAAATAAAATATAAAAATTAAGACCATTTACAATAACTTATATCAAAATGTATTTACATAACAAAATAATACAATAAAAAAGAAAAATCATATTTAATGAATAAATGGGAAATGTGCTTTATTGTCATGAAAATAACAATAATAAAAATGTATTTATTTATAGAAATGAATAAATACACAGGCACATTTGTATTTGTGTGTGTGTGTGTGTAAATATATACAACTTTATAAATATATATAAAAAATCTGATGTTACAGTAATGGACCAAATGTGGGTTGGAAATGTGCTTTATTTTCATCAAAATAATGCCAAAATGTAAAATAATTTGAATTATCTTCATGCAAATATAATTTCTGTTGCTTTTGTGGTGAAATAAAACTTTGATTTATTTACTGGTCATCTTTCATGAGTTAAAAACTATTTTTATTCTGTAAAAGGAAGGCCACAGAAATATTGTGCAGCTTTTTGATTAATAATTTACAACTTTTGTGAGGTGATCGATCATCCAGACCTGACTAATCAAGTTATTATTGTGTAAAGAAAGTGTTCTTGTATCTCATTTGCCACCAAAACATAATATGATGTACAGTATAAACCCATATCACTCAATATTTCAGCCGAGCACTTAATTAATCTGAGCGAGTGACTCCGAGATAACTCCGTCATCATCACAGTGATCATTACCTCGGTTACTTTTACTGGCGCATGCGCACATCAATATTTCATCCTTTTTCTCACGCTGAACAACAATATTTAATGCATCTGCATTACTGTAAGGGTAGGTTTAGGGTTGGGATTGGTGTAGACGTTAATAAAACACAATCTAATAGGTAGAACAAATATGTAATGTTGGTTTCCGGTACTAGATGTATCCCTTCTATCCACAACCGTGAATATAACACGTAATTACTGTATGTGCATTAGTGTAAGGGTAGGTTTAGGGTTGTGGTAGGTGTACACATTAATAAAACATAATTTAACAGGTAGCATTTTTCGTTGTCGAATTGTACTACACACTGTTTTAATGGCACGTAGCTAAATCTGACAGAGTAGCACAAATCTGAGAGGCCCCAGTGGTCCTGTTTGGTATTGCAGCTTGACTTGTGCTAATTTGTATTGAACACTTTTATTTAATTATTGATTGATTGATTGTGGCACTATACATACATTGTGAATTATTAAATATTAATTATTTATTTAATATAAATAAATAATGTTTTTGCACCCTCAGATTCCAGATGATCAAATAGCTGTATCTCAGCCACATATTGTCCTATCATAACAAACCATACATCAATGGAAAGCTTACTTATTCAGCTCAATTCTTATGACTGGTTTTGCAGTCCATGAACACATAGATATGTATCTGATCTATGTGAAATTAATAATAAATAGTAAATAATTGCAACCAGTCTCAAATCACTTTAGCTCATACCATCATCATAATCATAATCATTTCTATAGTTAATCAGAGTCCATTAATGGATTGAGTGATGTGTGTGACACACTGATATCACTCAACTAATTAATATATAATAAAAAAAGAAAGAAAGAAACAGAATTCACATAGTTAGATTTTTTTAATAAATAAATTAATAATATTGGCAAAACTACTTGTTTGGCAGGCAACAAAAAAAATTACTGTTTGAGCCCTGAAAATTAATAATTAATCCATTCTATCATCAAATTAGATGGCAGGTTTTCAATTTTCAAAATGCTGAAAACATGCCATATTTACAGATTATGAATGAGACCAATTACAATATGTATCAATTTCACTGAGAGTAATGTAACATATGCCTATTCATCATTTTATAATGATAAATTATTATAAAATTACAATAAATAATAAATGATGGGAACCAAAAATACTGGAATATTCTCCACATACACAGCAATGCTAAGATAGTCATACAGTAATGTCTATTTTAGGTATTTTATTATTTCTTAAATTAAAAAAAATACGTACAAATACCAATATATACATATATATATATATATATATTTAAAGACATGATTCATAAATATTTTTGAGCGATACATTACTAGCACTAGAGGGCAGCATCACTGCAACATTTCACCACTGATTATTAGCGTCTAAACTGTTGTAGAATGAGTTTTACTAAAGATCTCCTGAGGATAACACAGTCCCATCTGGACCCACATTACAACAGTAGCTCCCTCAGTACTAGTGAACAAGAGAAAATGCGAAAAATCATACCTCTGATTATAGATGTCGTAGAATCCATCTCAAGCATCACTCCAAAGCGACAGACTCCGCAGATCACCAATGACTATCCATTCATTCTTTTAATTGACCAAAAACAGCCGGCGTTCATGACGTCATTTCCTTTGATGACAGATGGATTCATGGGATTTGTAGTCTCTGACACACACACACACACACACACACACACACACACACACACACACACACACACACACACACGCACGCACGCACGCACGCACGCACGCACGCACGCAAACACACAAAGCACGCACTCACACACACACACACACACACACACACACACACACACACACACACCACACACACACACACACACACACACACACACACACACACACACACACACACACACACACACACACACACACACACAACACAACACACATCCACACACGTACACAGGGTTTATTTACTGGTCATCTTTCACGAGTAAACACACACATAGATACACATATGTATTCTCTCTCTCTGTGTGTGTGTGTGTGTGTGTGTGTGTGTGTGTGTGTGTGTGTGTGTGTGTGTGTGTGTGTGTGTGTGTGTGTGTGCGCGTGAGTGTGTGTGTGTGTGAGTGTGTGTGCGTGCGTGCGTGTGTGTGCGCGAGTGCGTGTGTGTGTGTGTGTGTGGTGCGTGTGCGAGTGCGAGTGTGTGTGTGTGCGTGCGTGTGCGTGTGCGTGTGCGTGTGTGTGTGTGTGTGTGTGAGTGTGAGTGTGTGTGTGTGTGTGTGTGTGAGTGTGTGAGTGTGTGAGTGTGTGTGGTGTGTGTGTGTGTGTGTGTGTGTGTGTGAGTGTGTGCGTGTGTGCGTGTGTGCGTGTGTGTGTGTAAACCACCTGAGCTGAGAAACGAACATGTTTCATACAGAGACCTCAGCTGAACTCCAGCAGCATTACTCATGACCTGTGGAGAAAAGGCACACTTCCCATGTCTGCAGTGTCTTGTGATCAGTTTTGTGTACTTCATCATTTTTAAGATGCATAGATTTCATTCCCGAGGCCTAGTATTTACAGTTATTGGGTTAAAATGCTTCAACAGTGCAGTGCAACAATGTTCATAATCAAAGTCTGCATACTTACATTTCATGTCACAATACAAAACTAAACACTTGAATAATCTCATTATATTATTATAACAAATATACAATATTAATATAAATATGAAATAAGAAAAATGTTTATTCGTTCTTAACTACATCATAAATGATATAAAATATAATATCAATATAAAATAACAAATATTAATATAAAAAAATATTTAATGTTTTTTATTAGTTTCTATTTTGTTTATTTTTATAATAATATAACATATTAAATATTAAATATTAATTTATAAATATATGAATTGTACAATAAATATAATATTATATTAATGACAACATTTTAAATATTTATATTAATATATTTATATTATATAATTAATGCGTGTTGTGTGTGTGTGTGTGTGTGTGTGTGTGTGTGTGTGTGTGTGTGTGTGTTGTGTGTGTGTGTGTGTGTGTGAGTGCATGTATATACACATATAGGCTATATATCAATCATTGATTGAATCATTCATTTCATGAAGATTTATAAAATAACTTTATTCACTTTTCTTTTCTTCTGACCATTGTCTGCGTGTCATTGTTGAGAATGTCTCCACTGAATTCCAGAGGATTGTGTTGTTTTGCAGACGTGTCAGTAGTGTTTTCTGTGTGTTTGGGTGTTGAGGGTGCAGAGACTCAGATAAGCAGTGTTATCAGTGATAAAACCCTGCAGCCCCTCATTGAATATGCATAAGGAGGGCGTGGTCATATAAGCTCAGTGCGGGGCCCCTCATATAGGGCTCTATTGGGGCTCCGGCAGCTGTTTAAAGCAGAACTACATTAGTATTCAATAAGTGCTGCGTATGAGAGTCAGTAAGTATTTCACTTCACTTTTCATTTGAAATATTTGCCGTGATTGTGAAACTCATGTCTCATTTGGTTACTGTGGATTTAAATGCTCTGAACGTTTGCTTTACAATATTGCATGATATATGGTATGTAAACATTTTCTAGTTTTTATTACTTTATGTAATTATAACTATGATTCTTGTACTTACAGTACATTTGAGAGGTTCACTTTTTCAACTGTTTAACTGTTTTATATAGTTACAACGGCTAGCTATATAGATTTAAACTTAATAATAATAATTAACTTAATAATATTTAATAATAACAGTGTATATGTGTAGTTTAGATTTAAACTTAGAAACAACTTTGCTTAATTATTGCATTATATGGTATTTATTCATTTTTCTATATTTGTTTAATTTAGGTAATTATAAAAATACATGCATGTTTTTAATACTAGCCTATATAATACAAACTTTTTCATAATACATTTTAATGGTATTTATTCATTTTCATATATAGTTTAAATTTAAACTTAGAAATAACTGTTTGTATTCTTGCATTATATATGGAATTACTTTTTAAATTAAATTAAGATTCCTGTATTTACACTACATGGCATTTTTATATAGTTTGATGTTGCTTAAATTGATTTTTTTCCACTAAATCCTTTCTCTTCTTTTCTGGTTTCTTCACTTGTTTGTATGTATGTATGCACATATTTATTTATTTAGTTTACTATTATTTTTCCCGTCACGTGTGTGAACCGTCCGTGTTGCTTCCAGGTGTTTGCAGATTAAAATCACAGCTCATTACGGAGAATCTGGCAGACATGGACCCTCAGGTGCCCAAAGACCAGTGAGTTGAACATCTCTCTCTTCTATCAGCCGCTCAGACTCAGATCTGGAGAGCACAGTGGGTTTCTGCTGCTGTAAGCAAGGCCTAATGCTGAATCTATGTCTTTATCTAGAGTCTCAGCGTCTGAGCCACTTCACGCTCCTAAAACTAAAACAGCGGCTGATATCACACTTTAGCGGGTATTCCCGTTTTTCAGAGTGCTGTCTTTGTTCTGGTTCTCTTCTCGTGACAGATATAATGGCGTGTGGTTGATTTTCTTCATGTTGGGGTTGGGAACGCTGCTGCCGTGGAATTTCTTCATGACAGCCACTGTGGTAAGCACTTTACGACTTGCGTCAAATATTTCCTGTGAAGTCGTACATCTCAGTTGGTTTTTGCCATAGAAATGCTGACACAGTGTTGCAAAACTGCAAAAGCAACAATTACATCCTCAAAAAACTGAAGGTTTGCACCTCTCAAGTCTTTTTTCATCTGTTTATCTGGCAGTATTTCACCAGTCGTCTTGCAGATCCTGTAAGTGGAGCGAATGTCTCGGTTAACGCGACTGTAGAAGCCTCGCGGAGCGTCTTACAGGCCAAGTTTAATAACGTGATGACGCTGTGTGCGATGGTTCCTCTGCTGGTCTTCACCTGCCTCAACTCAGTGCTTCACCAGAGGTCAGACGCAGCTTCCAAATAAGAAATGACTACATTTACATTTATGCATTTAGCAGACGCTTTTATCCAAAGCGACTTACAGTGCATTCAGGCTATACATTTTATTGTCAGTACATGTGTTCCCTGGGAATCGAACCCACAACCTTTGCACTGCTAACGCAATGCTCTACCACTGAGCCACAGGAACAGAAAGGCCTAACTACGCGTTAAAAAAAAGTGAAGCCTGTTTTTAGGACAGTTTTTTTTTTACATATTTATTTAAAAAAATATATTTATTTGAATACATGTATGCATTTATGTATTTGAATATTTTCTATTTACTTAAATATTTTATTGAATTGTTTAAAACAAATTATGAAATATTTTTATTTTAATAAATATATATTTTATTGATTTAGCTAGATTACAATAAATAAACAAAACTATTTATTTAAATAAATCAATAAATATATTTACATAAATATTTTATTCATTTAAATAGATATGTGTATTTATTTCATTAAACATTGTTATTTTTATTTAAATAAGTACTTTTATTCATTATTATTTATATTTATTTTTTTATAAATGTTTTTATTTTTGTGCATATATTTTTTACTTATTTATAATTAAGTATTATATTACTTCTGTTTTTATTTATTTATTCACTCATTTATTTTTGCACATGGACATTATTTTAATGGCAATTAAACACAATTTACCTCCACATTCTCAAAAAAAAACAATGCTTGGTTTTCTTGGTTTTCTTAAGAAATCTAAATAAAATATAATTATTTAATGAAAATATAAATTCTTGTTCTTGTCTTTTGGACTGTGTGGTAAATGATGAGGCAAACCTGTTTTGGATCATTGTGGGGACTGTGATTGCATCTGCAGAATCCCTCAGAAGATCCGGATCGCAGGGAGTCTGACGGCTATTCTGGTGGTGTTTCTGCTCACCGCCATCCTGGTGAAAGTAGATTTGGAGCCGCTGCCGTTCTTCATCATCACCATGATCAAAATCATCTGCATTAACTGTGAGACGCTACAACACATGCATTAGAACTGACAGAAGCAGAACGGGCTGTGAATGTGATGTGATGCATATGTTGTGCTGATCCCAGCGTTCGGAGCGGTTCTTCAGGGAAGTCTGTTTGGGATGGCCGGACTCCTGCCAGCGTCCTACACGACACCCATCATGAGCGGACAGGGACTCGCAGGAACCTTCGCTGCTTTCTCCATGATCTGTGCCATCGCCAGTGAGTCTGCAACTACAACACAATTACAGCTCCACACATCACTCCAGCTCAGAGTCAGCACACTAATGCAGCTAGAAGGGAAATCTAAAAACTCAAATCACACGATTTAAATAAAGAATAAATAGAAGTACCTAAAAATACAAACTTCACTCTTTTGTAGGGTAATCATTTATATAGTCATAAATGCAAGTGACTTAAAACAAAGCCATGCATTTTCAGAAATACATAAATTAATATATAAATGAATTATATATTTATATTTTAACATTTATTTACTCGAAACCCTTGAGTTAAATAATATTGTTTAACTTACAATTAATTAATATATAATAATTATTATTATTATTAATAAATCATATATATTTTTAAATGAATGGATTAATTTTTGAAATAATATTATATATATAATTATATATATGTATATTATTATTATTTCAAAATTTCATTTATTCATAAAAATATATTATTTATTTAATAATAATACTTATATATTTATTAATTAATTGTATGTGTGTGTGTGTGTGTTTGTGTGTGTGTTTCTACCCACCACCCACACGCACACACGCACGCACGCACGCACACGCACGCACGCACGCACGCACGCACGCACGCACACACACACACCACACACACACACACACACACACACACACACACACACACACACACACACACACACACACACACACACACACACACACACACACACACACACACACACACACACACACACACACACACACACACACTACCTCATTGTAATTTTGGTTGTAGTTAAATGTATTTATTTAAGTTTAATTACAAAAACCCAATCAAAGGGAGAGTCATGTTCATAAAGCTGATTTTCTGTCTCTCAGGTGGTTCTGCGATGCACGACAGTGCGTTTGGATACTTCATCACAGCGTGTGTCGTTATTTCTCTTGCAATCGCATCGTATGCTCTACTTCCTAGACTGGTAAGATCTGAGCGGCTGGAACAAACCGTTGATTTAAAGCTTTAGACATTTACAGTCTAATTGTTGTTTTTTTTCCTGTAGGCGTTTTTTCAGTACTATCAGAAGAGTCAGCAGAGCAAACCAGCTGAGGATGAGGAGAACAAGATGGATCTGCTGAAGAAAGGTGACGTCATGACAATTATAATCAAAACCAAGCTGAATATCAATCAAAACCCTGTTTTAAAGTTGAGCTGTCTGTAGATGAGCGGCAGAAGAGCGCCGGAGAGGACGGCAAACAAACACCGTCCATACTGGCCATCTTTAAGAAGGTAAACACACACTGAAATCAACAGCTGCATAGTAACAACACTCAGAGCACCTTAGCAACCGCACAATAACACTTACAAACACCTTAGCAACTGCACAGCAACAATACTTAAAAACACCTTAGCAACTGCATAGCATACTGCAACACACACAAACAACACCTGCCTTAACAACTGCAAAGCAACACTTAAACACCATTAGCAACAACACTAAAGCAACACACAAACACCTTAGCAACTGCACAGCAACAATACTTACAAACATTTAGCAACTGCATAGCAACAACACTCAGAACACATTAGCAACTGCATAGCAACAATACTTACAAACACCTTAGCAACTGCACAGCAACAATACTTACGAACATTTAACAACTGCATAGCAACAACACTCAAAACATCTTGGAAACTGCATAGCAACACCCTAGCAACCGTCCACGGCCATTCTCAGGATTGTGTCGGTGGGTTTTGCACTGGTGAAAGTGTGAGTTTTCTTGTATTTCTCTCGTCAGATCTGGGTTATGGCATTCTCTGTGTGTTTCGCCTTCACCATCACCATCGGCACGTTTCCCGCCATCACTGTGGACGTTAAATCTACAATCGCTGACGGTGGAAAGTGGGGTGAGAGTGCAACGAGTCTGACTCTTTACCATACACAGTCTGATAATGAGTCTGACTCTACCATACACAGTCTGACTCTACCATACACAGTCTGACTCTACCATACACAGTCTGATAATGAGTCTGACTCTACCATACACAGTCTGACTCTACCATACACAGTCTGATAATGAGTCTGACTCTACCATACACAGTCTGACTCTACCATACACAGTCTGATTAATGAGTCTGACTACCATACACAGTCTGACTCTACCATACACAGTCTGATAATGAGTCTGACTCTACCATACACAGTCTGATAATGAGTCTGACTCTACCATACACAGTCTGACTCTACCATACACAGTCTGATAATGAGTCTGACTCTACCATACACAGTCTGACTCTACCATACACAGTCTGACTCTACCATACACAGTCTGATAATGAGTCTGACTCTACCATACACAGTCTGACTCTACCATACACAGTCTGATAATGAGTCTGACTCTACCATACACAGTCTGACTCTACCATACACAGTCTGTCTGACTCTACCATACACAGTCTGACTCTACCATACATGTCTGACTATAATGAGTCTGACTCTACACAGTACTCTACCATACACAGTCTGATACCATCTAGTCTGACTCTACCATACACAGTCTGACTCTGAGTCTACATCTGACAATGACTCTACCATACACAGTCTGACTACTCATACACACTCTTACTGATACACTGACATACCATACACAGTCTGACTCTACCATACACAGTCTGATAATGAGTCTGACTCTACCATACACAGTCTGACTCTACCATACACAGTCTGATAATGAGTCTGACTCTACCATACACAGTCTGATAATGAGTCTGACTCTACCATACACAGTCTGACTCTACCATACACAGTCTGATAATGAGTCTGACTCTACCATACACAGTCTGACTCTACCATACACAGTCTGACTCTACCATACACAGTCTGATAATGAGTCTGACTCTACCATACACAGTCTGACTCTACCATACACAGTCTGATAATGAGTCTGACTCTACCATACACAGTCTGACTCTACCATACACAGTCTGACTCTACCATACACAGTCTGACTCTACCATACACAGTCTGACTCTACCATACACAGTCTGACTCTACCATACACAGTCTGATAATGAGTCTGACTCTACCATACACAGTCTGACTCTACCATACACAGTCTGATAATGAGTCTGACTCTACCATACACAGTCTGACTCTACCATACACAGTCTGATAATGAGTCTGACTCTACCATACACAGTCTGACTCTACCATACACAGTCTGATAATGAGTCTGACTCTACCATACACAGTCTGACTCTACCATACACAGTCTGATAATGAGTCTGACTCTACCATACACAGTCTGACTCTACCATACACAGTCTGACTCTACCATACACAGTCTGATAATGAGTCTGACTCTACCATACACAGTCTGATAATGAGTCTGACTCTACCATACACAGTCTGACTCTACCATACACAGTCTGACTCTACCATACACAGTCTGATAATGAGTCTGACTCTACCATACACAGTCTGATAATGAGTCTGACTACCATACACAGTCTGACTCTACCATACACAGTCTGATAATGAGTCTGACTCTACCATACAAAGTCTGACTCTACCATACACAGTCTGATAATGAGTCTGACTCTACCATACACAGTCTGATAATGAGTCTCTACCATACACAGTCTGATAATGAGTCTGACTCTACCATACACAGTCTGACTCTACCATACACAGTCTGATAATGAGTCTGACTCTACCATACACAGTCTGATAACGAGTCTGACTCTACCATACACAGTCTGACTACCATACACAGTCTGACTCTACCATACACAGTCTGATAATGAGTCAGATTATTATGGAAGCTTATTTTTGGAATAAAATAAAAAGAGATGATTGTAACTTTGTATACCACAAATCTGTTTATGTATATATATATATATATTATATAATATATATTATATTATACATTTTTATAATTCTGACTTTTTTCAGTTTATATCTGCATTTCTTTAAAAAAGTCTGATTTGTGAGATAAAAGTCACAATTAAAAAGTTGCTTTTTTATTGTAATTGCAACTTTTTATGCCACAATACTGACTCTTTTTATATTTTTTTCAATTCAATTCAACACCTCACAATTCTGACTTTGAGAATCTTGCAATTCTGAGAAAAAAAATCTGAATTGTGAGAAAATTGTCCAGTTACCTTTTTATATTAGCCACTCCACCCCCCCCACCCCTCACAATTCTGACTTTTTATATTTTATGTTTATATGTCACAATTTTGACAAATTCTGAGTAAAAAAAAGTCTTTAGAATTGTGAGAAAAAAAAGTTGTGAGAAAAATTGTATTGTAATAACTCATTTTTTCGACCTCTAAAATAGAACGTTTTTCTTGCAATTCTGATTCGATATCTTATATTTTGTATAAACTCAGAATTGCGAGTTATAAACTCAAGTTAAAACATGCAATCAATAACTTTTTCTTAGAGTTTATTTAAAAATTCTGACTTTATTTTGCAGAATTGAGAGAAAAAAGTCAGAATTGTGAGTTTATATTTTGCAGTTTTGAGAGAATAAAAGTCAGAATTGTGAGATATAAAATCAGAATTGAGAAAAAAATTATGCCATTGAATTTGCAATGACTTTTTTATTTATGTATTAATTTCATTCCATGGCAGGAATATGCTTTCATAAATAATGTTACAGACAGCGGGGGGAAACAATGCTGAATGCACATAACCACAGTGGGTTTTGTGTAGTGAAATATTTGCGCAAACATGAAAACAATGTAATCCGAGATATTTAGACCATAATTCATCTGCTGCTATTTATGCATTTACAAACTGTTAAGTTGAGCACAATATGAAAACATTTCAATGTCTGATTATGAATATGAATGATTTAGTTTGCTGCTGTACATAATGACTAACTCTCTCTCTCCAGAGCAGTATTTCATCCCAGTGTCTTGTTTCCTGTTATTTAACGTGTTTGATTGGCTTGGTCGCAGTCTGACCGCAGTCTGTATGTGGGTAAGAAACATCACGCAACTTCATTTTTAACATCACTTCTATTGGTTTCAAACCTTATATCCTCTTTTTATGAAACATTTTGATTGCAGTGTTCAAGCACATTTATTTTAGTATAAATGACTCCTGTTTTCATTGCGAAGTGTTTATGTATCTTACAGTATTTTTAGTTTTAAAAGACACTTGGTTTCATATTTCCTAAGTGTTCAAACACTTGTTAAGGTCGCTGTTCATATTCATATTGCTGCAGATGGATCTTCCTCTAGGGACGATCATACAAATATTATTTTGTGTGTCTGATTTATGTTTATACATGGATCCTTCAGAACAATAAATCACACAAACATGCATAAATTCACAGAATATATGAGTCTCAGAATCAGCAGGTGGGAGGATTTACAAGCAGTAATAAATACAGATGACTGGATGGATATTAGTTATTCTGAGCGATGGAATTCAGTGCAGCTGTTTAATGCATTCAGAAGAATAGAGAATGTGCTTTGTTTGATCATTTTCACTCTCTCTCTCTCTCAGCCTGGTAAAGACAGTAAGCTTCTGCCGGGTCTGATAGTGGCCCGTGTGATCTTCGTCCCTCTCTTCATGCTCTGTAACGTCCAGCCTCGCCACCATCTGCCCATCTACTTCAAACACGACGGCTGGTTCATCGCCTTCATGATCCTCTTTGCCTTTTCTAACGGATATCTGGCCAGTCTGTGCATGTGCTTCGGACCCAAGTGAGTAAAATACTGACACAATCTTATCTATATGATTTGGACACATCAGGGTTATGATCATTAACTATGTGAAACCTTCCATGATCTTTGGGCCCCTGGTTGAGAAGCAGTATGATAAACACATTCTCATTCAGTGGCGTGCACAGGCCTCCGGAGGGGGGGGGCGAAATGGCATTACGAGGGCACAATCACAGACGGGGGGGGGTCATGATTCTTTGTCATGTTGGTTTTTCTATTTTGAAGCTGTTTGAGCATCACAGCCAAACTAATGTCCCTATTATAAAGACAAAGCCTTTTAAGGTAGCAAAATATTAAAAAGGATGCAGATATTTAGGCCAAAGTGGGTGAAGATAAAAATCGTTGTCATTATTTTATCTTTGTTATTAAAAAATTAGAACAAGGACACACATTACAAATACACATAATACAGGCCTACAAATAAAATAAACCGTGTTTTAGTTTCAGGTACAATAGGTGTATTTAGCAGAGCATTCAAGAAACTGCATGAACAAATATAAAAATAAAACACTATATAGATTGATTCCTATTAAAGAAACTGTATTAAAGTTTTTCAGTCAAGACTAGTGATCGGGACCGCGGAGCGCGAATCATTTGAGTCAGTTCGGGACCGCGGAGCGCGAATCATTTGAGTCAGTTCGGGACCGCGGAGCGCGAATCATTTGAGTCAGATCGGGACCGCGGAGCGCGAATCATTTGAGTCAGTTCGGGACCGCGGAGCGCGAATCATTTGAGTCAGTTCGGGACCGCGGAGCGCGAATCATTTGAGTCAGTTCGGGACCGCGGAGCGCGAATCATTTGAGTCAGTTCGGGACCGCGGAGCGCGAATCATTTGAGTCAGTTCGGGACCGCGGAGCGCGAATCATTTGAGTCAGTTCGGGACCGCGAGCGCGAATCATTTGAGTCAGTTCGGGACCGCGAATCATTTGAGTCAGTTCGGGACCGCGGAGCGCGAATCATTTGAGTCAGTTCGGGACCGCGGAGCGCGAATCATTTGAGTCAGTTCGGGACCGCGCGCGAATCATTTGAGTCAGTTCGGGACCGCGGAGCGCGAATCATTTGAGTCAGTTCGGGACCGCGGAGCGCGAATCGAAGTTCATTTGAGTCAGTTCGGGACCGCGGAGCGCAATCATTTGAGTCAGTTCGGGACCGCGAGCGCGAATCATTTGAGTCAGTTCGGGACCGCGTCGCGAAGATCATTTGAGTCAGTTCGGGAATCATTTGAGTCAGTTCGGGACCGCGAATCATTTGATCAGAGTCAGTCGGGACCGCGGCGCGCGAATCATTTGAGTCAGTTCGGGACGCGCATTTGGAGCGGGACAAATCATTTGAGTCAGTTCGGGAGTCATTTGAGTCAGTTCGGGACCGCGAATCATTTGAGTCAGTTCGGGACCGCGAATCATCGATCATTTGAGTCAGTTTGGGACCGCGGAGCGCGAATCATTTGAGTCAGTTCGGGACCGCGAGCGCGATCATTTGAGTCAGTTCGGGACCGCGGAGCGCGAATCATTTGAGTCAGTTCGGGATCATTTGAGTCAGTTCATTTGAGTCAGTTCGGGACCGCGGAGCGCGAATCATTTGAGTCAGTTCGGGACCGCGAATCGCGAATCATTTGAGTTGTCCATCAATTATGATCATCTGCTTCAGCCGCAAACATGAGGCGTGAGCACCGGTCGCGAGCGCGGGAATGGCGCATCACGTTTTTTTTAGCAACTGGGATGGTGCCCTACGCAAACAGCATACACTGCATATAGTATCGTTCATATCGCACAGACCGGGCCGCAAGGGCACTTTAGCGTCGGACCTCAAAGGGGCTCGAGCCCCCCTCCCTCCCCTTGTGCACGCCACTGTAATAACTCCGTCACCTCTGAGCACGTCTGTTGAATCCTTGTGGACAGGAAGGTGGATGCGAGCGAGGCGGAGACGGCTGGAGCGATCATGGCCTTGTTCCTGTCTCTCGGTCTGGCTCTCGGAGCGTCTCTGTCGTTTCTGTTTCGAGCGCTCGTCTGAAGTCTCGGTGCTCGGGACAGAGATGAGACCGTCATCTGAGGGTCACTTCAGCATCAAGCCCTGACCCGGAGCCGAAAGAACACAGATTCACTGATGCTGGAGGCTTTTATATGTACTGCTCCTAATGTAAAGGACTTAAAGCCTACGGTTCAAAAGTGTGGGGTCAGTAAGAGCTTGTTTTTATTTAATACTTTTATTCAGCAAGGATGCATTCAATTGATCAAAAGTGACAGTAAACTCATTTATAACGATACAACAGATTTATATTTCTATTCTTTTAAACTTTTGATTCATCAAAGAATCCTGAAGCATTAAATGTACCACGGATTCCACAAAACATTTATATTTTATAAATGATATTATAATATTATAATGATTTCTGAAGGATCACGTGACACTGAAGACTGCAGTAATAATGATGCTGGAAATTCAGCTAAGCATCACAGGAGTAAATTAGATTTTACTGTATATTCACATAGATATAACTGTGTAATATTTCAAGTTTTTACAGTATTTTGATCAAATAAATGCAGCCTGAAGTGATTTATTTCAAAAACTCAAAAAATCTTCCTGACCCAAAACGTTTGAATGGTATTGTATAAGTCGTAGAACCATTATTCTTGTTTAAGAAATACTTGTTTTAACATATTTTGAATTATTAGTTCACCCAAAATCATAATTTACTCGCTATGACAGTTTTTGGATGTGATCGAATTCTTCAAATTAATTGTTTTTTATAATAGCTTCCTTAAAGATCGATTTTCTAAGAGCACAAAACAGCATGTATTCAAACCTCTTTAGTTTTATAGAAGTAAATATTGTATTATAGTCTTTTCTAATAAGCAGATGGACACCAATAGTGCTTTATATGAAGGTAAGGTGCATTATGATGTTATAACTGATGTTTTTAAGCTTTAAGCTCAACGAACAAAGCCACTCTACCTCGCTTCATATTGAACAAGTTTTTCCTCAACACTACAAGACACCAAAGTGCCAAATATTGAATGCATTGTTATTAATAAAAACTGCTTATTTCTGCATTGATGTCCTTAAGTTTGTCTCAACACATCCCTTGAATTAAGAAGACTTGACTTTAACAAATGAAGGTAGAAACAGCTCTTTGAGGTAACGTCTTGCAGCTGAACAGGTTTTTAGTCTACTTGATATAAAATAAATGCACAACGATGTTGACCTTCAAACACATGTAAGACAGCAGACGTTTGTGGTCACAATTTGTCCTTCCAAATGTAATGAACATATTTCACATATTATATCCGTAACTCAGCTTCTTATACATTCTGAAGACTGGAAGCCATGAACCTGCCAAACTCAATCATTAGTTCATCCTCAAAAGCACTTTGTGTAGCTGTCTGGTTCTCTGTAAACATGATTGACTGATATGAACGTGTGCATTCAAACTCAGATGTTGGGTGAATGATTTAGGGGATCTGATTAAATATTATATACTTGCAATAGTGAGTGTAATCAGATATCAGTCTATGCTGTCTGAGGTCATGTGGTCTGACTGAAAACCAGAGGACAGAGGGAAGTTATAATATCAATGGTATGACCTTTCAAAAACATACATTTATTTAATTGTCTGATCAAAATGATTGCTAGGGAGTTTGGTAGTGCAGGATATTGGTAGGGACCCCTGATTGGCTAGATGGCAGGTCCCAAAACCAGAACTGAGGTCCGGAAACTGCGCGAGCACACCGTTTCTGAATCTTTGAATCTCTCAAAATGACTGGAAACACCTGGTGACGCCTGCTGGTCAAAACATGTAATTCAACTAAATCTTCAAGCATAAAAACAGCTTCTACAAATCTAAAAATGTTGACATTTGAAAATAAATGTGTTAGTCTAATAAATCTGTAATCTCGCTGTGATGAACACTATTGCGGATACAAAAATATGGAAAATTTTAACGTATGCAAATTAGTGCATTTAATTAGATAATGCATAATTAGCTAATTTAAACATTATACTTCGGAAAACTTATAATACAAAATGTATTGATGTGCCATGATTAATCAACAGGGGAAAGCATTGAGAGATTATTTTTTTTACTCTACTTACCTGTTGTAACGTACCTTAAGTACTGCAAGAGTAGGCCTATTAATAATACTAAACACAATCTCTCACACACACACACACACACACACACATATAGAAACCATCACGTCCAAGTCGCTCAAGCTCTTTGTTTTTGGGTGAGGTTGCAGCGTCCTCTTGTGACCGAAAGCAACAAAAAAATCAAGTGCACAGAATGAATACCAACTTTTATTGATCAAGAAACTGAAGATGACAAATGCTTCACCAGAAGGACGACCTTCGGACAGAAAAGGTTTCTAAACAAACCTCACAGGTTCTAGATCAGTCCGTCTACGTCTCCTACAGTGATGCAGCGGCATGGGAGCAGACCAGAGGAACAGAAACAGGGTTAGTTCACATTGTGTTAAAGTTCGGCCCTTTCCAGACATACTGTACATTGACATCGCCACTTCTGTACAAACAAACTGTGATTCATTCTTGCATAACACAGCTTGTATTCTCCGGCACAAAATTGCATCTCCAGTGTTTTCTTCCTAAAAGACATTGTGCACTTCATAACTTCAACTGTTAGCTTATAAAACAAAACAAGTCATGATATATTAAAACTCCATCGAGCAACAGCATCGTTACAGCTAGCTTTAATACATTACTGGTATCAAATACTTCAACAGGCTGAACATGTGCATCTCCAAACAGTTTCTTGTACAATTTTACAAAAATACCGCACCGCTCTTTACTTCACTGCCAAATGCTGAAGAGACTTCACTTCATTAACTCAATAAGAAGCCGGTGAGGGAGCCCTAAAAACAGCACAGAACCAGAAACGAAGAAATGACGTTTCACAATATCCTTCACACACACCGCTCATCATCGACGATATCACGACACAAACTGACGTCAGTATCTCCAGCGTGTAGCTACGACTCTCAAACCAAAGCTACAGCTTTCATAGGTTACCTTTTGTGTCTTCATCGATGAGAAACGAGCAATCCCGAAGGAAAACAAGTACAAATGACAGATGACGAACAAGGAAACACACAGATGTAAACATGGTTATCGTTTGGGAAATAACAGAACACCTGAGGCTGTTCCATTTCAATTCTCAAGTCACTTTGTGCCATTTTAGTACCAGTTATTTGCTGAATCCAGTATATTGCGTGTTCATGAACCGGCAACAGATTCATCTTCATCACCAGCTTCCCCCCCCCCCACAAAGTCTGCAGTTTTTAACTTTGAGGATACAGTAACAGAAAGGAGAAAATAAAACCCATCAGTGCAAAACTCACAGTAAACAGACATCAGACTAGATCCTTTCAGACATGATGAAACACTTTCAGGAGTGTCGCTCGGACCTTCTGGGTCACAAAAACTACTGCAAAATGTCATTTTAGGCTCATAAATAAAAGAAAACAATCTGGCACATCAATCTAGAGGAATCGTGTGCAGCAGCAGGTATGAAACATGAAATACTGTAATAATAATAATAATAATTACAGGTATTAGTCGGGGTGGTTTTAATTTCACTCAAGAACAAACTAATTCATGAAACAACAGCAGTGATCGTTACTAGATGGAAATGATTAACACTTATTTGTTCTGCTTTATACGTTTCTTCACCCGACTAAGGTCTGTAATGAGAAAAGAAACCGGTTTGTACATCAGATCTGTTCACATGCATGTTAAATCCCTTAAAGGTCAGTTTTCTGTAAGAAAACAAACTGGTTCCCGTTTCATATTGACAATATGCCACTCTAAACATGATTGGCTCCCAACAGAAACCTCTCAGACTGGGATTTCCACCAGTTCTTGATGGATTAAAGGAATAGTTCACCCGATTTACTGAAAATGTACTCCGGCTGTCCAAGGCGAGTTTGTTTCTTCATCAGATTTGGAGAAATGTAGCATTGCATCAGTGTCTCAGCAATGGATGCTCTGCAGTGAATGGGTGCCGTCAGAATGAGAGTCTGATAAAAACATCACAATAATCCACAGTCCATCAGTTAACATCTTAAGAAGACAAAAGATGTGTGTTTGTAAGAAACAAATACATCAAGACGTTTTTAACTACAATAAAGTCCATGATCCATAATAACGCTTCCTCCAGTGGAAAAGCCCATCTCCTGTTGTTCTTCGCAGTATAGATTCATATTTTTGTTAAAAGTCTTAATGATGGATTTGTTTCAGCGTTTGTCTTCTCAAGACATTAACTGTGATGTTTTTATCAGCTGTTTGGACTCTCATTCTGACGGCACCCATTCACTGCAGAGCATCCATTGCTGAGACACTGATGCAATGCTACATTTCTCCAAATCTGATGAAGAAACAAACTCATCTACATCTTGGATGTCCTCAGAGTGAGGACTTAGTAATCACATTTTCATTTTTGGGTGATCTATTTCTTTAAGACAGATATAATGGAGACGGGTTGTAACAAAACCCTCAAGTTAAGCATGATAATTCTCCACTTGATAATTTTCTTTTATGAATTAGAATGAAGGTTATCTCAGCTTGGGGTTCATTGTAACTGGATCAGATCTCTAACGATGAGTCTTCAGTGGTGGTTTTTGGCTACAAGCCGTTATTATTTATCATCTAGCTCGCTAAAACTGAAGCGACGTCGCGTATCGACAGTCAGATGCTTCATGTGACGGCTACATTTCTCTTAATATTAATACTTGGATTAGATCAATCTCACCAGGTTTAACTACACAACTAGAAGAAAAAAAAATCTCAGTCAGTCGTTCATAACTAAACTAGTGCTGCCAAACGATTAATCGCATCCAAAATAAACGTTTATATTTACATAGCATATGTGTGTGTACTGTGTGTATTTATTATGCATATATAAATACACACACATACAGTATATATATTGAAAATATTTGCATGTATTTACATGCATATTCATATAATTTATATTATATATGTATATTAATATAAACATAAAATGTTTCTTATATGCATACATGCATGTGTGTGTATTTATATATGCATAATAAATATACACAGTACACACACACACACACATATATTATGTAAATATAAACGTTTATTTTGGATGCGATTAATCTTTTGACAGCACTAAACTAAACGCATTTCCGATGCCAGATTTCTCCCAAAACATTTGGTACAAAGCAGGCACCAAACAAGCGCCCGTTTTTCACTAGCTGTCCTCGTTTACGGGATCCAAACTACAGGGAGTCGTTTTCTAATCTAACATCTGAATTGGCAGTTTCCCGATCAAACGCATTTGGTAAACTATGAATCTTCTCAAACGCCTCGAATCGCTGTTTTGCATCTAGTCCGTAAGGTCACGTTATGAGCGGCGAGCGGTTTCTACTGCGCTACGAGGACGGGAACGTCAGTACTCCGTTGCAGGCATACAAACACATCCGTTAAAGGCAAAAGTAGCGCTAAAAATGCCAAAACTAAGAATATGGGTCATTTAGTGACAACACAAACACACAGCGCGTCTCTGGAAATACTGTACATCGGGGAGAAGTTCAAATCGGAGCGCAAAGAATTCAAGAACGCCATCGCCGTAGTCGTTTCAATGACGGAGAGAGAAGAGTCAGTCGGTCTGTTAGTGCTCTGTACAGTTAACGCAGTCTAAAGCCGACGGACTTCACGCCCAATTCTGACGATACGCTCTCCTTTGGAATGCCAGGTCCAATCGTTTAGGCAAAGAACAAGAAAAAGCGAGGAAATAAAGCCGGCGAAGTCGACTAGGAATACTATCGCTGTTAAGGCGAACCATGGGAGAAAGAGCGCGATGAAAACGGGACATTTTCCCATCCGTTATTCCATTTCCTGAGGCGTTGTTTTGATCCAAACTTGGAATTCTTTTGAAAAGGGAAATCCGGGACGTCTTACGATGGGCTTTGAGCTTCCAAACGAGCAGTCGCCGGAGTGTTCATGCACATGTGCGAGATGGTTTGCAAGCGTTGGAGCGTGTGCTTATGTATATATAGTCTGAGTGTTTCGGCAGACGTGGGTTTCTAAGGTGCTGATGTTTGGAGCCGGTTCACAGCGTTCGACGGGGACAAACAGACATGTGCGGATGGAGGCCTTGTGATCGGGTCTTGGTCGTTCTCTCGGCTGTGGTTAATGGTGGACCTCGTTGGCGATGAGACTGTCCTCTCCGGACTGGAAGTCGGCCTCGTTTAGGCTGTTCCCGCCGTTGATCATCTCCTCGTCCTGCGAGGACCCCTGACCGTCGTCCTCTCCACTGCCTGCTCCGGTCTCGTCGGAGTTTGGGTCCTGCAGGACCTGGGCGATGTACATCTGCTGCTGAAAACAGACGCACAATAGTCATAAAAAGATCTGTCTGTTTAAATATGAAATTGAAAACAGTCTTTGATCGTTTGATTTGAATCTCACAGAGATCATATTTCGCCCTAAAATCAACAAGAATAAGAATTTGAAAATGAAACATGAAACTAAGTTCTGACCGTTTTCGACTAACTTCACACTGGGAAAGTACCTGAGATTTGTTGGAGGGGGAGGATCTTGCAGGACGTCCGTTCTCCACGCTGTCGATCTCCGTGTCCTTGGTGTCGATCTGTAACGAGACAGAGGTGCTGGTGAGCGTTTCTGCTCTGGGGCAGGTGGACTGTACCGTGAGCTCATACCTGCAGGACAGCAACCTGTACCTTGTAGTTGTGTGCGCTGAGGTACTTGAAGTGACCGAAGCACACGTGCGACAGGCAGACCACGATGGTGATGATGAGCACCACGAAGGTAAACATGGACGTCGGGGTCAAAAACCCTGAGAAACCAGAGAAAGTGAGCCGCATTTGGATGGTACTCTATTTTTACCCTATTCACCTGTAGTGTCTTACTTTAAAGTAGGATACTTGTGACCCTGGACAACAAAACCAGTCATAAGGGTCATGAATAGATCTGAATAAATCATATTTCCATTGATGCATGGTTTGTTATGATAGGACAATATTTGGCTGAGATACAACTATTTGAAAATCTGGAATCTAAATATTGAGAAAATCGCCTTTAAAGTTGTCCAAATGAAGTTCTTAGCAATGCATATCACTAATCAAAAATTAAGTTTTGATATATTTATGGAAGGATATTTACTAAATATCTTCATGGAACATGATATTTACTTAATATCCTAATGATTTTTGGCATAAAAGAGAAATGTATAATTTTCACCCATACACCCGTATTGTTGGCTATTGCTACAAATATACCCCAGCGACTTAAGACTGGTTTAGTGCTCCAGGGACACACACGAGTGAACGCACCTGTCCGCACGGTGGAGAAGAACAGCAGCCAGAAGAGGCAGAGGATTGGTGCGGCCACCACTTGATTGACGGCTCCCGAGTGGATCTTCTTGTCCAGTTTGGAGGGCAGGTAAGCGTAGTACATGTTGTACCGGTCCACCAGGTGCTTCAGGAGCATGTACATCAGTCCTGGGGATGACCGGTGAATTATATTACATTCATCTCATCTCTGTGACTTATAACGTCCATTTGCAAACGCAACACACACCAACCATCTTCTTAAAAGTGTAATACAAAGTGCTTATACACTGACTGTAGTCAACGAAAGAGAAGCTTTAAGAACCGCTGCAGTATTTTCCACCAAAATAAAAGCTCTAAGGTTTATCACTTCACACTGAAGGAAATGAAGACATTACATTTACACTGTAAAACTAAATTATAATAGTCATTATGTTATTTTTTTCTTACATTTTTACTTAGAATTTGTAATACTTATAAGAATTTATAATAGTAATATTTCTCATTATTTCAGATTTTATTCAATAATAATAATATAAATATAAATATTTATTTATTATTGTTGTTGTTGTATAACAATATTGATAAATATCATTTTTGGAGGAAACATTGTGCAGCAGCATAGGAAACTTGAAGCTTTAAAAAATAAAAGTAAATAAATAACTTACTAATAATTAAACTAAAATAAATAAAATTATAATAATTCAATTATAATAATTAAATAATTCACATTTTTTGTTGCTAAAATAACACCGATTGCAATTTGACTGATACAAATTTGTCTGCATCTTTTACATACTATTATAGGTTTTGTTAATATTTCAAATTTTATGATATATTTTCAGTTTTCAAAGCTTTTTTAATATTTTAGTCAAGTTTTTGTTTTGTTGTGCGTTTTTGTACTTTTTATTAATAGTTTTTTAGTTTGAGTTATTTTATTACTTCAACTTAAAAATAGAAATGTTGTCTTGACACCTAGTTAAAACGTTTTTATTCAATTTCAGTTCAAAGTTTATTTAATTTCAAGTAATGTTTTTTAATATATATATTTAATGATAACCCTGAATGTAATTAGATTTATTCCCCAAATCATGTTCTTTTAATTATTATTATTTTTTAAGTTATTTTAGTTATTTTAGTACGTCAACTTAAAATAAATATGACAAATGCTGCCATGGCAGCTAGCTGAAATAAAAGTTTTTTTCAGTTAATGTTTAAAGTAATGACTTTTTAAAAAGTTTTAGTTAATAACCCTGAACGTAACTCGAGTCCAACACAAACAAACACAAAAATGTGGAAAATTGACCTAAAATATTGAATGCGAATAAGTATATTTCGTATACTTTTAGGATCACGTAGGTGTATAGATGAGCCCAGATCGGCAAATATGAACCAAAGGCCACAAAACTACATCTATAATCTCATCATGTGACAAAAACCTGTAGTGTGTTTTCATTTCAGACACATGTGATGTGAATATGTGTGCAGACGGGCGGTCGAGAGGTTAACCGCTGCGTCTGAAATGAGCATCTCCGTCTGCGTTTACAGTGTGGGCTGAGAGACGTAAATAAAGTTTCCTCTGCAGAACAGCGATGAGTCACACACCGCCAGCTCGACGAACGCCTGTGTGTGTGCTTCTGAGAGACTTCTAGAAATAATGTGAGCATACAAAAGCTCAGCGACAGAAAACAAAGATTACTGCTCAAATGCAGCAAGTCTTCCCTGTTTGTGTGCTTATGCAGTGAATATACAGGCAGAGGATCTATATTTAATCTGACACACACACACACACACACACACACACACACACACACACACACACACACACACCACACACACACACACACCACCACACACTCACACACCACACACACACACACACACACACACACACACACACACACACACACACACACACACACACACACACACACACACACAGCATGTAGGCAGGTGGTTCTGCTGGCGCAGCTTGCGTTTTCCATTGCTGAAGCTGCATGCACATGTGCGGCCAGCAGGAGGCGCTCTGGACACACACACACACACACACACACACTCTCTCTCTCTCTCTTTCGGTCGTGTCATTCACAGCATTTCTCTCTCTCTCTCTCTCTCATCCTTGTTGCTCGTCTGTCTCCCTCTCTCTGATTGGCTGTTGGTCTGTGGTTTCGTGAATGGGCTGATGTGGGAGTGGGCGTGGCTTGACTCACCGAAGGGGACAATGATTGGGCAGGTGATGCTGTACGTCATAACGACGGTGAAAACGCACATCATCCAGCCGTAGGCAGCTCCGAACTGAAACTCATAGGCTTGATGCTGCGCACACACACACACACACACGTACACAACTAAACACAGCGTAGACTGGAATCAAAGCCAGATGAACAGCAGGTAAAAATAACTCCTTGTGGGAGGATGAATCTCACGAAACTTGTCAAAAACACAAAAAAATTCTTTCCTCCATCAAAAGGAGAAAATGTTTTGTGTGTGAAGGAAATTAATTTATTTAAGCTTTCATTTAATAAAATTTATATTATAAGGACTATTAAGATTTTTTTACCATTGTGACATTTTCATGACAAATGAGCACATTTTACATCATTACTAGGGCTGCAGGATAAATCACATGCGATGATCATGCGCATCTCGTCAGTAAAGCCGGTTCTGTGATTCAGCAAGCTAGAGAATTGAGATTCATCTACGATATTAAATATGATATTGTGTAGCTTGTCAGTGATCTACGGCTCTGTGTATTAAATGCTGCTCCATCTGAAAACAGCTGATGGAGATTTACTACTAATCACAGAACCAGCTTTACTGATGAGGAGCACATGATCATCGCATGTGATTTATCCTGCAGCTCTAATCATTACTGTAATGCAAAAAAAATATTATTAATAAAAAATAAATAAAATGAGTTGATCGTAAAGTGGCTATAAATAATAGTAATATTTGTTGATCTGGCTTTAAATAATTCTGGTTTAAACAAAGATATAAATAAATAAAATGTATTAAATATATAAATGAATAAATGCTTAGATAAAATACTGTAAATTAAATAAATGAATACATTTACATTTATTCATTTTGCAGATGCTTTTATCCAAAGCGACTTACAATTAGGGAATACATAAAGCGATTAATCTTGAAGAGGCAAACAGACGGAAGGAGGAAGTGCTCGTAACAGACACAGGAAGTGCTCGTAACAGACACAGGAAGTGCTCGTAACAGACACAGGAAGTGCTCGTAACAGACAAAGTGCTCGTAACGTAACGAGGAAGTGCACTGCTCGTAACAGACAGAGGAAGTGCTCGTAACAGACCGAAGAGAAGTGCTCGTAACAGACAGAGGAAGTGCTCGTAACGGGAGAGTGCTGCTCGTAACAGACGGAGGAAGTGCTCGTAACAGACGGAGGAAGTGCTCGTAACAGACGGAGGAAGTGCTCGTAACAGACGGAGGAAGTGCTCGTAACAGACAGAGGAAGTGCTCGTAACAGAAAGTGCGTGCTCGTAACAGACGGTGCTCGTAAGTGCTCGTAACAGACAGAGGAAGTGCTCGTAACAGACTCGGATGAAGACAGAGGAAGTGCTCGTAACAGACAGAGGAAGTGCTCGTAACAGACAGAGGAAGTGCTCGTAACAGACAGAGGAAGTGCTCGTAACAGACACAGGAAGTGCTCGTAACAGACACAGGAAGTGCTCGTAACAGACAGAGGAAGTGCTCGTAACAGACACAGGAAGTGCTCGTAACAGACACAGGAAGTGCTCGTAACAGACACAGGAAGTGCTCGTAACAGACAGAGGAAGTGCTCGTAACAGACACAGAGTGCTGTAACGTGCTCGTAACAGACACCGGAAGTGCTCGTAACAGACACAAGGAGTGCAACAGACACCGGGAGTGCTCGTAACAGACACAGGAAGTGCTCGTAACAGACACAGGAAGTGCTCGTAACAGACACAGGAAGTGCTCGTAACAGACACAGGAAGTGCTCGTAACACCAAGTCTCAGGCATTGTTCAAATAAGTACAAGCTAGCAAATATATGAATGACTGAATAAAATACAATTGAATGAATAAAACAAGGTAAAGTGTATTTGGCTAAAATGTGTTTAATATTCATGAAAATAATGTCACAATGCAAAAACAATTTAATGGTCCTAAAAACATTTCCGAATTTTTTATTATTTTATTTAATTTTTTTAATGCAAAATATAATTTCTGATTCTTTCTATGTATTTTGGGATGATGCATGACCCAGATGTTCCGGTCAAGTTTTGCTGGATTCACCCGAGCATTAATGATATCAGAGTGAAATTAAGGACCAAGATCATGTGAACGGTTCTCTTCGTACCCGTTTGACGTTGCGTCTCTCCGCGGCCGAGCGAGCCAAACACAGCCGGATCATGTACATGAGCAGACCGGGAATCCGTAGCAGATCCATGGCGTTTCCGATGAACGCCGACGCGATGACGTAATTCACAAAAAACGCTCCGTTATCAGGGAGGAAGACACACCTGAAATCACCGATCAAATCAGAGAATCAGCACCTCAATATATGCACTATATCAAAACTAGAACAACTAGTCTGTGCGCAGGTTTATGAACATTCAGAATTTTTTTTAATTAATATATGAATATAAAAAAAAGAAAAAAGAAATGCCACAAGAAAGTAAGAAACATGTGAAGCAGCAATGTTTGTTAAGCATTTCAAAACCATAAAATAATATACAATAAAATATGCAAATTAAACATATTTAGGATCTTTAGAATATTAGATCATTCATATATGAATATTTAAACAAAATGTTACAAGTTGCAAGTTTAAGCAACTCAATAAAATAGAAAATTTTTAATATTCACAGTTTCAGTTAAGTAATATATGAATATTTTATGCTACTAGTGGCAAGAAAGTTTAAGCATTTCAATAAATAAATAAAATAATTCAGAAATTCAGTTTATTAATATGAGTATTTAAATAAAAATGCTGCAATTGGCAAGAAAGTTTAATCAATTCAAAACAATAACAAAAATTTTATTAAAATAAAAACAGTTAAAACATCAGAATTTCAGTTAAGTAATATATGCATATTTAAATCAAATTAAATAAACAATTAAAAAGATTCAACATTTCTGTTCATTAATATGCATATTTAAATTAAATGGTACAATTGGCAAGAAAGTTTAATAATTTCACCATAAAACAACAACACCCCCCCCCCAATTCAGAAGTTCAATACATAAATCTAAATATTAAAATTAATACAATTCTACAACTGGCAATAAAGTTTAAGCATTTAAAAATAAAAAAAAATAAACGTACTCAAATCTGACGGTGGCTTCGGCCAGGAATTTTCTGTCGAACAGCCAGCGGAAGAACACGTCCAAACTAACAGAGAAGAACATGTAGTGATCTGAAAACACTTGAGCTTTGAGATTTCAACAAGCCTTTATCTTGAAGAGTGCTAACAATCATCACCAGCAAACTAGCAATGTTTAATATATTAAAAAGCTAATTATAGTAAAATCATTGACCGAGCTTCTGCACCAAACACATCAGCACAAACACTGCTGATGGAGTCTCACAGAGACGTCTGCATCAGAGCTTCAGGCAGATATACTCCGATATAAATACAGCAATTACAGATTGAAATAAACCTCCCACATCCACAGGGACTCTCGCCCTCATCACACATGTAAAGATCTCAGACGGTACCTGCTGAGACCCAGAGACGGCAGCAAGAGGACCATGAAGATCAGGAAAGTGTAGCACTTGTGCATGGTGGTCCTGTTCTCGCCCGACCTGAGAAACACACCAGATAAACACCTGACACTCTTCAGAGCAGATACTGTGTGTGACCCTGGACCACAAAACCAGTCATAATGGTCACTTGTTTGAAATTGAGATTTCTACATCATCTGAATAAATAATATTTCCATTGATGCATGGTTTGTTATGATAGGACAATATTTGGCTGAGATACAACTATTTGAAAATCTGGAATCTGAGGGTGCAAAAAAATCTAAATTGGAGATATGAAATATCTAAATATAAAATCCCCTTTAAAGTTGTCTAAATGAAGTTCTTAGCCATGCATATTACTTTTTAATATATTTACGGTAGGACATTTACAAAATATCTTCATGGAACATGATCTTAATATCCTAATGATTTTTGGCATAAAAGAAAAATGTATAATTTTGACCCATACAATGTATTGTTGCTATTGCTACAAATATAGCTGTGCTGCTTATGACTGCTTGTGTGCTCCAGGGACACGTATCTGATTTGAGATGTGTGGGATTGTGGGGTTGTACCTGGTCCAGTGGGCTTCGAAGAAGGTGGAGTAGTAGACGATGGTGGGCAGCAGGGCGGAGAAGGCCCACAGGAGCAGCGTGGGGAAAAACTGGGTGATGATCGGGTTCTAGACACACACAGAGACACATCAGCAAGTGTTCACACTCAACACATGCTTTCATCCATCCATTCTCTCCGAACACCAGCTCGTCCATCCCTCCTCGGTCTCGGTTCATCAGCTAAATAATAATAATAATAATAATAATAATGCAAACCATGTATGAGTGAATTTCATGAAGAACTTGACGCCACACCCCAAAATCATACAAGAAGAAACATATCTGGTAACACTTTAGAATAGGGAACACTTATTCACTATTAACTATGACGTTTTCCCTCAATAAATTCCTAATTTGCGGTTTATTAATAGTTATCGTGGTAGTTGTTAGGTTTAGGTATGGGGTAGGATTAGAGATGTAGAATAAGGCATTCACATGTGCTTAATTACTACTAATAAACAGCTAATATTCTAGTAATATGCAAGCTGATAAACAACTAGTTAAGAGACCCTTAAATAAAGTGTTAACATAGTTTTGAAAAAAAATAATAAAGTCTGTTTTAGGACCATTGAGATTTCTTGCATTTTAAACATTAATTATGTAGAGAATCTAAATTATTTAAAAATAATGTATTATTATTATTAGTATTACTATTATTGTGAAATAAAATTGAATACAATTATTATTAGTAGTAGTTTTATAGTATTAGTGTTTTTATTACAGATTCATAACCTATTTTAATTATTAATAATAATAATAATAATTAAAATGTATTGTGAAAAACATTGTATATTATTAATATTGTCATTATGATGATTATTATGATACATTTTGAACTTATAGTAATTATATATGATGATGGAAGCATATACAATTTATTAGTATTATTATTATTATGCATAATATACTCTATATATAAAAATGACATATTTATTATTATTATATGAATAATATATAATTTATTATTAATGTAAAAATTACATTTATATAATTTTCTTAATTATTATTATCATCATCATTATTATATCAACTTATTGTAATAAACAATGTATTAATTATTAATAAATAAATAATAATATTTAAATATAATGTTGTTATTGTCCTTATTAATATTATTACTTATATGTGCGTGTTGTGACTGTGTGTGTGACTGTGTGTGTGTGTGACTGTGTGTGTGTGTGACTGTGTGTGTGTGTGACTGTGTGTGTGTGTGTGTGACTGTGTGTGTGTGTGACTGTGTGTGTGTGTGACTGTGTGTGTGTGTGACTGTGTGTGTGTGTGACTGTGTGTGTGTGTGACTGTGTGTGTGTGTGACTGTGTGTGTGTGTGGACTGTGTGTGTGTGACTGTGTGTGTGTGTGACTGTGTGGTGTGTGTGACTGTGTGTGTGTGACTGTGTGTGTGTGATGTGTGTGTGTGACTGTGTGTGTGTGTGTGTGTGTGTGACTGTGTGTGTGACTGTGTGTGTGACTGTGTGTGTGACTGTGTGTGTGACTGTGTGTGTGACTGTGACTGTGACTGTGTGACTGTGACTGTGTGACTGTGACTGTGTGACTGTGACTGTGTGTGTGTGGCTGTGTGTGTGTGGCTGTGTGTGTGTGACTGTGTGTGTGTGGCTGTGTGTGTGTGTGACTGTGTCTGTGTGACTGTGTGTGGTGTGACTGTGTGTGTGTGACTGTGTTGTGTGTGACTGTGTGTGTGTGAACTGTGTGTTGTGACTGTGTGTGTGTGACTGTGTGTGTGTGACTGTGGTGTGTGTCTGTGTGGGTGTGACTGTGTGTGTGACTGTGTGTGTGACTGTGTGTGTGATGACGGTGTGTGTGACTGTGTGAGTGTGTGTGACTGTGTGTGTGTGTGTGACTGTGTGTGTGACTGTGACTGTGTGTGTGACTGTGTGACCGTGTGACTGTGTGACTGTGTGTGTGGTGTGTGACTGTGTGTGTGTGTGTGGATGTGTGTGTTGTTGTGACTGTGTGTGTGTGTGTGTGACTGTGTGTGGATGTGTGTGTGGATGTGTGTGTGTGTGGGTGACTGTGTGTGTGTGTGGGTGACTGTGTGTGTGTGTGGGTGACTGTGTGTGTGTGTGTGACTGTGTGTGTGTGTGGGTGACTGTGTGTGTGTGTGTGTGACTGTGTGTGTGTGTGGGTGACTGTGTGTGTGTGTGTGTGATGTGTGTGTGTGGTGTGATGTGTGTGTGTGTGTGTGACTGTGTGTGTGTGTGTGACTGTGTGTCAGTGTGTGTGACTGTGTGTCTGTGTGACTGTGTGTCTGTGTGACTGTGTGTCTGTGTGACTGTGTGTCTGTGTGACTGTGTGCTTGTGTGACTGTGTGTCTGTGTGACTGTGTGACTGTGTGTCTGTGTGACTGTGTGTCTGTGTGACGTGTGTCTGTGTGACTGTGTGACTGTGTGTGTGTGACTGTGTGTGTTGATGTGTGTGTGTGATGTGTGTGTGTGACTGTGTGTGTGTGACTGTGTGTGTGTGACTGTGTGTGTGTGATGTGTGTGTGTGACTGTGTGTGTGTGACTGTGTGGGTGACTGTGTGTGTGTGGACGTGTGTGTGTGGACTTGTGTGTGGTTGTTTGTGGTGTGTGTGACTGTGTGTGTGTGTGTGACTGTGTGTGTGTGTGAGTGTGTGTGTGTGTGTGACTGTGTGTGTGTGTGTGTGACTGTGTGTGTGTGTGACTGTGTGTGTGTCTGTGTGTGTGTGTGTGTGTGTGTGTGTGTGACTGTGTGTGTGTGTGTGACTGTGTGTGTGTGTGTGACTGTGTGTGTGTGTGACTGTGTGTGTGTGTGAGACTGTGTGTGTGTGTGTGTGTGTGTGTGACTGTGTGTGTGTGTGTGGTGGTGTGTGTGCGTGTGACTGTGTGTGTGACTGTGTGTGTGTGCGTGTGACTGTGTGTGTGGGCTGTGACAGAGTGTGTGTGCGTGTGACTGTGTGTGTGTGTGTGTGTGCGTGTGATGTGTGTGTGTGCTGTGTGTGTGTGTGCGTGTGACTGTGGTGTGTGCGTGTGACTGTGTGTGTGGTGTGACTGTGACTGTGTGTGTGTGTGTGCGTGTGACTGTGTGTGTGTGCGTGTGACTGTGTGTGTGTGTGTGGTGTGGGACTGTGTGTGTGTGCGTGTGATGTGTGTGTGTGCGTGTGACTGTGTGTGTGTGATGTGTGTGTGCTGTGTGTGTGACTGTGTGTGTGTGTGTGTGCGTGTGACTGTGTGTGTGCGTGTGACTGTGTGTGTGCGTTGACTGTGTGTGTGACTGTGGTGTGTGTGTGACTTGTGTGTGCTGTGTGTGTGTGCGTGACTGTGTGTGTGTGTGGTGTGATGTGTGTGTGCTGTGTGTGTGACTGTGTGTGTGTGGTGTGACTGTGTGTGCGTGTGACTGTGTGTGTGTGTGTCTGTGTGTGTGACTGTGTGTGCGTGTGAGTGTGTACTGTGTGTGTGTGCGTGTGACTGTGTGAGTGTGACTGTGTGACTGTGTGTGGTGTGACTGTGTGTGCGTGTGACTGTGTGGTGTGACTGTGTGTGCGTGTGACTGTGTGTGCGTGTGATGTGTGTGTGTGACTGTGTGTGCGTGTGACTGTGTGTGTGTGTGTGTGTGCGTGTGACTGTGTGTGTGGACTGTGTGTGTGACTGTGTGTGTGTGCTGTGTGTGTGTGTGGTGTGTGTCTGTGTGTGTGTCTGTGTGTGTCTGTGTGTGTGTCTGTGTGTGTGTGACTGTGTGTGTGTGTGCGTCTGTGTGACTGTGTGTGTGTGTGTGTGTGCGTGTGACTGTGTGTGCGTGTGTGTGTGTCGTGTGAATGTGTGTGCTGTGACGTGTGTGTGTGACTGTGACTGTGGTGCGTGTGACTGTGTGTGTGTGTGTGTGTGCGTGTGACTGTGAGTGTGTGTGTGTGTGTGCGTGTGACTGTGTGTGTGTGTGTGTGTGCGTGTGACTGTGTGTGTGTGACTGTGTGTGTGTGTGTGACTGTGTGTGTGTGTGTGTTGTGTGTGACTGTGTGTGTGTGTGTGTGTGCGTGTGACTGTGTGTGTGTGACGTGTGTGCGTGTGACTGTGTGTGTGAGGACGTGTGGTGTGTGTGACTGTGTGTGTGTGTGACTGTGTGTGTGTGTGTGTGTGCGTGTGTGCGTGTGACTGTGTGTGCGTGTGACTGTGTGTGCGTGTGAGTGTGTGCGTGTGAGTGTGTGTGTGTGTGTGTGTGAGTGTGTGCGTGTGAGTGTGTGCGTGTGACTGTGTGCGTGTGAGTGTGGTGTGTGTGTGTGTCTGTGGTGAGAGAGTGTGTGGTGTAGAGTGTGTGCAGATCTAGAGAGTGTGTGGTGTGTGAGAGAGCAGGAGAAAGACTGAGAATCCCAGCTGAGGCTGGAAAGAGTTACTCAGATGAACCTCCTCCATGCTAATCTGGGGTTTGTCCTGCTGTGAGTGTGAAGGGTGTCATGGCACATTTTGTCATTGCTCGGTCGATGTAAACATCAAAAAAATTCTAAATGACTTGGCACCATTTTCACTTTCACAGACTAAAAATGACTTGGCGCTAAGAGATATCCATGGAGTTTGTGTCAGACTTACGTTCAGATACTCCACAGGCTTGGTGACGTTGAACTTGTCCATAGTGGAGATGATGATGGCCGGGGTGGTGAGGAAGAAGAGGAGGATGAAGAGGATGCAGTTAATGATGAAGCAGCGAAGCCACCAGGAAACTCCTCCCAAAGACAGATTCTCCCTGCGATCAAGACCACACACACACACACCACACACACACACACACACACACACGCTCAGCACAGAAACGGCTGACAGATGAAGAGAAACAGAGGCTGCTGGGAATCCTGTTCACTGTATACGCTCTACCGTGTTTTTACATTAGTACTGAATGTGAAACGGTGTTAGAGGCTATGAAATCAGATCAAGTTTTTTTTTTTCTAAATTAATTTTAATTTTTTCAATTTTTCTGGATTCCGTTTTTTACACTATTTTTTTTTATTATTATTAAATTTTTAGGGCTACATGAAATCAGTATGTCCCTCAAAATTAGTTTTATTTTCCCCAAATTTTGTGTTTTCTATCTTAATTTTTCTGTTTTCGGATTTAATAATGGTTTTATTCAATTTTTAAAATAAACGTTAGCAATAACAATCTGGTCAATTTAATTATTAAAACTTATTATAATTGAATATATTTTACAATAATAGGGCTCTATGAAATGTTTCATCTTTACAGAAAATCTGCGTTGTCTGTGATTTATGATTTAATACAAATTTTTTATAAAAAAAGTCAGTAATCTAATGAATGCATAAAACATTAACAATTTAATTAATGAATTAATCGTTATGAAATTTTGCATTGTATCATAAATCCTATTTTTATGATTGAATTAACAACAAATTAATGTTTAGTAAAAAATTACATGTTTAGGATCCTATTAATCCCATTCCAGAAAAAACTACATTTTATTTTCACAAATTCAGTTTTTTGTTTTATTAAATTCCATTTTCCATGCATGCAGAAAACATCAGACCAAAAGAGAGATAATGAGTGAGTGAATGAGTGTGTTCCTCACCAGCGCACGTTTTGGGGGTCCGGCGCGTAGCTGACGCTCCAGTCATAGATATGAAGACTGTCACTGAACTGAGACGAACGCGGCTCCTGCTGGCAATTACAGCCCTGACACTGACACGCGTTAAAGTCCTTCAGGATGCTGCAGAGACACACACACACGCACACACACACGCACACAACACACACACACACAACACACACACGCACACACACACACGCACACACACACGCACAACACACACGCACAACACGCACAACACGCACACACAACACACACACACACCCCCCGCACGGCACACACACACACACCAACCACACACGCCGCACACACACACACACACCACGCCACACAACACACACACGCACACACATACCACAACACGCGCACACACACACACACATAACACACGCACACACACCACGCACACACACACACACCACAACACGCGCACACACACACACACACACCAACACACACACACACACGCACACACACAATATTTGACATTTGATCCATAATATTGACTGTCATTTCATCCATTATTAACTGAAATACAATCATTTAAACATCTAGTGTGTAAATTAATCACAGAATAATTAACAGAAATTCCAATAAATAGATTTTTGAAACTTGAAACTATTGATTCTGATTGGTATGACTGGATTCTGAATCGAATTATTATTTTGTGCTATATTTAAGAACTTTTGTGCGCAAGCTTTTATTTTCCAAATGACTTTAGTACAAATCTTTGTTTTCTAAAGCTGATGTGTCGCTCGTCTCACACTCACATCGCCGTCATGGCCTCGTTCTGGAAGGTGACGAACGCCATGCCCAGCGGTTTGGTGTTGACTTTCTCCTTCTCCTTCCTGTACTCCTCTTTCAGTTTGGCCTCCAGCTTGGTGTAATAACTCACAGCCTCCTCCTACAAAACCACACAGACTGCATCACAGAACATCAGCAGACACGAGCCTCCAGAAACCCTTTATTACTTCCTCCCAGACGAGCCACACATGCTTTTATTCAAGGACACGCTATAGTTCAGCAAACCCAGAGAACTAGTGCGGCTTAAAAAAAAAGATTATTATTAATTAAAATAATTACATTTAAAAACATTAAAAACACGTAAATAAATTATTTTGAAATGATCAGAATATGTTAATTATTCAGAATATGACTTATTAAATGGCCATTTGGAATACTTAATTTTGATTGGATTCGGATTCTAATGGTTTTATTTTCAAATAACCAATTAAAAAAAAAAAATTTACAAAATAATTAGCAAAATACTTATTTATTCATTATGTAATCATGAAAAAAAATGTTTACATGAAAGCAACCAATAAATATTGATGATATTATACATCAGTAGATATGAATTAAATAAAAAAATTTAAATAGCAACCATTAAATGTTGAATATTTATTTAATGTTTAAATATTTACTCGGGTATAATATATTTTAAGTCAATTATAAAGTATTCATATGTTTACACAATTTATTAATTAAAAGCAACCAATAAATGATGATTATAATATAATATGCTTCAGTAGATTTTTAAACATTAATTAAATCATTTTAAATGAGTTATTTTAAGCAGCGATTTATTCATATTTTATACAACTGTTTACATGAAAGCAACCAATAAATGTTGGCTATTTAATTAACGTTTAAATATCCACTGAGGTATAATATAAACAATTTTCATTAAGTCAATTTATAAAGTGATTATTCATATTTTTGATACATGCATATGAAAGCAACCAATAAATGTTGACTATATTATACCTCTGTAGATATTTAAACATTTATAAATAATTTTAAGTCTATTTATTAAGTCCGGATTAATATTTTTACACAATTGTTAACATGAAAGCAAACAATAAATGTTGACTAATGTATTATCTACCGAGGTATTTTTAAATATGTCAATTGATAAATTCATTTGTATTCATTTATTCATATTCGTTTATATGGAAGCAAACAATAATTGTTAACTATCGATATTTAAAAATATATATATATTATAGGATAAATATATTATTACAATAAATATTAAACAATTATAAATACTAATATGATCAAAGTTGTTTATTTATTTGAATGTTAATATAATAATTAGTAATGATACTGTAAGTGACAAATATAATCAGAAAACAAAAGGCAAAAAGTTTGCTCGTACAGTACTGGTCAGTGATGTGTTTTTCCTCCGGCAGTAACGCTTTGCTCTGTACACGGACAGCACAGAGGCATTGTGGGTAATGAGTTCATACCTCTTCACAGCCTGTAATGGCGCAGCAGCACAGGTGACCGCAGGGTTTGGGGTTGATCATGGCGGACATGTGCTCCTTAGACATCAGATCCATGAAAAACTTCCTACTGCGTTCAGTCTTCTTCCTGCAGGATACACGAGCACACACAGACACACACACACAGACAGACACACACACACACAGACACACACAGACAGACACACACACAGACAGACACAGACACAGAGACACACACAGACACACACACACAGAGAGACGACACACACACACACAGAGAGACGACACACACACACACAGAGAGACGACACACACACACACACACACACACACACACACACACACACACACAGACAGAGACACACACAGAGAGACACAGAGACACAGATTCAGACAGACACAGAGACACACACACACACACACACACACACACACACACACAACACACTCACACACACACACACACAACACACACACACACCACACACACACACACAAAACACACCACACACACACCACACACACACACACACACACACACACACACACAGACCCACACACACAACACACCACACACACACACCACACAGACACAACAGAGACACAGAGAGACACAGAGACACAGATTCACACACACACAGAGAGAGACACACACACACAGATTCAGACACACACACAGACAGACACAGACAGACAGGACAGAACAGATACACAGAGACAAGACAGACACACACACAGACACAAGAGACAGACACACACTGAGACACAGATTCAGACACAGAGACACAGACACAGACAGACACACACAGAGACACACACAGAGACACACACAGAGACACACACAGAGAGACACACAAGAGACACAGAGACACACACACTAGATTCAGACAGACACACACACACAGAGACACACACAGAGACAGATACACAGACACACAGACACAACACAGACAGACACACAAGAGACACAGAGAACACACTGACCACACAGATCGACAGAACACACAGACAGACAGTGGACACACACACACACACAGACACGTTTCTGAACCTAAGAGAGAAACTCACAGGAAGAGCTTCCTATCCTTGATTCAAAACTAGAATATTACCTCTCGGCGTTGAGGGACATCAGTTTGGCCACGTTGTAACAAACACGCGCTTCCAGCACGACACAGTTCTCGTACGCCTGTCTGTGAGACACAAATGAAGAAATCAACATCTCACACACTTTATGATATTATGATATCATTATGATATCAGACAAACAGCTAACAGTGGTTACTTAGGTTAAAAGAGAATTGTGTGAATGTCAAACACATTACATAAATGCAAGACTTTACTTTTTTATTACGGAAACTAGATAGACTGCAAAACCGATAACTATATCTAACATATTCACAAATTTTTACATTTTCTATCACACAGCACGTGATTTGACAGAGACACTGACTGCACTGAGTTCATGCCACATCACAGAAACAGGAACAGTTTATTATGACACTAAATCACATAATGACCTTCAACAATTGTATTGCAGTCATACGTTTCAATAGATCTGTTTTGAAAAGACATCAATACATTTTTTCCACCACTTGAGAACATCAGTCTCGTAGTTAATGAAACTCAGAAAGTAACAACTAAAGAACTAAAATAACTTTATGATCATGTCACAAAAGTATTTCGCATTTCAGATAAATGCTGGTATCTTTTCAACCTTTCATCATACGTTTCACTGTTTGAAAAGACATTTATACTTTTATTCATCAAGGGTGCATTCATTTGATCAAAAGTGACTAAAGACATTTATAATGTCACAAAAGATTTCGATTTCAGATAAATGCTGTTCTTTTCAACCTTTCATTAAAGAATCCTGAAAAATAAAATACATAATTTATTTTCATTTTTGTGAACTAATGTTTAAATATCTACTGATGTATAATACAGTCGACATTTATTGGGTGCTTTCAAGTAAACAATTGTGTAAAAACTATGAATAATCACTTTATAAACAGACTTATTTGAAATTGTTTATTTAATTGATATTTTAATATCCACTGATGTATAATATAATCAACATTTATTGGTTTATTTATGTAAACAATGTGTACAAAATATATTTTTGCATGATTGATAATAAATAAAAGCAACTAGCAAAATCCTCTTTAAAATAGAATTTAAAAGAACATTTAAAAATTATATTTTTTTATTGTTACAATTTTAAATTATTAATTTACCATAAAATGAATACGATCTAAATTAAATATTTCACGGAACATTTATTACGTTTTTTATTAAAAATGAACACTTTTATGGATAAAGGATGCATTTAATGTTACAAAAGATTTTCAATAAATGCTGTTCTTTTGATCTTCCTATTTATCTGTGAATCCTGAAAAAAATCCTCCACAAAAATATTGTGCAGCACAGCCATCAACATTGATAATAATCAGAAATGTTTCTTGAGCAGCAAATCAGCATATTAATGATTTCTGAAGATCATGTGACACTGAAGACTGGAGTAATGATGCTAAAAATACAGCTGCGCATCACAGAAATAAATAACATTTTAACAGATATTCACATAGAAAACAGTTGTTTTAAATTCTAAAAAATATTTCCAAATTGTAACTATTTTTTGATCGTATAAATGCAGCCTTGGTGATCAGAAGAGACTTTTCAAAAACATTAAACCCCAAAAATTTGAACGGTATTGTACAGTATCAACATTTGACCTTGAACTAGTGCTGGGCGGTATACCGGTTCATACCGAATACCGTGTTTATTTTTCTTATGATATTAATTTTTTAAATACCGCAATACCGTGTCATTTAAATAACGTTCTGAACTTACTGTGTAGTTAGAGGGCTCTCTTTTCACTATTGCATTTGAGAATACAGCTGTATGTGTTACTAAGCGTGAAAGTTCGGAAACTGAAGACTAACGTTTAGAGAAGAGAGAGAAGTCATCCACAACATCCACATCGACCGCCCAAATACCACGCGTCCCTGCCATCAGCTCAAACCTTATGGTTCAGTTAGATGTCGCGAGCGCGAGGTACTGGAGGTGAGTGCCGCAGTGCAGCAGTGCGTCTGCAGAGAAGAAGCAGTGCATTCAGCGCCATACTGCAGCAGAGCCGTCAGTAAAGCAGTAAAAAACAGTTTCCAAGCACCTGTCACTTACTGACAGATTGGAGTTATAAATATGAGCATAGCTCATCTGAGAATATTATGCCCTTTTTTTTTTTTTTTACTCCAATGCATAGCCGCTCTTTAGCGTAACGTTAGATGCATGTTGATTTTATCAGACGATGTCGCGATTATAAATGAGAGTGACTCCTGGTTAACATGCATTAATGGGTCGTGTTTAGTCACTATTTAGTGTGGCATTTTTCTACAATATTCGCTCATCATGACACTAAAATATGGCATTGTAAGTCAATCTACTGCAGTTTTTCTCTCAGTCAGTAGAAAATCTGGTTAACACCCGGTTAAGTATGAAAAAAATAAATACCGTTATATACCGTGAAACCGGTATAATTGTGAAAAATACCGTGATATAAATTTCATTAAAGTCATACCGCCCAGCACTACCTTGAACTAAACATCCGAAAGTCTCTGTTCATCCAGCCGGTGATGTTTTCCTCTGATTTCAGCAGCTCGGTCTCAGGTAAGATGACATTTGGACTCTATTCATAGCTCCTCATCACACTCAGGCTCGGCTGATCGGCCGCATGACTCGAATTTAAAACACTCATTTAGACAATTACGGCAGATGCTTGCTCCTGAGAGAACATACACATCCCTGACGCCCCACTAACACACAAACCTCACGTGATTTTAATATTTTACAGTGGGCAGATATTCCAGTGACCCATTTAGGATGTAAATGTGAAGGGAAAATTGTGTTTGAAGCATAAAGAGTCGTCTTACTCAAAGTGCTGTTTTATATGGCTTTCTTCTGCATATTTGGAGATGCCGTTGATAAATAAAGTGCGTTTGACCTGAGGAGAGAGGGGAAAAGATGATATTTGGGTTATTTACAGATGCACAGACGGATCGAGGTTAAACGCTCGGCTCAGAAATGTAGGTCAACGCTGTAGACGGACTTCATGAATATTTCAGAAGCGTTACAGCATGCGTCGCTGCAGCTACGATGAGCTGCACACGTCACAAGACTCCTCTAGATGGCTTTTCTGTTATTACTGTATACAAAATAAAGGAAACGTTCAGCCAAAAATCATTTAATCACATTGCAAACCGGTATGAGCCATTCAGAGATGTTTAGCAAAATGTTCATGCTGCTCTTTTTCCATTCAATCCACATAATGCATTTAAAATCTGCATAATATTTTCACATTAAGAGTCCGTTTGGATCTAAAGAATCGTTATTTAAAAAAACAGTCATAATATTTGTCATCTAAAACCAAATTTTATCTGATTAGCAACTTCGAAATAATGAGTGAATGTGAAAACATTTCAAAGATTTGAATGCTTTTATTAATTGAAATGTTTAGAAATACTATGAAATTGCTCATGAACCACACAAAAAAATTAAGAAAATAAAATGCAAAAAGAAAATTAAGTTTCTAACAAAGTAAAATTTTTACTTGCATAAACTTTCACTTTATAATTTTTTCATAATGAAAGGGTTCATCAGTGGGCATACATATTAATTTTATCAACACAATTCAGTCCAAAAAGTGTTTGAGATATAGGGGAAAATATAATTTAATTTACTAAAGGTTATTAACTAATATAACTTCATAGATAATTTTACAAAAAAGTATTTTTGACCCCTAATGGTACCCGGGCCCTAAATGACCCAAACACTCAACATGTAATATTCTTTTTAAATGGTTATAATCTCTTAAATAATAATTGTAAAAAATCAGAAAAACACAAATAAAATAAATAAGTGATGTGTAGTTTGAGGGTTTTAAAGCATTTGCTAAGTTTTGTCCCCTTAATAAACATGTTTTCTACATCTCTTCCAGGTCCAAGCAGACCCGAATGCATTAGAAGGATTGAAAAGGAACGGTTCCTTCAGATTGCTGCGTTCACATACCAGATCATCTTCTTTGTAGTGCATCTTGGACGTGTGGAGTCTCATGCTGTAGACGGTGAGGAGCAGGTACATGAAGGCAAATGACGTGTGCAGCCATAACAGGTTATCTCTGAATCACCGAGAGAAAGAGACGCGTCCACTTTACCCAGAACAACACATCATGACATCTTCAATTAAAGTGTATGCAATGAATAAAATGTCTCACCCAGAATTCAAGTTGGCGATTGTTGTGCGTCCAAAGCTGTATGCGTTATTGTCTGAGGAACAAAATTAAAACAATACGTTCATTTGTGCTTTTGAAAGCTAACAAAAGAGTCGTTCTCAGGAAACGCTGTCATTTTAAACAGTCACAGAAGGCAAAAGAAAGACATTTAAAAAATGTTTAAATATATATATATAAAACAAAAACAGAAACAATAATAAATTAATAATTAAATATAGAGTAATAAAATATAAAAAATACATAAAACAAATTAAAAATAGAAAATAAAATAAATTAAAATAGAAAATCCAATAAAGCCATAAATTAATAAATAAAACAAAAAAAAAACAAAAAATCTGAAATGATTAAGAAATGGAAATCAATAGAATCTAATAAAATAATTAGGTACATGACAAAAAAGAGAGTGCATTATATTTTAAGTAATATTTTTTCAATTGTATTATTAGATAAAGCAAATAAGGAGATATGGGGACAGTGAGAAAACTAAACTAAAATACTAAATAAATACTAAAACACTAAACAAAATTAATCAATAATACTAAAACTATAAATAATAAAAAACTATACCGACGATAGTAAAAAAAAATAAAGATAAATAAAATTGCTTTAAAATGAAAACAGAACATATAAACAATTCAAAATATTACTATAATAGTATATCAACGATATTAACACTGGTCCGTACAGCTGGACTTTCCTTCCATCCAAGGTCTCAAATATACATGAGAAATATAGTTATGAAATTTCATATTTTGATGCAATGTGCTGCATCTGAGAAGCGGATAATATCTATTGTTACTTTGCATGCCTAAATGGCTCATAAAACAACAAACGATAATGTCTCTTTGCATGCCGCTCCTGCCCGAACATTTGCATCGAGCCTGTTTCTGACCGAACTCTGTCCTCTGTGACTCTGTGCACACTGTTCCCGTCTCTGAGGACTCGTGTGAAGCGTCCTCTCATCTGTTTGACCTCTTCTCATTAGTTTTTGTGTCTTTGGCCGCTCTCTCCGTCCTCTTTCCCTGCACCAGGCATCCAATCACCCACCGAGCAGATAGAAGTTGAATCTCATTACTGGAGCGGATTAACCCGCTCTGATGATAATCTACAGCGTGCCACGCGAGAGACCAGAGAGACGGGACAGCGTCTAATGATGGAGAGTCCTATAACCAGATCATAATGGGAGTCGCATATCTTTTCACGTATCTTCAGCCGATAAACATCAGCAATAATCACCAGCTCTTTGTGGCCGATGCAATAACTCATGATTGAACGTGTGAACATGTAAACAGCCCACATATACAGATGCTTATTATTAGCCTGTGGTTCCACTTGTTAATCCCGTAAACGCTGACAGGTGAAATTTAAACTTATTAATAGAACCCTTTATTGAGCCTTCAGACAAAATCTTAAATACATAATAAATGCCAATTAAAAATTTGAAGCTAACTAAAATCAGACAAAAAAAAAAAAAAAAAAATCATTAGATGTATTAAATTATTTTAAATGAAAAAAAATAAAAAATTACTAAAAGTAAAAAAATTTAAAAGATCATTTTAAAATACAAATAATAAAATCATGAAAAAGTATTTTTTTAAATACACTTAATTAATAAAATAATTAAAATTAATAGTCATAAAAATTTACAAAAAAGAAAATCATTTAAAATACAAAATAAACAAAACACTTTACAAATTAAAACAAAAAATACTTTAAATTTAAAATCAAACAAAAAGTAAAAATAAAGGACTTTAAAATGATGATGATCAAACCAAAATGCTTGCTAAAAATGTATAACAAATACATTTAAAATAAATAATTCAACATCAATATAAAACACTTTATAAATTAATAAAATCATAAAACTATTAAAATATACAAATGTTGTTCTTTTGTTTACTTTACAAAAATTCACAGCAAAAAGACACGTGGAGCTCGAGCTTGTGCAATTATACTAGAAGGCCTTTTACTTCCTAAATATGAAAAATACTTGTTCAAATCGATACAGTAGGCTTTACAGGGTTAATTAATCCAAAAAAAAAAAAAAATTGCATATATTTACCTACAACAGACGATACTGATTAAAACGAGCCAAAATGAATAATCAGCATTGAATACATTGGCCACCGATATATCATGCATCACAATTTTATCTAAGCTTTACTATTTTATTTAAGTGTAATATCTACTTTTAAGCAAATATAATACTTTCTATCAAGCACCACCTCCTACAATCGCACCGCTGACCTCTGACCTCTCTGGTCCAGGACTCACCCAGCAGGTTGCCTGAGAAGTTGACCGGCAGAACGATGCCCACCGACAGCACGCCCACCACAACCAGCAGACCGATGATGTGGCGCTGGAACGACAGGTAATGAACGGCATCTTCACCGCACTTCTCCCGGATCTCCTCGTCCCTGCGGGGAACGAGACTCATGTTAGCCGCCCTCATACTTCACGATAGAGAGAATGCTTGATTACAGAGTTTTAGAAGTACATAGTATGGATGGCAGCGTGCAGACTGTGTATTATATAGTACAGGTATGGCGTAAATAGTATGCTTTATAGAATATATAGTATGCATTATTGAGCAGTGAGGTTTCTAAGGGAAATGTAGGAGTTTTGTGAGTTGAAGAAAAGCTTAAGTAAATAATAAAAAAATAATGGTGAAATAAAATAAATACATTTCAGCAAAATAAAATGCTTACTAAAAAAATGTAAAATCATGAGACGTGCAACAAAAATACATGATTTAAAAATAATAAATAAATATAATTTGAATAAAATGCTTGATAAAAGATTTAAAAAATAATAAAACTGTACATTTAAAAAAAACGCTACAAAATTGATAAAAAATATAAAATGTACAAATAAATTTTTTTTTAAATAAAAACCAAAATAAAAATAATATTATATGAATACATGAATTAAACCATAAAATATAGAGTTAAATTAATTATTTAAAATAATATGGAAAATAAAATGCTTGGTAAAAATGCATAAATCTAAATGAAAAACAAAAATATACAATTGCTTACTAAAAGAAAACAAATTATAAAACTGTACAATTAAAATATATAAATAATTTTAAAGTAAAACACTACAGAATTAATATACAAACAAAAATATACAATTGAAAAAAATCATTTAAAATACAAATCTAAATAAAACTGTCTAAAAACTAATTAAATCATAAAAAATGTCAAATTAAAATGAAAACAATTACAATAAAACACTTAAAAAAATGAAATATTCTGTTTAGCTGTATGTCACATAAGCAATGTTAGAGAACGGTGAACATGCAAATGTGTTGATATTAAATTATTAATATCTTAACTCATAATTTTAGGGGTACTTTCAGGTCAAAGGAGCTCAGCTGACAGAGCGTTTGCGAAACTCTTGTACAGAACATGCAGTACAGTATTGAGTGATCTGTTGTGCTGTGCTATTGATATTAACAACCTCACATTAGAGCCAAAGAGCCACTTACTTTATTCTGAATATAGCCGTCAACCAGGAACAGAAGCCCTGCAATGAAAACACACACACACACACACACACACACACACACACACACGCACACACACACACAACACACACACACAACACACTTCTTGGGGGTTTTATGGCTTCAACACGTCCGGTCAGGCCTATAAAAGGCTCTCGGTGAGAGTATGTGAGGATGCTGGCTGGTTTCTCGGGCAGGATTAGAGGTGAACACAGGTGAAGACAGACAGGAGATGCTGAAGTCCTGCACTGATCTCTTAAGAGGCTGGAAAACAGCTTAAGATGGGATCCCAAGGGCCGATTTTGGTGGGTGATGTCAGCTTTTACAATTTCCTGCTGAAATCTCAGCCTACACAGGTTTTTGATGTCACCTGTGAGTGAGGCTAAATCATACAATTTCCTTTGGATTAGTGGTTTATGATATATTGCCAAGGCCGATATATCGGCCAATATTTGGCATTTTTCAACTATCGGCATTGGACAATCAGTTTTACTGTGTGGCGGATGTGTCGATATTTCCATGTCTGATATATCGGCCGATATTTTACAGTTTTTAAACTGCTAGCTGATCTATTTGTGTATCACCAAGGCCGATATACTATATGGCATTTTCAGCTATTGGTATCGGACAATCAGTTTTTTTTCAGTTTGGCCAATGTGTTGATATTAACAAGACCGATATATCAGCCATTATGTGGCATTTTCTAAACTATCGGACAATCAGTTTTTCTGTTTGGCCAATGTGTCAATATCAACGTCGCTGTATGGCCGATGTGTTGATATTGCCATTTTTTTAATGTGCATAAGTCAATCAGTTTTTGTGTTTAGCAGATGTGTCAATACCACCAAGGCCGATACATCAGCAGATATGACTTTCTTTTAACTGTTGGCCAATCTGTTTTTTTGTTTAGCCAATGTGTCGATATTGCCAAGGCCGATAAATTGGCCAATATTTGGCATTTTTTTCAACTATTGGCCAGTCAGTTTTTCTGTGTCAATGTAAACATTGCTGCATGGCCGATGTGTCAATATTGCTTTTAATTGTTAATTAAAATAATACAAGTAAAACGTTATCGGAAAGTATAATAAAAACATTTTTGTTTAACTATTATTTATACAGTGTTCCTGTGGCTCAGTGGTAGAGCATTGCGTTAGCAGCGCAAAGGTTGTGGGTTCGATTCCCAGGGAACACATGCACTGACAAAAAATGTATAACCTGAATGCACTGTAAGTCGCTTTGGATAAAAGTGTCTGCTAAATGCATAAATGTAAATGTATTTTTAATATAATACATTTTAATATACAGCAATATACTGTAGTTGGATTATATATAATGCAACATTTACTTTTAGCCTGCACGCCTCAATTAAATGTAATTTTTGGCCATTTGTATTCAAATATTTGGGCACTTCTGTTTTTTTTATCATTCAAATATTTTTTACATTTATTTAGTTTCAAATTATTATGTGAATATATAAATATTATGTAAATAAATATAAATTTAATTTCAGCAGTTATGTTTTTTAAACAATCTATAAATTAAATATGGTCATATCATACATATCAGCTTTATGCTGACCTTTTAAAAAGATCTATTTTAGTCAACCACTACTCTAAATCACTTCAAGGGATCCTGAGGTTTCAGTTTGAGGGAGTTTATTTGGGGGTTTTTGTCGAGTCATTTTCTCTCCTGAAGGCTTCTGGGGACTTTTCAAGGATGCGGTCCAAAACGAGCGCAGAAATGCTGGTTCATCACGGCTGTGATTTAACACGAAATGAAGGAGGGAGGAAGTTCTCGCCCTCTATAAAGGCCGTTGGCTCTTTCCGAGCGTATATGACGTTGACATGAGGTCAGTGTTGCATGGAGAAATCAATGGAGTCCATACGGAGCGAGAGGGGCTGGGAGACACGCTTTGGGAAACGGTAATAAAGACATTGAGCTTGATCCAAAGTCAAATCGCCAACTCGTATTGAAAACAAACTATTTCATGAAATAAATGACTTTAACATCCCTTTAACTTGGCTTTTCTTTCAGATACATTTACTAAAATAAACACATACATATATACATATATATATATATATATATATATATATATATATAATAATGCAAACCACATGCACTATCGTTCAAACATTGGTGTTCGGTAAGATTTGTTTGAAAGAAGTCTCTTCTGCTCACCAATGATGCATTTATTTGAGTAAAACATGAATATTGTTAAATATTACTACAATTTAAAATAGCTGTTTCTATTTGAATAGTATTGCTGTGATCGAAGTAAAATTTTCAGCATCATTACTCCAGTCTTCAGAATGATATGCTGATTTGCTGCTCAAACATTCCTGATTATTATCAATGTTGAAAACAGCTGTGCTGCCCAATGTTTTAGTGGGAACAGTGATACATTTTATTTTCAAGGTTCTTTGATGAACAGACAGTTCAAAAGAACAGCATTTATTTGAGATAGAAATCTTTTTTAACATTATAAATGTCTTTACGGTCACTTTAGATCAATTTAATGCATCCATTGCTGAATAAAATGATTAATTTATGGATGCAGATGAAAGGAAGGGGCGGAGCCAAAGGAGTGATTGACAGGTGTCTTACATTATCTCGCTGTTCGAAATCCACCGAGCTGGAGACGGAGGTGAGACGTTCGTATCGGTCCGGCGTTTCAGAATGAAGAGCTGAAGCCACACTGTACACACACACACACACACACAAGAGACAGAAAGCAGAAGGAAAAAGAGAAAGAATAAAGTGAGAAACACTGGCTCGGGTCTTCTGAAGAGTTAAAGTGGATGCTTTTGGTTATTCTGAAGGCCGAGCGGAGCCGGACAGTGAGAAAGCCTAAACGTTCAGGTCCACTGAGGCAAATATAGGTCAGTCTCATCTCAGGGTAGATGAGATATGAAGTATTTACGGGCTTGAGGAACAGAGGATATATCTGTAAAGCACTTTCCCTCTGTGTGCTAAAAGATATTAATCCACAGTTGAGATGAAGTCTAATCTACCAAAACACACAAATACAGATCTAACCCACTCCGACAGGAAGATGCTCCTTCGACTCAGTTTTGAGTGTTTAGAGTAGGGGTTACCAAACTGTCCTGCAGAGTTTAGCTCCAACACACCTATCTGCATGTTTCAAGTATACCTAGGAAGACCTTGATTAGCTGCTTCAGGTGGGTTTAATTAGGGTTGGAGCTAAACCCTCCAGGACCGAGTCTGGTGACCCCTGGTTCAGAGGCTACAAACATCATAAACATTTAAACCCAAAGTCATTTAAGTGCTTCAAAATTAAAACATGTAATAAATTAAATACAATTTTTTTTAATAAAATAAGAAAGTCTGAAACAATTAGGCTGATATATACATATTTCCTGTTTTTTTAATCTAATTATTATAAGACAAAAACTAAATAAGCTTATTAAATTGATTACTCTTTACTAATACACTTTAGCAATTTATTTATGCACTTTAAAATAAAAATGCACAAAAATAAACCGCAATTAAAGATGCAGCTTAAAATATTATTATCATCTCACATATTTCCTGATTTTTTTTTTATATATTAATTTTTATAGATAAAAAGACACACATCGTTTATGAACACATTCTAGCACCTAAAGTAATTTATTGATGCGTTTTAAACCATTGCTCACTAGCTTTGATGAATGTTTCATACTGAGGACATTATCTCTGACAGGACTAGTTCCTAGTTGAAAACCAGCAGGTTTAAAGGGCCGGATCCTCTTTTTCTTTGCGAGAAACGATTCCAGAACAGCACTGACACAGTTTGAAAAAGGATCCAGTCAAAGCATCATTACCGTGGTTTCTCTGCTGCAGGTCTGGATGACTGACAGACTCATTAGACTAACAGAACAAGAAGGATACGTGAGGGACGCAGGAATCGTCCTCTCGGAAACACGAGCACTGCTGCGTCTCAAATGCACTGATAAGAACAGCGGTTCAAAAGGTAACCGGGCCAGAATGAACATTTAACAAATGAGTAAAAATAAATCCCTGAGTTGAGCGTTTTCTGACCTCAGCACTGAGTAACAAGCTGAACGGAGTCCAAGCTGTTTCTACACTTGTTTTCATTCGTCAACACATCACCTGTCAATCAAATCAAATCAATAAGACAGCAGTGTTTGTGCGGCACAAAACTCTGCTGATGCCATGAACAGACTCTGCTGGTTTAGAGCTAAAACAAATTAAATTCTATACAGCTTGTGATTTATAGTGCATGTATAGGGATAGCGCAGATGTCACTGGACTACTTTTATATTCCATGTCTGGACTACTTTAATGATGCTTTATAGTTGTAGTTTTTTTGTGTGTGTCCTTTTTGGGCAGTAAAGAATTAAAGACGCAATGTGCAAATAAAATAAATACAAATAAAAAAAATGAAAGCTTAATAAAATAACAAAGCAACCAAAACCAAACATATATAAGATGAAATAAAATATTAAACAATTACTGTATAATATTTCTTAAATTTCCTTTTTTATTACATAAATTCTTATATGCACACTAAGAAAAACAAAAATAAACAGCCTGATAACTTGTTTGCTGGTTGACTAGTCACCTTTTGTGACTCATCCCTACTTTGGAACATCATGTGGATGAATACAATTCTAACAGAATTTTCATTTTTTGGAGAAATATTCTTTTAAATCCATTTGAAATTGAATTCGCTGTTTCGGATCATTAGGCAACTCTGGGAGAACAAGGACACGGTCATCTACAGCTAAAATGACTTCAGCGGCTCTGTTGTGGAGATCATATCCACCCATGATAATCAAATCACTCTACATGAGATGATACACATTCACAAGGGCAGGACGACTCACAATACTCAGGGGTCTCTTTGGATCCAACTTTTGGGGTCACAACGGGTCAGAAAGACACGCTAAAGCTCTTTTACCTGCGTACAGGCTCATAGTTACTCCGTTCCTTCCTCCTACTGTAGTCAAATAACAAACGTCACAAAGAGAAATGAAGGGCAGGCGGTTATTGACACTTGTGTGTTAGAGGCCCTTCAGGAAGCCAAATTTACACACGAGTCAAACATCACATACACACACCAGAGGAATATTAATATGTGGTGAGCAGGGAGAGAAAACACTCAGGAGAGCAATCACACACAGAACATTAAAGCAACATCTTGTGTGTTAGAAAAAGGTCTAAGGTGAGGAACCCCCACAATTACAAACCATTACACACACAAGTTTATCAGAAGAAGTGAGCGGTTAGTTTTTCAGTGAGCAGAATAAGGAACAATAACTGAACATACTACTCCCGCTCCTCCAGACCGCTCAATCTTCTCTTCTGTCTTGGGAAGGAAAGAAAAAAACAAGAGGAAGGAAAAAATAAGCTTGAATTCATTCAGATCAATAAATCTCTGAAGACTGCAGCTGTCAGGGCTTCAGCTGTGGAAATAGAGGCGGCGTTAGGTGAGACGTTGAGATGCATGATATATCTGAGAACATATCAGTATCTCCCAATATACTTTAAACAAAAGTATAAAAACTAAAAACTAAATTAACCTAAATTAAAACTAAACATAATATAAAAATACACAATAAATATGAATCATTTTAAATAATATACAAAGATAAAGTATAAAAAATACAAACTAAAGGGAACATTAAAAAAAAAAAAAAAAATATATATAATATATTAAAGAAAAAACTAATAAAATGTAAAATAACATTAGGTGCAGTACAGTCAAATCCCAAAATATGATGACGACCCAATCCTAGTGTGCACAGTCGAAAGCTGCACTGCACATGCTCCACATTTCTGAGATGTTTCAATGAGTCTAGGATACTCATTTAATGCCAACAGCTGCTTAAAGCGGCTCAATTACACCCCATTACAGCTGTGCTTTCACTTTGGCATGTAAATCTGTTCGTTATGAACCGTACAGTCACAAGAGTGTAAACTGCAGTCTCGTGTTTAATGTACAGTCCACATGGGAAACACAGAATCAGCGATTTGAAGGGTTTTTTCCTCTGGAGTGTGTCGCTGTAGTTACAGATGGATGCTGTGCAGTGGTCCAGAAACACTAATCTACAAACCACATCAATATACAAAAGACAAGTCATTTTTAAATAGCCTTTGGTCATAGATGACAGAAATGAGAGATTGAGTGAGAGGATGGATGAATGTACACAGTGGAAGACAGCAAGAAGGGAGCTGGAGAAGCAAAATTGCCCTACGAACCCAGTAGGAAGCCCATCAAAGCTATATTTCCGGTTTCCACACTACTACAGGAAGCAAAGCATCAAACAGTTAGACTTTTAACAATTTATACAACAGCCTTCAAAGCTTTCAGAATCACAAATATGCAAATGGTACCCCTCACTTAATGCCCTCCAAAAAAAAAATCAAGGCAGTACCAGGGTAGGTTACTGGTTAGTGATCACCAGATTAAACTACAGCTCTTACAAACTCAGTCTTTAAAACAGCGATCTCCAACCCTGCTCCTGGAGAGCTACCATCCTGCAGATTTCAGTTCCAACCCTGCTCCAACACACCTGTCTGAAATGAGCAAGTAGCCTTGAAGACCTTGATTAGCTGGTTCAGGTGTGTTTGATTGGGGTTGGAGCTGAAATCTGTAGGACGGTAGCTCTCCAGGAGCAGGGTTGGAGATCCCTGCTTTAAAACGATGTGTGTGGCACTTATGTACCAAGACAATGCTAGCGACTCTGTCTATTTCCAGCAACCTTAATAAGCAGCAAATAATACATGATCGATTCAATGGAAAATTATATGTGGCAATATTTTTGCTCCATTCCGCACCAGCGAGGGAAGGGGAAAGAAGCACTAAACAAAGAAAAGCAAGAGGAGGAAGAGGAGAGTGAAATTAGAAACAGTGGTGATGTGCACCAACAGCAGCAGAAACACAGCAAATATGCTCAGTGATAATGAAACCCACTGTCTAATGAAGCAGATGGCTTGTGTGAGCGGTTTTTAATTCACTTCCTTTTCCTGCCTAAGAAACATCAGTGGATCATGAATTTGGGTGCGTTTAGTTGCACCTGTATATTCAATCTGTGAGAATGGGCGAAAGCACACGTGGTGTGTACAGATGGAAGAAAACTATCTATATGAGACAGAACCTGATTTATAATGATCCAAAACTACTAGCATCATCAAGAGACACTCCTGAAAGAACATAATTTAGAGGATGGCGATTCATTAATTAATTCAGCACACGAGTCAATGTAAATGTTTGGTCGTAGCCGGTTTCTACTAAAGGACGTACATTTTGAAAGCATTGCTCAAACTTAATGAAACTTGGTACATATGAACATCAGGACAATTTGAGTACACGCACCAATTTTCATCCAAATCTGTCCATAGGGGGCGCTATAACTAGGAAATCCTTATTAATCTGCAACTTTGATCAAGGAAGTTCAGTTCTTGGACAACAATTTTTATGTTCTACCAAACTGTGGTCATTTTCTCAACTTTTGCCATTTATTTAGACCCTCAAGATTGCAAGAATTGGCTATAATTTGAGTTGTTGAGCAGTGTACTTGTCTTTATTTGACATAAATAGAGCAATGGGCATGGGTGTGAAAACCAAGGAGGTTACTTTTTGTAAGACTATCATTTCTCAAAAAAACAGACCTAAATTTCATCCCATGAGACATAGAAATACTATTTCATCTGTAACCAGAGGTGGTGGTCTTTCCGTTTACTCAGATGTGCTCTTAAGACCTGTGGTTAACGGGAAAGTGATGGTTAATCTCAGTGATTCTACTTAAACATCAGGTTTGCGGCCATTACTGGCCACTTCTGGCCACCATAGGTGTTACTCTATGAGAGGACTTCATTGATTGGATGACATTATATCCACTGATGCTGGTCATTTCAGTTCAGAGTGTGGAACAGGGATTCTGGGGATTTTCTCCACATACGCCAAACCCTGTCATTTTTCAGACTGTATACACGGGACTCAAATAACACCAGCATGAAATGCTCTCTTTTTCACCCCAGTTTTCTTTTGCTTGCCATTTTAAAAGTAAAACAGCATACACACATCTTCTACAAATAATATAAAGGAGAATTGAAGACTGCACACCAATGATAATTCCTTCACTTTGACATCCAAATGATACCCATTAATCAGGCAGGTTTGACAGCGACATGTCCTTACCTGTCAGCATCGGTCACCAGGGCCAGGCGGCCGTAATCCCAAGCCACTTTACGCAAGATGGAGAAGACAAAAAGAAGAACCTGAGAGATGGAGATACAGAGACAATCAGCCATATGATAAAGAGAGAAGTCAAGCTAATAGACAAATTCAGTTAAAAGAAATGTGCTCAAGGCCAAATGTTTACAAGCATATTGTGAAATAAATCATTACTGTGACATGAAATTGACTATTCAATAATGTAAAAAAGTCATACTTCATAGTTGAAAAAGCACTCTTGAAAGAACATAATTTAGGGGATTTTTATTTATTAATTCATTCAGCATGCAAACACAAGCCAATTAAATGTTTGGCCACGCCCTACTTCTACTAATGCATGTATCTTCTGAACACAATGATCAAACTTAGTGACATCTGGTACATAAGAATATCAGGACAATTTTAGGGAATGCACCAATTTTCATCCAATTCTGTCCATATGGGGTGCTATAACTAGAAAATCCTGATAAATCTGCTTTCGATTAATGAAGTTTAGCACTTGGACAACAAGAATTCTGTTCTACCCAACTGTGGTCATCTATTTAGACCCTGATGATGACAACAGTTATCAGATTGAAGAAAATAAAAATTATATTAATACATCTGAGGATAAATCGAGGCTTAATTGTTCTGCTGATGTGGTTTGGGGCTTTTAATCAGGTTTATATTGACCTGAGCAGAGATGAAGAACTTGTTTGCCGTTTATAGTTTACACTGATGTGCAGCTCGCAACTGAAGACATCAGTGAGAAATGTAGGTCAAGAGGGCAGCCAAGGTGCTGAGTTAAGCAGACAGAGTTAGTAGGTTAAACCACTGCTGTTACGTAGCTCTGACAGCCACTCGCTTCCGTGCACATTCAAAATACAAGGTCGTTTGATTTTTCAATACGAAGAGATCATGTATATAGAACTCTGACCAGACAACCAGAAATGTGTGTCAATCCATTGGTTCCAAGGTCAACATTCTAAAATGTGTTCCATTAGAATAGCACAGCACTGCAGTGTAAATTTAGATCTGTCCAAACGATTTTTAAAAAACAGCATGATTAATAGATGGATTAAATTGACTGCATGTAGACAGAAAAAGGCTCCGTTCGTCATCTCTTCACCAGATCATCATATAATCCCAATTCTCACCATTAGATGTACAACATAGATGAACATTTTAATAATCATTTTGCGGTGTTTGGGTATTTTAAAGCTAATATCAAACTATTCTACAGGCAGAGCTCAAAGACAAGGTGCACATTTTTCCATTCAGAACACTTACCAGGAAGCACATAAAGTCCAGCGCGAGGACAGTGGGAACCCCTCCGAAGGGCAGGCCCTGCAGCACGGTACTGCGGATCCGGGCTGAGTAGCAGTAGTCTTTGGAAGCATTGCTGTAACAGTTGGCCTGATTCGTACAGGTCGGGTTCCCAAAACTCCACATCATCATGACCAGATGTTTCCCCTCAATCACTGCAACATCCTGATGAAGAGCCTGAGGAGAAGATGAAACCGATACGATTATTTATACTCATTCTAACTACACACAACAAATCTAACATTCTAGAGAGTTTTTTGAAATGCTATATTTATACTTAAATAATAATAGTAATTATTGGTTGAACCGATATATTACCGTATATTGGCCGATATTTGACATTTTTAATTATCAGTATCAGCCGATAAGTGTCAAAAACAGCTTTTATTTTGACAGCAATGGGACAATACTTTTATTTTATGTATTTAAAAAAATATTTATATAGATTTATACTTAAATAATAATAATAATACTTATTGGTTGGCCGATATATTGTCATACATCAGCCTATATTTTAATTTAATTTAAATTACTGGCTGATAAGTGTCAATAAAAGCTTTCATTTTGACCGTGCTAAGAGCAGAAAATCCTGAGTGCACATGCAAGCATATCCTTTAAATCCTTCAATTTTTAACTATGCAAATCATTCATGGTTTAACTATTTCTTTGTAAAGTTAAGCATTTAATTTGAGAAAAAAAAAAAATTAAATAAAAGTAAAGTTTTTTTGTTTTTATTATTATTTTTATTAAATTTGTATTATTAATAATAGTAATTACTGGTTAACCGATAAATTGCCAAAGCTAATATATGTGGCGATATTTGAAAATAAATTACCTTTATCACCGATATGTGTCGGAGGCAACTTTATGACAGCGACAGGAAGAGACTTTTATTTTGACAGTGCACCGGAGCGTAGATGAGAGTATAATCTTTACATCCTTGATTCAAACGAAGTAAACAATTAATGGTTTTTATTATTTCTTTATGAGAAATACTAGCTAAATTAATTTAACCAAGTTCAGTTAAATTTTTTATATTGATTCATTTGATAAGTTATGATTTCTTAATTTAGTAAATATATAGCCAAGGCTGGTACATTGGCCAATATTTAATTTTTTTAATTATCGCTATTGGCTGATAAATATCAGTAAATATGTAAAATACATCTAAATTTCATTGCAGCAATTGTTACGCATGTTATATAAAAAAAATTCTTCATATTTATCATATATTTTACATGTGTGCAATTGGTCACTCTCCTCTTTAAGGTATCGGTAATCGAAAAAGCCATATCGTTTGACCACTAATAATATAATAACTAATTATATAAAATATAATTATTTAATTTAGTATTATTATTACTGCAGTAAAGCTGTACAAATGCACAGTCTTTTCTCCATAATTTCGAGTATTCAAATGGACAATCATCAACACGGACACAACAAGCAGATATGAAAGCAGTCAGCATCATCTGATAATCTCCTCGCTCTCATACTGAGTGCGGTTATATAATGCAGATCGTTCTGACGCAATGGAACACTAGACACTCGTTTAATGAGCGTCCAACTCCTCTCCTCCGTCTGAATCAGCCCACTCGTCCCAGCGCTCACCTGCTCTCACACGCTCCACCAGCAACAGCCATTCACTCCTTGACAGGAACCATGGGAAATCTAAACAGCCCACACAGACCCGCGGCACTAAAAACAGGACGGATCATTTCAGCTGCATCTACAAACTGATTTCAGGCAAGCACAGGGGAGTCGAGAGCTTGTGTCACACGTCTGTGTGGGAGTTTTCTGACTGAAGGGAAACGGATGTCTAACTGCTAACGATCTGAGGTTGTAGATTCGAACACATGTAGATACATTCAATGCAATGTTACTGAGATTATGAATGTTTTTACCTATATAATAAGTAGACGCATTATCAGACGAGACCGCCACCATTCAACCAGCTGCTGCAATCACTAGATCAAATGTGACTGGACCGTATCTGCACAACGATTATGATTGCCCGGCATCTATGCAGATTTATAGCTTTAAATATGAGGAAAGAGGAAGATTTGCAGTAAATGATGACTTCAATTTGGGTCAAAATGTGACTTTTATAATGCCTAATAATAAAAACAACAATAAACTATGATGATGATTATTATTATTAGATTTTATACACAATATTATTATTAAAAATGCATTTGGGGGAGTAATAATAATAATAATAATAAAAAATACATAATATAAAGTAGAATAATCAAATTAATAATATATTTAAATAAATTAACATACTATATTATACTACAAAACAATAATAATACTACATTTAAATAAATAAATAAATAAATACAATAATTAAAAAACACAATATAATACTATAAAATATAGAATATAAAAAAGAAGAGAAGAAAAAAAAATCAACATCCTCATAAAAACGTATGAATTATCGTTATTTAAAATGTGAATCTGAAATAGGCACACGTGTTTCTATAAACAATTCAAGCTAATAAATATAAATCTACATTGCCTCCCAGAAGGCATAAGACTTAATTCAAAATATAAGACTGATAATATAAATGCCTCAGTATTGTCTGCTCATTTAATATTAATACTAGATGATAAATCGATTAATCATTTTCATAGATCCATTTAATTGTTTTCAATCTGCACCAGATGAGAAAGCTTTACTTTTAAGACAAAAAGACTAATGATTATATAAAGAGCAGCCAGGACCAATTCCAATTTGGTACCACATAAATAAAAAAGAAAATATATACAAAATAATACAACTAATTCATTAAATCATGACTATTTTTGTTATTTTGGGTGATCTATTTCTGCTGCAAAGTGGTAAAAGTGGGATTATATCTAGTATATGGAGCCAAAGGGTCGTATATTCAATGGAAAGTGTATTTAAACCGTGTTCCTTCAGTCTGGAGGAGAAACACAGATAATACATGAGCACTAATGCTGAAACCCTGGCCTCAGTGCAGTGTGTGTGAAACAGATTGTGCTACATCCCAGTGTCGGTGCCAGTAACGGCTGAGGATGACTGGATCAGCGCTGAAGAGACATGATCCAACCCCTGGCACTGTCCGAACACAGCATATGAGCGGCTAATGGGCTCGATCCGCCAGATGAGACCCAGTGAGACTCGGGCTTAGCACAGACAGAGACAGAGAGAGAGAAAATAAGAAGGTGAGGTTGGGCTGCAGCGGCACTGCGGTAGATTGTTCTGCTACACTGGCCTCAACTCTCTTTCAGCCACAGGAGCCGTTCCAAACACCTAGTGTGCTGCCTACATAGACAGCAGCACAGACACACTCTACTGCAGTATCATACATTTACATTTATGCATTTAGCAGATGCTTTTATCCAAAGCGACTTACAGTGCATTCAGGCTATACATTTTTTCCAGTACATGTGTTCCCTGGGAATTGAACCCACAACCTTTTGCGCTGCTAACACAATGCTCTACCACTGAGCCACAGGAACAAATATATATTAGTGCTGTGTTTGATACATCGATACGACGATGTATCATCACAGAGATTTGATTATACAAGTATCGATATAGCTGGCCCTGTATCAATATTGTGGCACGTGTGCAGCAGTGGACCGCACTTAATTTGAAAACAAGAACACTGTTTAAAATGTTTAACACCGATGTTTAATCTGGCCGCAGAGGAACACTACTGGGTTGCCTGATATAATCTAATAATATTACGCAATACGGAAATATCTGCCAAGTGTGATACTTATCTTTGTCAACCTGGCAACCATGTGTACGCGCGCTCTCTCCACTGTGAATAAACGCGCTTGCTTTCTGAAAACACCGGCTAGCTTGCAGTTTAGCGAATCTCCACTTCAATATATTCTCAGAAAAGTGTAATTCATCAACTGTTCACTTATATGAGAGAGAGAGAGATGCGAGAGAGTGTATGTATGATGTTACCAGCTCCTTGTTGAACAGATAATGCAGCTGTGGCTACAATTTATTCATTTAGAACGCTTTTAACAATGATGCGACTTACAGTGCATTCAGGCTATACCTTTTTTTTGAGAAAGATAATGTAGCTCTTGGGAATTAACCCACAATTTGCGATTAACGCATGCTCTAATACTGACAATTTGTACAGCTCAGCTCAGCTCGAGCGAAATTATTTAAAAATTGTATTTATAAAATTGTGGGGAAGCGCTAAAAACGTTGTTGCTGAATGTCGCAATGTGATCTGTATGAGTGACTGAGCGTGTGTGCGTGAGATTCAGTGAAGTGAAGTCATAAGTTTACAACGCTTCTAGTTTTTTTTTTTTTATGTAGAAAGTGCATTTAATTTGTGCAATGATAAACTACCAGCAATGTTAAGATACATTTTTTTATATATATACACACACATATACATATACATATATATTAGTGATGCGCGGATGAGCTAAAACGTCACCCGAATCCGCAGCTTCAAATAAATTATCCACCCGCACCTATATTTTTGTCTGATTTAGATAACCGCACCCGACCCGCACCCGATTGTCACATTCAGGGTTTGTATGGTCATGAAAAACCGGAAAAGTAATGGAACTTTAAAACAGCAATTTCCAGGCCTGGAAACTTTGGAAAAGTCATAGAAATCTATTTCACAATCCTCTGTATAATAGAATTATGTTTAATTAAGTCCACCCTAATTTGGTGCGGGGTTGCGCAAGGCTAGTCGGCTGCTCAATCGCCTTCCCCAATGCTTAACAGTAATTAGCCATCAAGACCAAATCAATCGGACATTGAGGGCCCCAACACCACAATAAAAATTTCACGTCCAATTAAGCCATTGGTTCTCACGCTCTCCAGAGGCGCTATTCAGAGCGCTCCCAGTCACATCCAGAACGCGCGCTTCGAGTACCACAATCAAACAAGCAAAGCGGTTTCACTTAAGTGGCCAAATACACACAACCGGGACAACCAGGGAGAGTATTTTCATAAGCACTGTCAGTTTATATCTTAGTATAAACAGTTACGAAAGAAAATTGGATTAGGGATGGGCGATATCTTATCGTTTGCGATATACCGTTGAAAATTCTCCTCACGATAAAAATGTGTCTCCTCGCGATAATAACGATAAGTCTAGTTGATGACGTAGTTTCATGCGCGACCGATTCACGGTTCACGTGCGGAGTGTAAACAAGCATGGCGGAAGGCAGACGTGAGGCTGAGGAGGAGCTTCTTGTTAAGCAAGGAGCTACCTCCACAATTAGGAACTGGTTTGGTTATAGAAAATCAGATGCGGAGCAAACTACCATAATATGCAAGGTTTGTAGAAAAAACGGTGGTTACAAAGAGTGGAAACACGTCCAATTTGTTCCACCATCTGAAACACAAACACAAACCAGAGTACGAAGAAAGTTTGAAGATACGCGAGGCAACGGAGGCACCAACTACAAGTGGACCTAGGGGTAAGAAAATTCCCACCCAGACGAAAATGGCCAGCGTATTTGCTAATTGCATCCCTTATGATAAGAAAAGTAAACGATGGAACGAATTGACAGAAGCAGTGGCGTTTTAATTGGCAAAAGACATGTTGCCATTCCAAACTGTCAAAAAAAGAAGGATTCAAGCGAATGCTCCATAAACTGGACCCAAGATACAACATGCCTTCAAGGAAGTACTTTTCCAAAACAGCCCTGCCAGCGATGTATGAAGAGTGCCGTGGTAGGGAACAAACAGCACTGTCTACGGCATGTTTTTATGCTTCAACTGCAGACATGTGGAGTAGCAGAGCGACTGAGCCGTACATCAGCCTTGCTGTCCACTACATAACGAGTGACTGGAGTTTGAACAGCTGTAGCATCCAGACAAGTTTTTTCCCAGATGACCACACGGGTGAAAACATCGCGAGTGGCTTGAAGCAGTTTCTTCAAGAATGTAATTTAGACGAGGAGAAACAGGTGTGCCTAACAACAGACAGCGGGGCCAATATAGTAAAAGCAGTCACTATAAACATGTGGACAAGACTGTCTTGCTTTGGCCATTGTCTACACATTGCTATTGGTAAGTTTACTCTTTCTCTCTTAGTGTCAGTATATTTTAATGCATGCACACTGAGCAAACATGAGCTTAATATTTACTGTATTTCTCTCTTAGCGTCAGTATATTTTAATGCATGCACACTGAGCAAACATGAGCTTAATATTTACTGTATTTCTCTCTTAGCGTCAGTATATTTTAATGCATGCACACTGAGCAAACATGAGCTTAATATTTACTGTATTTCTCTCTTAGCGTCAGTATATTTAAGTGCATGCACACTGAGCAAACATGAGCTTAATATTTACTGTATTTCTCTCTTAGTGTCAGTATATTTTAATGCATGCACACTGAGCAAACATGCCTTAATATTTACTGAATTTCTCTCTTAGTGTCAGTAAATTTTAATGCATGCACACTGAGCAAACATGAGCTTAAAATTTACTGTATTTCTCTCTTAGTGTCAGTATATTTTAATGCATGCACACTGAGCAAACATGAGCTTAATATTTACTGTATTTCTCTCTTAGTGTCAGTATATTTTAATGCATGCACACTGAGCAAACATGAGCTTAATATTTACTGTATTTCTCTCTTAGTGTCAGTAATTTTAATGCATGCACACTGAGCAACCATGAGCTTAATTTACTGTATTTCTTCTAGTGTCAGTATATTTAATGCATGCACACTGAGCAAACATGAGCTTAATATTTACTGTATTTCTCTCTTAGTGTCAGTATATTTTAATGCATGCACACTGAGCAAACATGAGCTTAATATTTACTGTATTTCTCTCTTAGTGTCAGTATATTTTAATGCATGCACACTGAGCAAACATGAGCTTAATATTTACTGTATTTCTCTCTTAGTGTCAGTATATTTTAATGCATGCACACTGAGCAAACATGAGCTTAAAATTATACTGTATTTCTCTCTTAGTGTCAGTATATTTTAATGCATGCACACTGAGCAAACATGAGCTTAAAATTTACTGTATTTCTCTCTCTTAGTGTCAGTATATATTTAATGCATGCACACTGAGCAAACATGAGCTTAAATTTACTGTATTTCTCTCTTAGTGTCAGTATATTTTAATGCTGCACACTGAGCAAACATGAGCTTATAATTACTGTATTTCCTCTTAGTGTCAGTATATTTAATGCATGCACACTGAGCAAACATGAGCTTAAAATTACTGTATTTCTCTCTTAGCGTCAGTATATTTTAATGCATGCACACTGAGCAAACATGAGCTTAATATTTACTGTATTTCTCTCTTAGTGTCAGTATATTTTAATGCATGCACACTGAGCAAACATGAGCTTAATATTTACTGTATTTCTCTCTTAGAGTCAGTATATTTTAATGCATGCACACTGAGCAAACATGAGCTTAATATTTACTGTATTTGCGATGTATGTTTCTGCATTAGTAATGTAACTATATGCAATATTTTGAACAGTAATTCATTACATAAGCTAATATGTATATATTATGTGCACTTCATATTAAATGTAAAAAATTATTAATGATTTTTTGGTTTAATCGATTATTTTAATTTTAACTGAACTTTAACTTTTTACTTTTTTTTTCGTTTGTTTTTTTATTGTATTTATTTTATTCTTGTGCAAAAGAAAAATAAATAAATGCATAAAAATAAAGAAATATTTTGTTGATGTTTAGCAGAGAGAAGCATGAGGGATAGCAGGATTGACAGATCTGTGGGAGTCTGTAAGAAGATTGTCAGTGTGTTTTCGCACAGCTGGAAAAAGCAGCGAACACTCAAAGATGCTCAAGTAGAACTTGGCCTTCCGCCACACAAACTTGAGACTGAATCGGCAACACGATGTGGATCAAGACAGAAGATGATTCAGCAGATACTTGAGTAAGAGAAGGCCATTACGCAAGTCCTGGCTGCTGACAGGTCAACCAGGCATCTGGTGCCTACTTGGCAGGGTATTGATGTCCTAGACTCTGTCAGTAAGGCACTTGCGCCTCTTCTTGATTTTTCAGATGCCCTCTCTTCTGAACACTATGTCACAGTGTCATGCTTGAAGCCTACTCTACACCTATTCAACAGTGAGCTGCTGCAGGGGAAAGATGAAGACACAGATCTCACCAAGACAATTAAAACTTCAATACTGGACTACATGTCAGCGTAGTGTCATACATAAAATAAACCCACTGCCTGTGAGTAAAACCGGCTGCTTTTACAAATACAAATAAGCTCAGATGAGCTTTATTATTGTCACATACACATTTATAACAGAGTATAATGAGGAGTGAAATGTGTTCTCTGCATTTAACCCATCTAAGTGGAGCAGTGGGCAGCCGACATTGCGGCGCCCGGGGAGCCAGTTGGGGTTCGGTGCCTTGCCCAAGGGTCTCACCTCAGTCGTGGACACTCCTGCCAGAAGCCGAATGCGTACCACAACTTGGGTCCTATGGGTTTTCAAGTCCATAAATATCCAATCCAGTCAGCACGACTGCCCGATTAAATGCTCATATGCATATTTGCAACTTACTGTAATGCACTTGTGCATGGACAAATGTTCTTGTGTCAAAATATCCATCTTAGTAAGATATAAAATGCAAACAGTCGGTTATATTTTGCAATAAGAATGCACCAGTGACCTGCTACTATAATACTTAACAAGAATAGAAGACAACCACCATGTTTACCTGAAGACTACAAGATATTATTCATATTTAACTTTTTAAATAAATTATATCTATAAGAGGCAGCAATATAATTATGCCTAGCACATAATGCCAAGTTTATAGTATAACCGTAGTACACATCTAAGCAGTAGCAAATGCTGAAAAGAGAACATTTTTACATAAACAATTTTTTTTCTGATGTATGAATTAAGTGCTTGTGGAAAAAGTTTGTCTTAAGCTTAGTGTTGGTATCAACTACTGAACGTTTTGGCTTTGTGACCAAAAAAGTTTTTGAAAACTCTAGATAGACAGAAAGGCTGTGTGAATGTCCCCTTAGTAGGAAGCTGCCCATGTAGACAATGACGCTCGTGGAACAGTACTAGCGCAACTCTTCTGTCTCTGTAATGAAGCAGCATCACTCATGCATTCAGAACAACATACAGCTTGTAGAAACACAATCAAGCATCCTGCAGAATAATCACAGACAGAGATACTGAACCAAATAAGACGCAAAGCACGACACAGACGTCTAATGATGGAGTTTAGCACAGCTATAGTGAAGAAACAGACAACCTGTCGAGGTCAGAGATAGCTCAGGTTCTCTAAAGATGCAAGAGAACGTCCTGATGAAGTCAAAGCAGCCCATCACGCCAGTCCAATAACAGACTCACGGCTCATCATCTACAGCAAGACATGTGGTCATTATATTGTCCATTCATCAATGGAAAACAAACGGAGAAACTAATGCTGTTCTCAATCCAGATGGCAGTGCAATCATTTCCATTCATTCAAAAGCATCACGATTCATATTCCATATGCAATACAGCTCAATTAGATTCCATAAATAAAACAGCATTAAAGAAAAATGGATATTTAGGGGTTGATAACGAATAAACTCCTCAAGACAGACGCTCTGAGGTTCTTAAACGAGTATCTTTAATGATTACATAAGCCTCGAGACTGAGTTTATTACTGACTGGTGTTTAAGTGTAACGCATGCGGAGTGTTTGCTGTTGCATTCAATATAAAGATCTTCTGTCTTATAATAAAATGAGGTGCTGTCTATTTATAGTCTTTGTATTATAAGAGCTAACAGACCCAAATGTAAAAAAAACATTTAATTGTGCAATTAAAATGAATTAATAAATGTTAAAAGTTTAAGAAAAATAGTTCTGCAAAATATCTGGTTCTTAAAAACTAGTCAGTTCTGATGAAAAAAAATTAATAAATGAAATAAAATAATAAATAGCTCTGAAAAAAATCTTATTCATAACTCCAGCATTTTTAAAAACGGTTTGTTTAACACTGTAAACGCAAGATCAGCCAATGGGAGAAGTCACTGTTACCATGGAAACGGGAAGTTTTGCAGGCAGAGGCTAGCTTTACTCATCCGATCCGACTCCATTATCTTCACCTTGTTCAATCTTTTTGCAGGGAAATCATATGTTGTAACATCGTGATTCATCCGTTCGGTTCAAAGCTTGATTGAAAATAACGGTTCACTCCAAAATAAACACTCACACTGACTTTCCTTCTCCCTCAGAGCACAAAAGGAAGAAGGCTTTTCATGCACTTACAATGAACTGGGACTGAAGCGTGTCAAGCTTCAAAAAGCAAGTCTTGAAAATTCTCCTTTTATGTTCAGTGGAAAGACAAGAGGGAGAGTAAATGATGACTTCTCTGAAAAGCCTCTGGAGAAATGAACAGAGAAATAAAAACAGGTCAGTAGTTGAATGATGTTAAACCAGATCAGGTCTTCACAGGGAATCCCGATATCATTCATCTTCATCCGGTTAACAATAACCTGTCAAGAAGAGGATTTTTGGCAGCCAGCACGGTCTGAGGAGTCTGTCAGGAAACACACACCCGAGGGTCTCATCCAGAGTTCAGCGTTTGGACGAGATGTGAGTGTGTTGAAAAACAGCCAAGAGCTCGGCATCAAATATAAAGGCAGCGTTCCCTTGAGAATACAGCCCAAGCTTGGCTGCACTTTTTTATTCATACTCTGTTTATGTTTATTTATTTACGTTGAACCCACTAACAGTTATAAAAAGCAAACAGATATTTCTATTGTCTCCTAATTTTGTGCCAAAAAGAGGAACATTGAATAAGAAAAATGAGAGAGATCTCTAACCATCTCTAACCGTAATGCATGCATAACCCATTAAGTAATTAAAACCGACTTAAAATCAATAAAGCATTGAATTTTCAAGCATCTTTGGTTGACACACAAAAGAGAAGGAGGGGAAATAGTTAAGTTATCATGTGGAGTAACAGGTTAATGATGTAATTGGGTTTTCCAGTCCAGCGTATTTTAAGATTGCAGTATTTTAATTGTGTTTCATGCTTTATATTTTTAATACTGGTCTCAACATCGTCTATGAGGTTTAATTAGAGTCAGGAATAACTAACAAAGAGTTTGTAGTCCGTCATATGATCTCAAATTCAATCTGTTCTAACCATCATGAAATACACAATTAGGCTTACAACAAAACAAAGGAAAGGGGGAGAAGGAAGAGAAGATGAAGAGTGAAGACAAAGAAGAACAATTAGAAGGAGAAAACCACAAAAAGAAGAATAACAAAAGGATGAAGGAGGTGGAGAAGAACAACAACAAGAAAACAAGGATGAAGGAGGTGGAGAAGAACAACACAAGAAAACAAACGGATGAGGAGGTGGAGAAGAACAACACAGAAAACAAAAGGATGAAGGTGGTGGAGAAGAACAACAACAACAAGGAAAACAAACGGATGAAGGAGTGGAGAAGAGAAAACAACAACAAAGAAACAAACGGATGAAGGAGGTGGAGAAGAAGAACAACACAAGAAACTAACGGATGAAGGAGGTGGAGAAGAAGAACAACACAAGAAAACAAACGATGAAGGAGGTGGAGAAGAAGAACAACAACAAGAAAACAAACGGATGAGGAGGTGGAGAAGAACAACAAGAAAAAAAACGGATGAAGGAGGTGGAGAAGAACAACAACAAGAAAACAAACGGATGAAGGAGGTGGAGAAGAACAACAACAAGAAAACAAACGGATGAAGGAGGTGGAGAAGAACCCCCAAGAAACCACGGATGAAGGAGGTGGAGAAGAACAACAACAAGAAAAAAAACGGATGAAGGGGGTGGAGAGAACAAACAACAAGAAAACAAACGGTGAAGGCAGTGGCAAGAACAACAACAGAAAACAACGGAGAAGGCGGTGGAGAAGAACAACAACAAGAAAACAAACGGATGAAGGCGGTGGAGAGAAGAACAAACCATGAAAACACGGATGAAGGCGGGTGGAGAAGAACAACAACAAGGAAAACAAACGGTGAAGGAGGTGGAGAAGAACAACAACAAGAAAACAAACGGAATGAAGGAGGTGGAGAAGACCAAACAACAAGAAAACAACGGATGAGTAGGTGGAGAAGAACAACAACAAAAAAACAAACGGATGAAGGAGGTGGAGGCAAGACAAACGGAGAGGAGGAAAGAATTAATCGACAACCGATACACACGGAATGAAGGATAACGAAACAGAAAACAAACGGATGAAGGAGGTGGAGAAGAACAACAACAACAACAAGGAAAACAAACGGATGAAGGAGGTGGAGAAGAACAACACAACAAGAAAACAATGAAGGAGGTGGCAAGAACAAAAACAAGAACAAGAAAAATCACGTATGAAGGAGGTGGGAAGAAAACAACAACAAAAACGGATTAAGGAGGTCAGAAAACAAACGGATGAAGGAGGTGGAGTGAACAAAAGAAAAAAGGAATGAACGTCAGAACAACACAAGAAAACACACGGTATGAAGGAGTGGAGAAGAACAAACAACAAGAAAAACAAACAGATATGGAGAGTGGAGAAGAACAACACAAGAAAACAAACGGATGAAGGAGGTGGAGCAGAACAACAACAAGAAAACAAACGGATGAAGTAGGGAGAAGAACAACAACAAGAAAACAAACGGATGAAGGAGGTGGAGAAGAACAACAACAAGAAAACAAACGGATGAAGGAGGTGGAGAAGAACAACAACAAGAAAACAAACGGATGAAGGAGGTGGAGAAGAACAACAACAAGAAAACAAACGGATGAACGTGTGGGTGAGAAGAACAACAACAGAAAACAAACGGATGAGGAGGTGGAGAAGAACAACAAACAGAAAACAAACGTTTGTGAGACGAAACAAACGGATGAAGGAGGTCGAGATTGAACAACAACAAGAAAACAAACGGATGAAGGAGGTGGAGAAAACAACAACAAGAAAACAAACGGATGAAGGAGGTGGGCCCAACACCAAGAAAACAAACGGATGAAGGAGGTGGAGAAGACAACAACATAGAAAACAAACGATGAGAGGTGGAGAAGAACAACAACAGAAAACAAACGGAGAAGGAGGTGGAGAAGAACAACAACAAGAAAACACGGATGAAGGAGATGGAGAAAAGTACAAGAAAACAAACGGATGAAGGAGGTGGAGAAGAACAACAACAAGACAAACGGATGAGGAGTGGAGACGAACAACAACAAGAAAAACAAACGGATGAAGAGAGTGAGAAGAACAACAACAAGAAAACAAGATGAAGGAGGTGGAGAAGAACAACAACAAGAAAACAACGGGATGAAGGAGGTGGAGAAGAACAAACAACAAGAAAACAAACGGATGAAGGAGGTGGAGAAAACAACAACAAGAAAAACAAACGGATTGAAGGAGGGGAGAAAGAACAACAACAAGAAAACAAACCAGATGAAGGAGGTGGAGAAGAACAAACAACAAGAAAACCAACGGATGAAGGAGGTGGAGAAGAACAACAAACAAGAAAAACAAACGGATGAAGGAGGGGAGAAGACAACAACAAAAAACAAATGGATGAAGGAGGTGCGAGAAGAACATCAACAAGAAAACATGATGACGGAGGTAGACACAAGCATCTGAGATAAACAAGGAGAAAAGGGAGAAAAAGACAACAAACAAGGACGAGGAGGACAAAGAGAAGGAGAAGAAAAACAACAAACAAGAACAGAGAAGAACAACGTGAAAACGACCAACAATGAGAACAATAAGAAGGACATTGAGAACAACAACAACAGGAAGAAAATGAGTAGAACGAGGAGGAAGAGAATGAGAGGAGCAACAAGGAGAAGATCAACGAGAAAAAAGGAGAAGAAAAAACAGAAAACAAAGGAGGAAAACAGTTAGAAGAAAAAACAAGGAAAAAGAACAATGAGAAGAAAGAAAGAGAGAAAGATGAGACCGTGTTCACTGTGCTCACAGAAACAGAGGAACATTTCTTACTGCACTGTGATTACTATCTATCACTACATCAGAGCTGCATATTTCCCCAAATTACAACTAATTAAACCACATTTCATGGCATTACTAAATGCAGAAAAATTAAGTCATATTTTAGGGGAAAATTCCAAAAGGATCACAACAGCAGCAAGATATGTATCAGCCGGTCACAAACTAAGACTGTCAGCCAGTGGACAAACCTGAAGATCATTTTACATGTTCTACAAATTATTTGTAAATTATATTATTAATTTAAATTAATAATCATTAATATTCTTGTTTGTAAAAAAATAAAAAGAATGCATGTACGTATTTATTTCACAGATCTATTCTGTTGTATGCATTATATGAATCGTTTGTTCCTTATTCATGTAATGGACAATGCATTGGCAATACTGTGCAAGTCATGCCAATAAAGCTCATTTGAAAGAGAAAGATAAATACTTTTTGATTTTTAACTAAACAACTTTATTACATCACTTATTCACTCACGACAGAATTAACTCCACGACAGATCAAACACACAATTCTCATTCCACCACATTACAGGACAGCATCCCTTAACACCACTGCTGTACAAACGTTTCAACATCATTCATTACTCTATAATACCTCAAATCTATTATTATCCTGACCTAACAAATGCTGTAAAAACAACATTTTCAATTGTTTCTTCTTGTGGTAAGTATTGCAAGAGAGAGAGTGAGTGAGAGGAGAGGAGAAAGAGGGGATTAGAGAGAGAGAAATAAAGAAATAAAGAGAGAGAGAGAGAGAGAGAGAGAGAGAAAAAGAAGAAAGAAAGAAAGAAAGAAAGTACGAGAGGAGTAAAGAAAGAAAGAAAGATGAAAGAAAAGAAAGAAAAGAGAGAGAGAGAAAGAAAGAAAGAGACCAATGGAGTGAGGAGGAAGCCCCGCCCCGGAGAATAAGAAGAAAGGATTGAGCATCTGTGGTGTTAATGTTTAACCACAGCTTTCAGACAATCATTGTGTTTTTGTGTTTTAATAGCCCAGAATAAAGCACAATTACATTAACCATGTTAAACTCCAACAGAGCGTGGACAAATAACTTCATTAACATCCACATGTTTCCGTTTATAAGCTCTTCATGAGCATTTGTTCATTCAGAGGAAAAAACTCCCTTTGAGGACATCATCAACTGAACAAAAGAATTTTAGAGCGAGCTGAGACGGTCCTCAATCCAAACGAGAGGAAGGGATTTCCAGAGAACTATCAAAGCAGTGCTTCCCAAACCTGCCCTTGAGTACCCTGCCTGCACCTTTTGTGTGTCTCCCTAATCCAGAGGTCTCAATTCCAGTCCTCGTGCCCCCCGCTCTGCATTTGCATGTCTCTCTTTGTTAACACAACCTGATTCAGATAATCAGCTTGTTACAAGTGCGTTCCATGCAGAACTGTTTCCGATTGACATGCTCCCTACACAGGGTCCATTGCTCCCTACACAGGTCCATTGCTCCTACACAGTGTCCATTGCTCCCTACACAGTGTCCATTGCTCCCTACACAGGGTCCATTGCTCCCTACACAGGGTCCATGCTCCCTACACAGGGTCCATTGCTCCCTACACAGGGTCATTGTACTACACAGGGTCCATTGCTCCCTACACAGGGTCCATTGCTCCCTACACAGGGGTCCATTGCTCCCTACACAGGGTCCATTGTCCCTACACAGGGTCCATTGCTCCCTAACAGGGTCCATTGCTCCTACTCCCTGAGCAGGGGAAATCCGCTGAGTTACTTTATTTCGAACATTCATTCATGGATTTGCGCTGCACAACGTCTCTTCATGCACGGACGAGTGTGACATCATATACCTCTGTAAATATATACAATTTTAATTCACGTCTTGCACACTTCAATGCATTTGAATGGAATATATACGTTCGCGTGGAACTGGAATCATGGCGGAATATCCTGTGATGTCACTTCGCAGGGCACTTACGTTCAAATAGAACAAACATCTGAAGCGATAAGAGTAACATACGAAATATGCAGAGCGGGGGGGCGCGAGGACTGGAATTGAGAACCGCTGCCTTAATCTAACACACTGATCTAAAGAACATGAACAAAATGAGAAGCAGAGGAGAAGGGAAACCAGGACAGCATTTTTCAAAAGCCTAGATCGTAAAGAGCCATTAGTGCCAGTGGTTATACAGTCTACAATCTGCGTTTGAGAATCAGTCCAGACCACTAAGATCATTAAAGCCATCATCAAACTCAGATTAAGTGCTTTCAATTCAATGAAAGCCAATGAGACGCAATCATCACATCAGATTGAACATCATTGTGATTTAATAAGACCCTAAAGTCTGATAAGATTACCAAAATAAGCCAACCACATGATAAGAGACATTCATACAGCAGCAGAATATGGTTTAACATCGTTGTGTTCAATCACATTTGAGTGACGATCACATTCGACAAGCAGAAATCGGCAGAAGTCACCAGAGAGTGACTCAGAGTAGAAGAAAAAACACCATTATGTCTTGAACGTAAAAGACCTTAATCATGTTTTTACTGTCAGTTAATAATATTAGCATGTCAAGGGATTTGAGACAAATGCCAGAAAACAGTATTTCACAGCCGTAGAGTGAGACAAAACAGGAAGAATATAAAAAGAGATTTGACCACTTGTGAGAGATCGTAATTTAAAATGAAATTTAAAAAAGAAATCCAGGTTTGCTGTGTTTGTTTGTTTGTTGGGCAGCACATTTTCCATGAGTTGGGTTGCATTTTTAATTAATATTATTACAAATAACTTTACAAAAATGCATTATTACTAATAAAAAAAATAAAAGGAGAAAATAAGAAATTTAATATTTCACCGTACAAAATGAAGTATAGAAGTAATATTATTTTACTTATTAAATTTATTTTGCTTTATAACTGTCAAAATACAGCCCTAACATTTGTGTATTCATTTCTTAAGAATTAAAACCATCAAACTTATTTTGATGAAAAACCTTAAAGCTTCGCTTTTATTGATACACACTTATTACACGATAGATGCATCCCAAATGCACATAAAAAAATTAGAGCGGATACATTATTGCTAAAAATAAATGTCTTTATGGATTTTACTTCTGAAACCCGACTGTTATGCAGCTCTCTGAGAGATCATTTGATCTGTTCAGTAATGTCCTGCACTGCTGCGCTTATTAAAAACACGTTCAATCGAGTTATCTACACAGCATCACATGCCCCATATGAAATCTGAAACATCTCCTGGCTCTCGTGCTGATGCACTGAAGTAACCAAATTAAATCTTTAAGCATTTCATTAAGGGCTTTCTCTTGTGCATTAAATGGCACGTCTTCCTTCTGCGAGCAGGAAACACTTTCCCCGCGACCTGCCAAACCACTTGATAGCGTCTGCTTTTATTGGATTATCAATATCCTGAAGCTGCTCGCAGCTGGTTGTTTATCAGAAGTGTGCAGACTGACATCAAGTTAAATATCTGTCTCGGTGACGTCCGACCGTGACCTCAGCAGACGTCTAGATGCCTGCGAGCAGGACGTCTCCCTCGGGAGGCTTGAGATGCAGTTCCTCATCCTGATCTGCTGATCGCTAGATTTCTGTCACAAAGTCAGTGCTGTGTTCATAAACCAGGCCAGAGCGAATTTAGGAGAAGCTTTTGAAGTCTAGCATGACGCTGGAAACATCAATTCAGAGGGACCTTGGATAAAAGCATCTGCTAAATACATTTAAACGCATGACAAATTGAGCAGAGAGCACAACACTCTTATTTAACGCTGAATATTTAATAACAAACATGCATATGTGTTCAAAAGTGCCAAAACACTGATTCAGACAATTTAAGACTTCGTGTTTTAATGAAAAGTAGTTATGCAATACATTTGAGTTTACTTTGATTAAATGCATATCTGCGACAACAGACTAGAATAATTAAATAATGCGATTTTAAATGTCACGTCACTTATCTTATCAAACTTCCCAGAGCGCAAGTCGATGTGTCATAACTCTCTCGTCATGTGAAAATGGAAATGAGTGATTAAAATAGCCCAGCCGAAAACAGCAACTAGATTTCCACTTTCTCTGAGGTAAATGCATGCGGTGTTTGTCATGCAAAACTGATGCTAATTAGTTCAAACTACTAGCTTTGAGCAGCAGGGTTGATTTAACAAACACTAATTACAGGTTTTTTCTATTAACTCTAGAACGGTTTAGAGGAGGAAGCACTAAATTGCTCAAATTGAAGTCTCCTCTATTATTATGTAAACAAAGTAATGAGACGATTAGATCTTGTAGCTCACATTATAGAAGTTCATGCATTTTGCATTATCAAGGTCATGTGTTCAATCTCCACAAAATGCATGAAGCGATAAAATACACTAAATCTAAAATAAAGATTGATTAAAATAGCCCAGATAAAAACAACAACTAGATTTTTATATTTCAAAATAATGCAAATCATAGTTCAAACCCACTTTGAGCAACATGCTTGATTTAACAAACACTACTAATTACAGATACATTTTTTTTTTACTCAATAATGTTTTAGGCAAACAACTAAAGGACTCCCAGAGAAGAAAGCACCAAATTGCATAGATTGCACGAGACACCAGAAGATCATCTCTACTATATTAGCATACTATGATGAGACAATTAATGTTTAACTCATTTATATGAGCATACATTTGTCATTTAGCAATGTCAAGGTCATGGGTTCGATTCCAGAGAATGCATGAAGTGATTAAATGCTTATCGTGCATGCAATTTAAAGGTATAGTTAATAAAAACTGACTTGCATAGTGTTTTTTTCCTCATACTATGGAAGTCAATAGGAATCAGCAACTAGGGCTGGACGATATATTGCATGCGATTGTCATGTGCTCCTCGTCAGTAAAGCCGGTTCCGTGATTAGTAGTAAATCTCCATCAACTGTTTTCAGATGGAGCGGCAGTTAATACACAGAGCCGTAGTTCACTGACTAGCTAATATCGCACTCATTATTGAAGGCGATTCATTAACTACTAATTGTATTAGCTGCCACTCCATTTGAAAGCAGGTGATGGAGATTTACCGCCAATCATGGGCATGATAATCGCGTTCGATATATCGCACAGCCTAATCAGCAACTGAAGGTGAACTATCCCTTTAAGTCTCTTTGGATAAAAGCATGTGCCAAATGCATTAATCTAAACTCAAAAACAATACATTTACTTGTAAACTTGTAACGTAACATCCTCAGGCATGTGATCAGCTAGAGACAAGAAAGAGAAAAACTGACCACGCCCAAAGCCACGCCCACAAGCCACGCCTCTAGCACTTATACAAATATATATATTTAAGCACATTAAAAGATATATCTTATACTGTAAAAAAAAAATCACATCCCTGCTTTTTAAAAAACCAGAAGCACTAGTTGATGTGTCCACTTTCACATCATGTGAAAATGAAAGACGAAACTATAATAAAGAGTAATTAAAATATCCTAGAACTACATTTTTACATTTTCTGAAGTAAATGCATGCAGGGCTTGTCGTGCAAAACTTGCCGAACTGATGCAAATTACTGTTCAAACTGCTAAGTTTGAGTAACAAAAAAAATCCTAATTATAGGTTTGCTTTTCTATTAACGTAAGAATACTTTAGGCAAAGAACCAAACGTCTCCCAGAGGAGGAATCACCTAATTGCTCAAATAACTCAAATGTGCTCAAGACTCCAGAAATCACTGTTATTATATTAATAAACTGTAATTAGACGATTAGATCTTTGTTCCAGGAGCTGAAACAAGCATGCATTTAGCAACATCAAGGTCATGGGTTCGATTGCCAGGGAATAAATTAACTGATTAAATGTGCAGTTTATAGCAGACGCTTTTATCCAAAGTGACTTATTGCATTCAAGGTACATTTGATCAGCTCTTGTTTCTCTGGGAATCGAACCCATGACCTTGGTGTTGCTAGCCATACACGAGAGTCTAAATGCAATCTAAATGTAAAACTAACTGGATCAAATAACTAGCCTATAATCTACAGTAGTGGCCAAAATTATTAGAAGACTAGTATTTTCACCAGCTAAGAAATGGTTTTAAGTAAGTTATTTCCATATTTTGCTGAAGTGTGTCTGTGGGAAATATCAGTTTATATTTCCAAACATTAATTTTGCCATTAATTGTAGTAATCCAGTGATATTTTTGAGATGTGATCTGATCATCATCAGTCTGTCAGGAACGACATGAAGAAACAGAACAAACTGAGACAGACTAGTCATAATACCACTGGATTATTACTATTATGGCAAAATGTAAACTGATATTTCCTACTGACACAATACTAGATGTTTACTGAATAAACAAAAAATAAGTTTACTTAAACTAATACTAGAGGTAAAATCATTTTGGCCACCACTGTATATCCAACTCCACACAGCATTAGAACTGACAACCTTTATATCTGAAACAGATAACAGGCCTAACAATATGCAAACATAATAAAACAACATCAGAAGCCAAAAACACAAATCAATGAGTGACTTGTGCATGTGGCTTTGTTATGCATATTCCATTTATATGATCCTTTTTGTTATTTGCATTAGGTATTGGTCTGTGTTTTTTGGGTCACGAGTCACCGGTTGAGAACGGCTGGCAGTAAACAACATGCATGCAGCATGACGCAGCAGTGAGGATCGCCGCTGGCTGGCTGTAGATCAGCGTCTGTCATGTGACCGCACACGCTTATCTCACACGGACAGACCCTCGGCTGGCGAAACATGTCGACGGTGCAGAGGACGATTGTGATGTTTTTCTGAACTGTGGTGAATATCATTAAGGGTTTGTCCTTGGCAGCAGCTTTGGATGTACAAGCACACAGTCTCAAATCAAAAAGTGATTTGTGGGCCAGCTTTTAGAGCATCCTGAGCCAGATCTAGAGCGTCAGAGACTTGGGGATGCACTCCTTTAGCTTGCCCCAGTAGCAATGCCCTGGTAATAGTAGTAGAATGTGTGTATTTAATGCCATGTCAGCATCTTGGGTTATTTCATGGCAAAAACTATTTAAAAATAATACAAATACAATAGAAACCAGCAAACTAAAGTTATTTTACACAACATATGATACAAAATTAGCAATGCCCTGGTAACCACACAGAACACCCTAGCAACCGCATATTAATGCACTAAAACCAATCAGAACAATCTAGTACGATGATGACAGCTAAGATCAACTTCTGAAATCATGCTGTAGTTTTTATAGTTAAAACTATAATAGTTGGTTATAGTCTTTATTAATATTTAGAATCATTTTTTATT
>CM049795.1:346944-351871 GCA_027422405.1 Ptychobarbus kaznakovi | reverse complement strand
CTAACGGAGTGTGTGTAAAAATATAAAAGATTGGATGACCAGTAATTTTCTCCTATTAAATTCAGATAAGACAGAGATATTACTTATTGGACTAAAAAAAACAATACACAAAACTTTTGGATTACAATTTGAAACTAGACGGATGTCCTGTTATTTCCTCTAGTCAAAAATCTGGTGTTATATTAGACAGCAACTAATTTTTCATATTTCCATGTTCTTCCATCTTAGAAACATTGCCAAGCTACGGAACATGTTAAGTGTGTTCTGATGCTGAAAAGCTAGTTCATGCATTCATGACCTCTAGACCTTACCAGGTCAAGAACAATATGATCATATTACTCCAATTTTACAGTCTCTGCACTGGCTACCTATTAAGTTCCGTATTAGTTACAAATATTTATTACTAGCCTATAAGGCCCTAAATGATTTAGCTCCTGCGTACCTAACTAATCTTCTATCACGCTACAATCAACCCGTCCCTAAGGTCGCAAAACTCCGGACTCTTGGTAGTACCTAGGATAGCAAAGTCCACTAACGGAGGTAGAACTTTTTCATATCTGGCTCCTAAACTCTGGAATAGCCTTCCTGATAACGTTCGGGGTTCAGACACACTCTCTCTGTTTAAATCTAGATTAAGACACATCTCTTTAGCCAATCATTCATATAATGCATCACATAATCTTGTACTGCTAGTCTTTCTGAACAATGCACTTTATTATGCTTTAGCTTGGTTGAACAAATAATTTTTGCTTGATGGAACAACTGCTACCCTATGTGTTTCTCTGTTTCTGTATTATCATTCCGTGGTAACTAGGAATTACACAAGCTTCAGTCTGGATCCAACCCTTAAATGATCCGAGATGACCGAACACCTGAGAAGAGATGATGCCAACCCCCCAGAGGACCTCAGAGGAAGCCAACCCTCAGACAGTATACAGATTTAACCAAATTTTGCCATTAGTTTAATATATTTAGGGGCAGGGGCAGTCGTGGCCTAATGGATAGAGGAGTTGGACTTGTAAACCTGAGGTTGTGGGTTCAAATCTCGGCTCCGGCAGGAATAGTCCACGACTGAGGTGTGACACTCTTGAGCAAGGCACCGAACCCGGGCGCCGCGCCGCAACGCTGTGTGTGTGTGTGTGTGTGTGTGTGTGTGTGTGTGTGTGTGTGTGTGGTGTGTGTGTGTGTGTGTGTGTGTGTGTGTGTGTGAGTGTGTGTGTGGTGTGTGTGTGTGTGTGTGTGTGTGTGTGTGTGTGTGTGTGTGTGTGGGCATGTTTATGTGGTTTATGAGGACACAAATTTGTATAATGACATGGGTATGACATAGGTATTACAAGGAGAAGGTGATTTATGAGGACATTTTCAGTGTCCCCATAATTTAAAACGCTTATAAATCATACAGAGTGAGTTTTTTTGAGGGAAAATACAAATGCACCGTCTCCTGTGAGGGCTAAGTTTAGGTGTAGGGTAGGTGTAGGGCAATAGCACATACGGTTTGTACAGTATAAAAACCATTACGCCTATGGAAAGTCCCCGTAAACCATAAAAACCAACGTGTTGTGTGTGTGTGTGTGTGTGTGTGTGTGTGTGTGTGTGTGTGGTGTGTGTGTGTGTGTGTGTGTGTTGTGTGTGTGTGTGTGTGTGTGTGTGTGTGTACAAGTTCTCCCTACTAGACTCAACCTTTCTATCTGGTTTCCTACAACTCATGTCCCATCATTGTTTGCATCACACTACAGAACAGATCACAGAAACATTGCCACATATCTTGAATGGCTGCCATGCTTACAAGGGAATGTACATAGCACGCCACGACAGAATAGTGGACCTGATAGTGAAGGACATATCAAATCATGTATCACCTTTAGTAAGAGTATACACACATTCCTGTGTAAAACCCTCTATGTTTCAGTGTCTCAGTAATAATTCTGAAATGTTTTCTGATCTGTCTGCTAATACACCTGATGTTGTAGTGATTAATGAGGAGTGTAGAGAGGTGTTTGTTCTGGAGATAGCATGCACCTTTGACTCTAGTATGGAAGAAGCTTTTATAAGTCATTAAATACCAACCACTCCTAAATGTTATTTCAGAGATAGGTTATCGGGGCCGATTACTTGTTTTCATATTTGGCAGTTTAGGACACACACACAGGCTGGTTGTAAGAGGCCTTCAACAACTTGGGATGCCCAAAAAGAGGGCTAAACGGTTAGCAAAGTACTGTTCTCTGTCTGCTATCATAGGCAGCCGTCATATATGGAGGAGACGCTGTTATTTATACCCATAACAACTGAGTGATATGCTTAATATAGTGAATATCTTTTGTATGCCACTGGTCCATGATTTTTTGTAAGTGTATTTAACTGCATCTGTAATATTTGTGTCCCTGTAGAGTATTTATTTTAAGTGGACTTAAATAAATTGTTAAAATGTGTGTGTGTGTGTGTGTGTGTGTGTGTGTGTGTGTGTGTGTGTGTGTGTGTGTGTGTGTGTGTGTGTGTGTGTGTGTGTGTGTGTTGTGTGTGTGTGTGTGTGTGTGTGGTGTGTGTGTGTGTGTGGGGGGGGGGTTACAAAGAAATTTAGAAAATACAAAAAATTAGGCTGAACTAATGTAAGTGAACTAATATTATTGTATTTGCTCATTGAAACTGTTTATAGAACAGTTACATAAAACTTCCCATTTTTATTTTTTTCTTAGTGCTGCGCGTTTTTGATTTTCTCCTCACCTCAGCAGCACAACCTTATACTGTCAATAGATGCATTATATAGAGTAGCTATATCCACTGTTCACCATAATCTAAATGTAATAAAATCAGAATAATACTTGCATTTTGGTGTTTAAATGGTTATTTTTGGTTAGTGATGTTTTTTATTATTATGTTACTTGTCTGGCATTAATGAAGCGTTAATGTCGAGCCCTGGAGTCTATGTGCTGGGGCTTAGCCCCTGACGGCCCTGGCCCAATTTAAACCCTGCTAATAATGACTTTGTAGTGGCGTTCATGTGCATTCAACTTGTAAATGCGATCTATCCGACATGACTTGAATGCACCATTAGAGAGGTTTATATAAAGGCGTTTGAGGCAGGCATACTCCCAATAACTAGGGATGCAACGATCCGATTCGATACCAGCACAGTTTTCTTTGTATCAATGTAGAATTTCTATACCTCTGTGTGTTGACCTGATCATCACTCTTTTGTGTGTTAAACACAACATTATTGACTCAGTGCATCTCAGTGTGGTATAGTAACGCCACAAACCAGGACTGCAAAGCTCTACAGAGAGTCGTGCGCTTGGCTGAGCGCATCTCAGGATCTGCTCTCTCCTCTCTGCAGGACATCTACTTCAAACGCTGCAAAAGCAGAGCTGCTAAAATCATCAAGGACTCAAATCACCCTGGTAACCATCTCTTCATGTTGCTGCCATCTGGCAAGCGCTTCAGGAGCTTGATGGCAAAAAACTGAGAGACTGAGGAGGAGCTTCTTCCCTCAGGCCACAGGCTCCTAAACACAAACTCAGTCTCATAACAACTACTGGATTCAATTTAATAAACAGTAAGATATTCACTATTCTCCTTCATTGCTGCTATGTATATCTCTTGCACATCCCTGCTTATATTATTATTTATTAAGTCCACAGTATACTGTCCTGCACACTTTATTCTTCCTTATTTATTTTATATATTTTTTTTTTACCTATATTTATGTATATTCTCTTGTATTGTGTTACATATTTTGCACTGTCCATTGAGCGGACCTGACCTGATTTACATTTCACTGCTGATTATATTCTGTATAATTTAGTATGTGACGAATAAAACCTGAGAGACTGAGGAGGAGCTTCTTCCCTCAGGCTCTTAAACTTAAACTCAGTCTCATAACATTTACATATACATGACTCAATTTAATGTGTACATACCCGGTACAACCTGTTTGCACATTCTTCTTGCACACCCCTGTTTATATTATTATTTATTAAGTCCACAGTATACTGTATTGCACATTTTATTTCATTGCACATTTTACTCATTTTTTTCTTATTTTTATTTTATTCTTACCTATATTTAAATATATTATCTTGTGGTATGTTTCATTTTTATTTTTTTTGCACTAAAATACTGTAGTGACTGATTGGATATGACTCTGACATCAAAAATAAAAATGTGAAATGTTTTCTCTTCCTCTGCATGTTTTGCTATATTAAGTGAATCTAGGTTGCATGCTTTCATCTTCAAAAACCATAAACAAAATTGCTAGCTACAAAACCACTTACTGTCAGATTCCTATAAATATATACATGACCACAAAATGACGAAGTTCATAAAAGCACAAGACTGACTGCAGATTAACCAGCGTCAGCGAGGAGCATCTCAGTTGAGCACGAAACGAAAGAGAAAAACCATCAAGATTATTTAGTACACTTACAGGAGAACAAGAGAAGAAATGAACAATCAAGGACTGAACCCTGCATTCACTGGCCCTCAGGATGAACAGGATCAGCTGGAGAAGTCAAGGATGGGTCAGTCTGTGCCGCCACCATACTATCCCAACGCAGGATACCAGATTCCAAGAGTCAATCCCAATCCTTTTGGATATCACAACCAACCGTACGGAGCTCCAGGAGGCCCTCAGGGCCCGTACGCCCAGCAGTCATATCCAGGGATGTCTGTGTATCCCCAAGTAGCTTATGTTGGTCAATCTGGGGTTACAGTTCAGCCCACTGTGTTTCTGGCTCCGATTGCAATGGCTGCTCCGGATTACTTGGGCTACTCCATCTTCACTTTGCTGTGCTGCTGTTTACCTCTGGGCATCGCTGCTGTCATCTACTCGTGCTTCGTAAGTATTCATTCTAGTAGGACTTTTTCTGCTTCATGTATATCTCATTCAAACAATCTCATAAATCATCCCAGCAGGCACCAGACGTCTATGTAA
>CM049795.1:236944-341944 GCA_027422405.1 Ptychobarbus kaznakovi | reverse complement strand
TTGTATGTAATGATGTGAGATTGATCTTGAGGCTGGGTTGTGCATTATCTGTGCAATGAAACTATATTTCAGTTAGTGGTTATTTAAAATGTTTCTTTCTTTCATTCTTTTAAATTACACATTCAAATAAAGCATTAAAATTAAAATAAAAAAAGTGTTCTGGTTCTAATATATATAGTACACACACGCACGCGCACACGCGCACACGCGCACACACGCACACACGCACACACACACACACACACACACACACACACACACACACACACACACACACACACACACACACACACACGCACACACACACACACACACACACACACACACACACACACACATCTCACAGAAGTAAGTACACCCCTCATATTTTTGTACTTATTTTATTATATATTTTCATGTGACAACACTGAAGAAATGACACTTTGCTACTATATAAAGTAGTGAGTGTACAGCTTGTATAATAGTGTACATTTGCTGTCCCCTCAAAATAACAAGTAGGCAAGTGGATGAATATTTTGGCAGGATTTTGGTTTTGCTCTTGGTTTTTAAGGATGAGGGCGTCACACAACCTAACATCTGTCAAATTTAATGAGTTTCCACCAAATTACAGATAAATGTGGGACAAAATTATGTTGATTGGACACATCATCTTTTACATCAACAGTTATGGAAAAGTTTTTCTCCTCCCTTTTAAAGGTGCATGTTTGCTATATGGACTTACAGTATATATGACAGACAGTAATATTACAGATAAGCTGAAGCCTTATCTACACTGTTCAGTCAACACTGAACCTCTCCTACAAGCTACAAACCACCTCCCAATGAACTGCTATTAATCTACACATCACCAACAGAGGACAAGGTTCAACAAAGACCGCAGATTAACCAGTGTCCTGTGAGGAGCATCTCAGTTGAGCACGAAACAAAAGAGAAAAACCATCAAGATCATTTAGTACACTTACATGAGAACAAGAGAAGAAATGTACAACCAAGGACCGATAGTCGGAAGAATAAACCCTGCATTCACTGGCCCTCAGGATGAACAGGATCAGCTGGACAAGCCTATGGGTCAGACTGCGCCGCCACCATACTATCCTGTAAGCCTGGTGCCAGTATGTCTGCCCCCCCCCCCCCCCCCCCCCTCGAGAGGACAAAAGGCCCTCCTGAGAATCAACAAAAACTATCTCTTGCATATGTAACAGCAGCATCCGAGACGCAACACACAGTGTAGTTCACTCCCTGTACTTACGGTCTCATCATCTTCCTTGCTCCCCCTTTCTTTCCCCCCTCTCCTCCTCACCTAGAACTCACTGAAAACCATGCAATGTAATGTATGTACAAAAAGTAACTATACATGTTTGATATCATTTGAAATGTCTCAGTGCGCCTGGTAAAATGGTCTCATTCTCCCAATCATAATGAAAAGCTAAAAGAAGTTCTAAAATATGAGAAGTATAGTGTACAGCGTAAGGGTGTGCCCTCCCCCTGATCAGATCACCTCCTGTATGTAAATAAGCTGCCACAGGATACCAAGAAGCCATTTGGTTGCAAATTCTAAAGACTAATTATAATAACAAGATACCACCATTTGGTGGGCTTATTGAATTATCTGGGTTTATAAGGAAACGGGACACAGAGTTCTAGGAGTCTGTAGGTTGACTGCCCGCACAAATCGCTGTGTGTAATTTTCATTGCCAGGTAGTAATTTCTACAAATTCTTCAATTCCTGAATTATTATTGTTATGTTATGGTTAACTGATGATTCTATTCTTGTAACATTGGAGTTTTGAATTATTGCTTCGATTACCTGGTCAATAAATTGTAACGTTTGATTCTATTCTGACTGCCTCTAAGATTGCTTTCTCCCTAATAGATTAGCGGATTCGTATATTTCCGCAAGCCTGCGTCAGTTTTAGCGACGGCTAATATCCGGCGTCTTTTCAAGTGTACTTGGATGCAGGGGCGGGTTAATTCCGTTTAGGGACGGCGAATGCCGTCTGGTCAGACTAAACTCGGGTACGCCTATACCTCTGACTTTTGATTTAATGTTACTTTAAAAAGGACTTGACCAATCCAAAGCTATTACGAGTGTGGTACATTGATCTGCTAACATATCTAATAGTGGCCAAGAAACCTTTACTGAAGTAAACGATTGAACTAAAGTTCTGAGGGGGCCAAGGGGGTTTATCCGATGTCTCTGATTGTGTACGTGTGAATTAACGGCAAATCTTAGATACATAACCATAATTTACCTCTGATTGACGACCGGGCCTGACGAGATTGTGTCCGTGAGACCTGTGAAAAACAGGGCCTCTAAGCGATATAGTTTCCCTACATCTGGGCGGGTAAAGTATTAAAAAGAGCTGAAAAGAATAATCAATCATTCGTTCATATTTTAATGATGCACAGATATCATTAAAACCTTTTCATTTATGGAGTCAGATGAAATAACGAGATAAAATATATAAGAAAAGGTGTTCCATTTAATCTTGTTGTGTCGTGAAAAAGGAAAGACAGTAATACGTAAAAGGCCTTCACCCGCTGAATGACTGCCGTCATTGGGTCGATCGAGCCGGGCCTTACAATCCCAACGCAGGATACCAGATACCAAGGGCCAATCCCAATCCTTCTGGATTTCCAAACCAACCATACGGAGCTCCAGGAGGACCTCAGCAGTCATATATAGGGATGTCTGCGTATCCCCAAAGAGCACAGCTAGGTCACACTGAGGTCACCGTTCAGCCGGCTGTGTTTATGACCACCATGTCTCCTGCTGCTCCAGTGCCGGATTACATGTGCTACTCCATCTTTACCATGCTGTGCTGCTTTTTACCTTTGGGCAGCGCTGCGGTTGCTTGCTCGTGCACTGTAAGTATTCTTGTGATGTTTTCTTCATTTTGACAATATTTACTAGAGGTCGACCGATAGTGGATTTTACCGATACCGATAGCTAGGTTGGACTTATAAATGGATACTGAAATAAAACTAGAGCTTTGCTATTTAAAAATATAAGCAGTAACAGTACTGAACCATACTTTGCAAATTAATAAAAATATTAATATTATATTGATCATTAAAGTTATTTCATAGTTTGCTCATTTTAAAAGAAGAAACTTAAAAATTTAAAAATGTAGCCTGCTAATAGCGAATGTTGAAATGAACATTCTAATAAGAAATAATACTTCTACAGTTTTCATTAATGCTACGAATGGACTCTTATTGTTAAGTATTACCATTTAATTTCAACAGTCATGCTTAAAGATGGCCATCTTTAAATATCTACACAAGGCCATACCATTAAAATTACATACATATGGATATTGTTTGTGTACTCACACACTTTATTTGCTTCTATTTTAACACTTATCTAATAATTAAGAAAAAGTTAGTCACACAAAAGCAAAAATTAGGGAAAAGTGCAGCGCTGTGTCTAGGAGAACTCAGAGGAAACTCTCACACACGCACGCACGCACGCACGCACGCACGCACGCACGCACGCACGCACGCACGCACGCACGCACGCACGCACGCACACACACACACACACACACACACACACACACACACACACACACACACACACACACACACACACACACACACACACACACACACACACACACACACGTTTTGCTAAAAAATGCACAATACAAAATGTATAGCCTAGAGTGAAGTCATTATGTACATTCACAATGATTTAGGACAAATATAATGTAATTTAATAGAAAACTATGTGAAAGGTGCTCTGTTCCGCCGCAGGATTTTCTGTCGGCTGTATTTAAATGGCATTTGAAGTTTCCCGCTCAGTGCAGTGTCACATGTCAAAATAAACAACACGTGCTGTCAGTGATTTCCGCCTCTAGAGGGCGCTCTCGTATTGTATAATGCCAGCGGACCCTTCTCAGCCACTCCAGCAACGCACGCAAAACAGAAAACTATCGGCATGGATTTTTACCGATAACCGATAGTTGCGGCAATCAACTATCGGTGCCGATTAATCGGTCTACCACTAATATTTACACACTGTGAATTATTAATGCAAATAACTTGGTGTAAATAAATGGCTCGTTATGTTTTGATTGAAGAGTAAGGCTGATGATACACGGGGCAACTTTCTGAACCATTATTGAGCAATGTTGCTTGGACACTTTGGTAACACATTTCTATCCGGATATTTTAGATCGGCTGTGTGCCCTGTGTCTCACCTGGTAGCCCGTTGATGGCAAAAGTTGCCCAGTGTATCATCTGCCCAACTTTCTTTATCGAAAGTTCAAAATTGTATAGAAATGTATTGAAAATAACATTTTCTTCACTGATCGTTTCATAAAATGACCCAAAGATGCAAATGAAACTTACAGTAAATGACGTCACTGATATTTCATCACACACTCCCAGAAAAAAAGGTTAAAAAGTTGTCCTCTTGTACAATTTACTAATATGTAGCCTACTTTTAAGCTACCAATATTCAACCCTTTAGCTGTAAATAGATTACTAATGTAGCTTTTGAAAAGGTACCACCCCAGTGACAGCGTGTACACTCTTAAAACATTCACAAGTAAAATAGAGCACAATATACTGTATAATCTGAAGGAGAATTTATTTACAGGTGTTTTAGCAGTATTTTGGATTTTACACTGCATTGCGTTGTGTTTTAGAGTTAATGGAAATGCACATAAATTAATGGATAATGTGTAATAAGCTGCCAGTATTTTTTCTGTTATTTTATGGATTTGTTTTTTAACAGTGCATGTTCTTATCTCATTTACATCAGTGACTACAGCATAATTAATGTTATAATTTTGGATAACTTTGAACTTTGGAGGCATCAAATTCAATGATCTATAACATGAATTCTTAGTATGAAAGAAAAAGATGGCATTTGCTAAATACTAAAGCTGACAACTGTTTGGTTTCTTCAACACTTAGGCCTATCATGGGCTACAAACAGGCAGAAAAGCATTAGGCTTCTTTGGAAGCTTCTGGATATGAGGTTTGTTTCTCCAAAATCACTTTAATTTGCTTGACATTCATGTTTTCACAGACTCAAGATGCTAACGTGGCTGGACATCGAGGGTTAGCGATGAGTAGCTCTAGATCGGCGCTGATCCTGAACAATATTGCTCTCGGCCTCGGCCTCGCGCTCATCACCACAGGCGTTATCCTCATACTTTATATGACAGGTGTATTTTACTGAGTAGATTTTGTATTCTGCTTCGAATGAATCTACTCTTAATGAACTCATCAATGACTTTGTGGAAGAAATGACCAGAAGCCTATTTTCAAGGCCCTTTGAGCAAAACATGTATGATTATGTTTTATTCCTTGCTGTATTTAATGCGGTTATAATTTGTGAACTGTATGATTATCTGTGCATTTTACATCTACAGCTGCAGTTATGAAATTAAAGTACATGTTTCTTCATACCAATATTTCAAATAAATTAGGCATTTTAATAAAATTACAGCATATCTTTCTTTTAAGAAAAGCAGACGAGCCTATAATGTTATTTCAGGAAAAGAAACAGCTGAGAATTTTATGGTTGGAGAGAAATATGAATTAAAGGGGTGTTTGATTGCGATTTCACTTTTTTAACGTTAGTTAGTGTGTGATGTTGCTGTTTGAGCATAAACAATATCTGCAAAAGTTGCAGTGCTGAAAGATCAATGCAAACGGAGAAATCGTCTTTTAAAATTCTGCCAGTTTCAAGCCTACAAAAATGGCTGGTAAAGGACTACAACAAGTTACTTCCCGGGTCCGATGCGTCAGGAACCCAGATAAACCCCGCTCTCGGGAACATGTAACGAAGGGGGCGAAGCCATGTTGTGCTGCTTTAGAGAAGAGGAAGAGAAAACTAGGGGTGCTCGTAAACATCTATTCATATATGAATCACGATTCCGTCTTCCAATGATTTTAATGGATTCATAAGTTTCAAAATCATATGTTCTAAAGCAGCGGTTCTTAATCATGTTCCTCGTGTCGCCCTGCTCTGCATCTCTCTCTCATTCAGATCGTCAGATAGTATAGTATACTATATTTCCATATAGTAATGAGAAGCGTTATACATGGACGCGTGTGCGGTTGCTGTACTGCGTTAAAGCTTTAATCAGAATACAACCGTATATTAAAAGCTAACAGAAGCAGTAGCATTTACAAACAACAGAGTATCTAAAAGTATGACACAACAAACAGACATACCATTAAGAGCCATGTGTTTGCACAGAATCTGCACGATACTCTTCACTAATATCCTCTGCGTCTCAATCGGGCTCACATTGATAAGCAATATTGACGACGCCATTGTTTACAATACAACCAGTGCATATGACGCTGAGCTAATCACAAGCTAACCAATCTGAGCCCATCTTCATAAAACCAGGAAGTAATCCAGGCGTTTGTCAGAGAAGGGACCGAGCAGTGTGGAATAAAGGTCAATTATATGAAAAATAATGCCATTTATAAAACAACGAAGCATGAACAGTACACTAGGGTGTCCTCGACTAAGGATTTCAGAGTCGAATCTGAATTTTTGAATATTGCCGATAGTCGACTGATAGTTGAATCATATGTTTGGGGCGGGGCAAAATATATTACCAAGAGTCAAGTTAGATATTCAGTAAATATTCCTGACTTTAACACACGGGGAAAATGTGTAACGGATGCCTCGCAGATACAAACAGGGTACATAATGTTTGATGTATTGATTAAAAGATAGTTAACATTAAACATCAGTGAAACCCTAAGAACTCACAATTTTTTTTTCAATAGTGCTCTTATTATAACGTTAGGCTATAGCCGCCATAGTTATTAATGTTTTGCATTTCTGTTTTGAGCCGTGCACGCTGAAGATGACCAGTAAAATGAAGCATATGATAGCTCTTTTTTTAATGAATGAGATTTAACTAATTTCTCTCATACAGAATACGCTTCGTTATTTATGTTACGACTTTACTGGCTATCTGCACAAAACTGCCCCGAGTGCACAAGTGAACGTGTCTGCGACTCTGAACGAACTCATTTTGTGGATGCGCTCTTCATGCTCTAACCCTTGGGAGTCGAATCAGGCTCCTCCTATCGAAGCATCGAATCATCGACTATTCGGGATCACCCCTAATGAACACATGTTAGACTGCACCCCATAAACACAATCAAGCCTAGAAAGAAAACAGTCAACCACGCCTTTAATGTGCAGCTCATGTATTAATGATTTAATGACAGTCTTATCTAATCTTGTTTTACGGCACTCCCAAGACAAACCAACGCAACACGTTTTTGTTTGATCTAACTGTGGGATGAAATAAAGTGTATAACCAAGGAGACTCTTTGACCTTTAACCTTATAGTGTGTTTCTGATGCAAACAGGACGTCCGAGGCGTGTCTCCGGATGAACACTTTACTGTGCTCATAAGGATTTTATTTGCCTTGCATGGCACTGTATGAGCCTCCTAATAATTTTAAATGTTGTCTCTGACAAGAAAGACATTTTCACTTTTATCAGGGTAAAAAGGGAAGTCGTGGCCTAATGGTTAGAGAGTAGGACTCGTAATCCAAAGGTTGCGAGTTCGTGTCTCAGGTCCGGCAGGAATTGTAGGTGCGGGGAGTGAATGTACAGCGCTCTCAATACCACGACTGGCTGCTCCAGGTGTGTGTTCATTGATGTGTGTGTTCACTGATGTGTGTGTGTTCACTGATGTGTGTGTGTTCACTGCTCCAGGTGTGTGTTCACGGTGTGTGTGTGTTCACGGTGTGTGTGTGTTCACTGCTCCAGGTGTGTGTTCACGGTGTGTGTGTGTGTTCACTGCTCCAGGTGTGTGTTCACGGTGTGTGTGTGTGTTCACTGCTCCAGGTGTGTGTTCACGGTGTGTGTGTGTTCACTGCTCCAGGTGTGTGTTCACGGTGTGTGTGTGTTCACTGCTCCGGGTGTGTGTTCACGGTGTGTGTGTGTTCACTGATGTGTGTGTGCACTTTGGATGGGTTAAATGCAGAGCACGAATTCAGAGTATGGGTCACCATACTTGGCTCTGTCACATCACTTTTTAAAAAAAATCAAGTAAATTGGTTGACTTTTCAGTTTATCAAAAAGAAAACAGATGATCAAAATGAATCAGAGCCGATGCTTGAAAGAATCAAGCTTTCAAAAAACATTAAATACACACAGCATGTAGCCTATAGAAACCGATTCTGTTTATGTACTATACAAGAATACTCTTTTTGTTGCGATGTTCACTAGGGGGCAGCAATGTCATGTGTCATGTAAAATATTTATTTTTAAGAGTATATGAACAAATTAATAAACATACTACCGCTTTCGGACCCTCCATAGACAGCAAGGGTCCTACCACGTTCAAGATCCAGAAAGTTACCAAGAACTTCGACAAAATCGTCCGTGTGACATCAGTGGTTCAACCGTAGTTTTCTGAAGCTACGAGAATACTTGTTCTGCTAAAAACTCAACGATTCTCCTCTTCTGCGTCACCCTGCACCATTTTAGAGAGTATCACGGCGCGTGTGCTTCGCTCTGAACGTAAACAAGGCGCAGCGCATGCGTGTTCTACGTCAGCATCAACAGAAAGAAACGTCATTTACAAAATGAGATCAGATAAACATTTAATAAATCTGACCAAGATTCCTCTGTGTGGGTACACTGGCAAAACAAGTCACGCTTTTCTTCACTTTATACACTCTTAAAAATAACGGTGCTCCACGATGTCATAGAAGAGCCTTTTTGTCTAAATGGTTCCATAACGAACCTTTAACATCTGAAGAACCTTTCTGTTTCAACAAAAGCTTGTTTGTGGTGAAAGAAGGTTCTTTAGATGATAAAAACGCAAGAAAGAGACGGTTCTTTAAATAACTTTAGACTGAATGGTTCTTTGTGGATCCAAAAATGGTTCTTCTTTCTATGGCATCGCTGTGAAGCACCTTTATTTTTAAGAGTGTATCCAGATTGTATCAAAGCAGCTTTAGAGTTTTAAAATAGTGCCAATAATGCAAATAAAAATCAATTCTGCTGTAAAGCAGAAATTGTTAAAGTCATAATTAAAATTATCCATAATTGCGACCCAGTAAGTAAAAAATTTACTAAATGTAATAATAGTATTTCCCCAATTGCCCCTGTTGTCTTCAGTCTGAAGAAATAATCAGTCAGTTGTTTTGGGACTGTGCTTATTGTAAAGTGTTCTGGGTTGACTTTTCCAATTTTGTTTAAAATATTCATATCCAAACTTCTGTATAACCCCCCAAAATAACTCCTTGAATCTAGACCCTTCTCACTTTAACATTTATTATACATTTCTTGCCATTTCTGCCAAATATTACATTCATAAATGAAATTTTTCAAAGAAAAATCCCTGTTTTGTTTTCAAGAAAGATTTTGATGTGTATGTGAAATCCTTAAGCCTTATAATAATTCTATTGCATGTACGACCCTTTCATGGTGTGATTCTTATAAGCTAACATGTCTTTTAATCTTCTTCGGTCGTTGTATTTGTTGTTCTTTTATTGCATAATAATACGAATTAGTAAAGAGCATGGTGAGCCTAAGCTGATTTAGGCTCCACTGGTTTTAATGGGTCTATATGATCATGTTTTTGGGAAATGCAGCTCAGCTCAGTTCCAGTTCTCTTCCTATAGTGTCGTGCAATAAAAACATAATACTGCCAAAAATTAGACAAGGGAATGACATCTCAGATAATGTTTCATTCTACACTATGTGTACAAACATGTAAGCATTGATCCTCACTCCTCAATTAAGTGTCACTTATATAGAAAATCTTTGAATTACATGCACTTTATGTAATATTTTAACTGAAATACATTTGGCTTGTGAGACATAGGCAGCAATTAAACCATAATTTCATTTAACATTTTCACAATATGTTTTACATAACATTACTTCTCTTTGCACCAAACATTTTTAGATGTGTGTTATGTAGATATAGATATATAGCACATTAGCATAACACTTCACCTGTCAAGTACCAATTTACATCGATGAAAAAGTAGAAATGTAAGTCTGTAGTTGATGATGTGTGTGAACTTTTTATGAATTTCATGTCAACTACACGTTAAAGTGTGAATTCACGGATATTTATCAAGTCATTTTAATAAAACCCTATTCATAACACTTAAGTGATAGTATGTTCATGTAATCTTGAACGTGAGATTGACCTCAGCAGGCTACGGGAAAATTGAAGAGAAAAAAAGAGAAATGTAAATAATAATAATTAAACGTCCTACTTCAGATTTTGGCGGGAGGAAATTGATCGACGTCTTTCAAACGCGTCTTCCGTTGACCTCACACTGACCCCTGCTGGCCCGGAGCAGAACTGCAGGATAAAATCAGTACTGGCCACACAACTATGCATTAATACAGAGGGAAATAAAATCATCTACCTACTACATAATTATATTAATTCATTATTTTTGCTAAAACGAAAGGTTTGGATGTCTTCACATTATATACATTAATTTAAAACGCATCTGTATTTTATCACAACAAAGGACAATTTATTTTTTACAAATAATTTAACGAAATTCTGAGCCCTTGATGCATGGAATTGCATAACCAGATTACTAAATTGCATGAATTTTCCCTTATTATTATTATTTTTCAAAACACAAATGTGCATTTCCTGTGAAGTTGCTTTGCAACGATTGTATCGTAAAAAGCGCTATACAAATAATCTTGAATTTAATAGAATAACTCTGTAATTCCTAAATGATCATCATTGTTATTTAGATTTATTTATTAATATTTTTGAGCCCATGGTCCAGCTTGCTTGCATCTTGCCTGTCGCAGCATCCTCAGGCTTGTGCATGTGTAAGTGACGCCCATCACAAGCGTCTTTACAATGGGGTGTTAAATGCTGAATAGACGCTTTCTCACATTCAAAGTCAAGGGGACTGATTACCTCCGGACACGTTTTACTGCTCTCATAAACTCTTATGACCTGCTGCCGTCCTCTGTCTAAATCCGGAGGTCATCAAACTCAGAAACAGTGCAATGCAAAATACATTACAAAACACAAAACACATCCGGAATTGATTCACAGAGACTTCATAACAAATTCAGAGGTTTATTTGGTTTATAGTCACCAGGCAGAGGAATCAATAAAGTGGTTTGATTACAAAAATATCATCATTTCAATTGTGTCTCTGCTTTATAATAAAAGCGACACGCTTGGTGAAATCTGTTAATCTCACCGCACGCATCATAATAATGCATTCAAAACAAACACAATATTGCATATATCTGTTGCCTTTGCCTTAAAAAAGTATAAGGCAAATAAAATAGAGTATGTAGCACAAAAAGATTTGCGATAAAGTGACACAGGAATTAATTTCTAAACAGTTTGTTGCAAATTGTCGGATTTATTCAATGCAACTATTTATTTAGAATTGATTCTGTTCTTGTTTAACGAATGAAGCCCAGTGATGCAGCGTAATGAATATTCCTTGTGCTTGAAAGTAAAAAAAAAGCATACATATTTCACAGATTAGAGTTTCGCTACTGATTTGATATCACGGAAACCTATAAAAAGTCCTTTAAAGATGTGGAAGACTTGTAGTTGAGGTCGGCACAGTGGCTCGTGGTCCTGGTTTGATTGTATTTGGCAAGAAAAGCTCCAGAGGAGGACGATCTGGTCTCCTCATCATCATCATCATCAGAAGAACGGCTCAGTCCAGGACAGGAAAGCTTGACGTGGCAATCAAGCGTTTGTGCGGCTCAAAGCAGCATGCATCTCTCTTTCAGACTCTTCTTCTTCTTGCCGCTCTTCCCGTTCTTCTCCTTGTTCTCGGACATCTTCTTCGTCCGCACCTCCCTCATCAGGTCAAAGAAGACCTGCGGACAACAAAACACTCCGTCAGAGTAAATATGGCATCGTGCATTCTGTAAACATCAGGATATGTAATGCACCAAACCTTATCGACGTTCGCTCTGGTTTTTGCTGAGGTTTCCACATACTGGACCGACCACTCGTCCGCTTTGCTTCGGGCCTCGTCCGCAGACACCTGCCTCCTGTCCTCCAAATCAGACTTGTTCCCCACCACTAACAGAGGGATTTTATCCTCCTCCGCTTTCACTCTCAGGATCTGCTCTCTGTGTGTGTGGACCAGTGACACAAACACAACATGTAAGCCTGCGCTTATTTGATCCAAATACAGTAGAAGTGTGTAATATCATTACCCTTTCAAATAGCTGTTTTCTATGAGAATATATGTTCAAAAGTGATGCGCAGCTGAATAATCAGCATCATTACTGCAGTCTTCAGAAATCATAATAATATACTGTTTACTGCTCAAGAAACATGTCTGATTATCATCAATGTTGAACACAGTTATATAGAAAATGTTTGAATTGCATGCACTTTGTGTAATATTTTAACTGAAATACTTGTGAATACATAGGCTGTAATTAATCTTCAGAAATATTTGTTGTTCTGAACATAATTGTATTTAATATTTTAACACATTTTTGACATAGTTCTCTTTGCACCAAACATGTTTAGATGCATGCGGGGAGATGATGTTTTTGTGTAAACTGTGATACACTACCATTCTAATGTGTGGCGTGAGTAGTATTAAAGAAAAATGCATTCAATTGATCAAAAGTGGCAATAAAGCTTTCTATTTCTAATAAAATGCTGTTTATAACTTTCTATGCATTAAAAGAAATATTGAAAAAGAAATAAGCAGCCAAAACTGCTGTCATTATATTGACAAATATAATGTCAATACTAAAATTATTTTACCAAGATATATATTTTTTTCATTTAAATACCCAATAAAATATTTTAGAGCTAGAAAAATGCATGTTCAATAAAAACAACTTCTATGAATTTTAAAGCAACACTCCACTTTTTTGGAAATAGGCTCATTTTATAACTCCCTATAGAGTTAAAGAGTTGAGTTTTAGCGTTTTTGAATCATTCAAAGGTGCTCTGGCGGGAGCACCTTTAGCGTAGCTTAGCATAGATCATTGAACCGGATTAGACCGTTAGCATCTCGCTCAAAAATGACCAAAGAGTTTCGATATTTTTCCTATATAAAGCTTGACTCTTCTGTAGACACATCGTGTACTAAGACCGACGGAAAAGGAGAAGTTGTGATGTTCGAGGCCGATATGGCTAGAAACTATACTCTCGTTCCGGCGTAATAATCAAGGAACTTTACTGCCGTACCGCAATGATATTACACAGCGCCTGAAAGTAGTCCCCGGCTATATCATAACTAAATAAAATTCCTCTCATATATCAACAAGCTGTTCATTTTCAACTTCTTTGTATGTTCAGAAACTAAGAGTAGCAGTATATTACAATATTAAAAATAATTCCAATAATTTCAAGAGTTTACACTTTTTATTACCAATGAATTTACATGAGTTTTCTAGATTTTGTGATTACAGTTTAAAAAAATAATGTATTTACTCAAAAATAGCTATTTCTAGCCAATAAAATATGCTAGAGCTTGACATAAATAGAAACAAAATGTTAATTGAAAATCGTTCATTAAAAACAATTTATTTTTATGATTTTATTAATTGCCATGACTTTTTCAGGTCTAGAAACCGGACATTTAAAATTCCCTTATATACCCAACAAGATATTTCTGAGATCCTTCTGTAACGGCAAAGCTGTTCATTTTCAGAAACTACGAGTGGCAATAAATGTGAAATATTAAATGACTTTTCTAGTCATATGTCATTACAGGGTTTTACTCACAGATAATGTTTTAGTGCTTAACACAACTAGAAAATTATTCATTATAAAAATCACCAATATTTTTTTTATAGATTTTATTAATTCCCATGACTTTTCAAATTTATTGAGGTTTTACGGTCATTATTAATTTAAAATGTTAACTTTTATGATTTTATTAATTCTCATGACTTTTCCAGATCTAGAAATAACTCTTGATATTCTCTCATATATTGAGGTTTTCTCATTCTGACTGGTAAATACAACAGTTGTTAGGGGAAAGAATCAGAGTAAGAAATATAATGTCAGCTCACGTCTTGATTTGGAGCGGTTTGATCTTATTTTAAAGCTGGTTTTGTCTTATGCCAAATCATTTCAAGCTGAACTGAGCACCACAGCTCTACACAGCACTCAGCTGTCAGTGAGGACAAATAGCCCGCCGCTGGACACTGGGTCTGTATCTGAGTGCAGGATGTAATGAGAAGATCATACAGTGTGGTAACGGTGATTCTACCCAACTAGAGCTGAACGCACGGGAACAGCAGAGACCCTCGTGAAGAGCTGACCTGAACTCTGACGCGGCGCTGAAGGACTCGGGCTCGGTGATGGAGAAAACCAGAAGGAAACCCTCTCCGCTGCGGAAGTAGTTGTCCCTGATGGCGGCGTAGTCTTCCTGTCCCGCCGTATCCAAAATATCAATCTGCACCTCCTCTCCATCCAGCACCACCTTCTTCCGGTAACTGTCGGCCTTGGTGGGCTCGTAGTCCTCCACAAACTGAGAAGATACAGCCAAGCAGTGATAGCTCTTCTATACGGCCAGCGCTGTTATTGTTAACTAAAGGTTCAAGGTTCGTTTATTCGTCACATGAAACTAATACTAGGTTTGTTTATTCGATCACTAAAACTAATACTATTAAAAATCATATTTGTTACAAAAAAGTTGAATTAAATAAAATATAAACATTACAAATGTATGTATAGATTTAGATTGATTTTATTTCAGTTGTAGTCGTTTTAGTCACTTCAACATACATTTTAAGTCAAGTTTACTGAAATAAAAGTACTAAAATTACTAAAACTAAAAATAATTAAAGCTGAATAGAAATATTAAAACCCTAAATGAAATAAAATAATTGTAAAAATACCAAAATGACTAAAAATAAAATTAAAAATAAATTAAAGGTAAAAAATGAACTGAACTAAAATACTAAGAATTACTAAAATGACTAAAACTGAAGTAAATACAATAAAAACTAAATTGAAATATATAAAAAGTTGAAGTACTAAAAAATATGTATTCAATGTATGAAAAAGTTGAAATACAAATAGAAATTCAAACTAACAAAAGAAATACAAATAAATTTAAACTAAATATAAATATAAACTATACTAAAATGAAAATTAGAAAAATGTTAACTGAAATAACTGAGTTACTGAAATAATAAGCTGAATTTAAACCACACACACACACACACACACACACACACAACACAACACACACAACACACCACACACACACACACACACACACCACACAATCACACACACACACACCACACACACACACACACAACACACAACACACACACCACACAACACACACACACACACACCACACACACACACACACACACACACACACACACACACACACACACACAACACTACAACACACACAAACACACACACAATAAATTCAAAAACTGTACATATATAATACTATGATAAAAAACTATAATAATAAGACTGAAAATATTATTTGGAAAAGGTGTGTAGATAGCGGGTCTGGTTCTGTACGTGTGGATCTTAGAGTAAAAACTATAATAATAAGTTATCTTGAATGGAGCAACACAGGGGTCTGGTTCTGTACGTGTGGATCTTAGCGGGTGCATCTTGAATTGCGGGTCTGGTTCTGTTATTTTAGCGGGTCTGTTCTTAGTGATCTTGATCTTAGAGGGGTCTGGTTCTGAACGTGTGGATCTTATAGGGGTCTGGTTCTGTACGTGTGGATCTTAGATGAAGTTATCTTGAATAGCGGGTCTGGTTCTGTACGTGTGGATCTTAGATGAAGTTATCTTGAACAGCGGGTCTGGTTCTGTACGTGTGGATCTTAGATGAAGCGGGTGCATCTTGAACAGCGGGTCTGGTTCTGTACGTGTGGATCTTAGATGAAGCGGGTGCATCTTGAATAGCGGGTCTGGTTCTGTAGCGGGTCTGTTCTGTATCTTAGATGGAGTCTTAGATCTTGAAGTGAGCGGGTCTGGTTCTGAACGTGTGGAGCGGGTCTTTTCTGTATTGAAGTTTTTCTTACGCGGGTCTGGTTCTTGAACGTGTGGAGCGGGTCTGGTTCTTACGTGTGGATCTTAGCGGGTGCATCTTGAAGCGGGTGCAGCGGGTCTGGTTCTGAACAGCGGGTCTGGTTCTGTATGTGTGGATCTTAGATGAAGCGGTGTCATCTTGAATAGCGGGTCTGGTTCTGTTGTGTACTTAGATGAAGTGATCTTAGATAAAGCGGGTCTGGTTATCTTGAACAGCGGGTCTGGTTCGTGTGGACTTAGATGATCTTAGTTATCTTGAACAACGGGTCTGGTTCTGTACGTGTGGATCTTAAAAAGCGGGTAGGTTCTGTACTGCGGGTTCGGATCTTGATGAAGTTATCTTGAACAGCGGGTCTGGTTCTGTACGTGTGGATCTTAGATGAAGCGGTGCAGCGGGTGAACTTGAATAGCGGGTCTGGTTCTGTGTGTGATCTTAGATCTTAGATGAAGTATCTTGAACAGCGGGTCTGGTTCTGTAGCGGGTCTGGTTCTGTACGTGTAGATCTTGAATATCTTGAAACAGCGGGTCTTTTCGTTCGTGGGAGCGGGTCTGGTTCTGTATTTTTTTTTCTTGGATCTTATCTCGTTTTCTGGTTCTATTTCGTGTGGAGCGGGTGCTTAGATGATAGTTATCTTGAATAGCGGGTCTGGTTCTGTACGTGTGGATCTTAGATGAAGCGGGTGCATCTTGAACAGCGGGTCTGGTTTTGTAGCGGGTCTGGTTCGTGTGGATCTTAGATGAAGTAGATATCTTGATCTTGAAGCGGGTCTGGTTCTGTAGCGGGTCTGGATCTTAGATACGTGTGGATCTTATAGCGGGTCTGGTTCTGTACGTGTGGTTATCTTAATGAGCGGGTCTGGTTCTGTACGTGTGGATCTTATAGCGGGTCTGGTTCTGTAGCGGGTGCATCTTAGATAGCGGGTCTGGTTCTGTACGTGTGGATCTTGAACAGCGGGTCTGGTTCTGTAGCGGGTGATCTTAGAAAGCGGGTCTGGTTCTGTACGTGTGGACTTAGATGAAGTTAGCGGGTCTGGTTCTTGAATACGTGGATCTTAGTCTGAAGCGGTGCATCTTGAATAGCGGGTCTGGTTCTGTACGTGTGGATCTTAGATGAAGCGGGTGCATCTTGAATATCTTGAATAGCGGGTCCTGGTTCTGTAGCGGGTCTGGTGTACGTGTGATCTTAGATGAACAGCGGGTCTGGTTCTTGAACAGCGGCTGGATCTTAGATGAAGTATCTTGAATAGCGGGTCTGGTTCTGTACGTGTGGATCTTAGATGAAGTTATCTTGAACAGCGGGTCTGGTTCTGTACGTGTGGATCTCACTCACCTCATCATACATGAACTGCAGGGTCAGGGCAGACTTCCCCACGCCGCCGCTGCCCACCATGATCACCTTGTGCAGGACCAGAGAACTCTGGGTCTTGCTCTTATTTGCTGCCATGACTTTAGTGTTCCAGAAGAAGAAGCAGAACTAGACTGCAAGCATACACAAGTATGATGAAAAAATATCGAATTCAAAGAAACAAATAAAATCATTGTTTACTATTGATACATACAACATATGAGTGACATGCTCCTCAAATTTACATTTATGTTTAGTCATTAAGCAGACACTTTTATCCAGATTTCACAACTGTAAAGTGAATTTATACATACAGTACACGATTATTCTTTTAGTGCTGAAATAGCACGTTACTGCCATGCTACTGTAATCATTGACTATTATGGTACATAGTAAAAGTACCATGCTAACACTTTACAGTCGCTGAATTTGACTTCGTAATGGAAACAGCGAATATTAATAATCAGTAAGAAACAGAAAACAACCAGATATCACAAAAACACTAATACGTTTCAAGCAGGATATTTTAAAAATAACGATTTTCACTTTTTCAAGCCGCGGAGACACCACCCCTTCCTCAATGTTATAGACGAGAACCCGCCTCTCCTAGCTCTTGATTGGTTGAGCAGACACATTATGAGGCGGGTCCTCCTCTCATTGGATGTCCTAACAGTCAATCACATAGTTTTCCAAAAGACATAGGGCGCTTCACCCGAGGAAATATCTCAAGACTACAAAGTCTGCGCAAACCGATGAAACTTTTTCAAACTGATCAAAACATCACGAACTCTTATAGATCACTCACCTTAAGTTTCAATCTGTGAGCAGACTCGGACTGGATTCACACGTATAAACGGTTAAAACATAATTCAGTCAACCTGGATCAAATCCACCACTCCAGTCCAGCTACACCGAAGCCCCGCCCACCGGATATTCAAACCACAAGGATATGACGCCATCACACCATGAATAGATGTTTACTTTTATTAATTACATTCAAGTTATTAGATGCACAATCTATACACAGTCATTCATAGAGAATGTTTTAAGTATGTTAAGTGTCAAATGTATTTGTAACTTTTAATATTTATATTATTTGTGTCTATATTTTATGTACATTTTTCGGAATATTTTATATTCTGTATAATGCGTAATTTTGCTGCATTTATATTTTATAAACGTAAACAGTACGCAGGGTCTATTTGTGTGAATCATTATTTCGGCGAGTGGAGGCGCTGTTTCACAACTTTATACGTCATCAGTAAATCTATATCAGTTCTAAACCACAGGAATATTTATTGACATAAAACTAGAAGAAATAGTGTTTTTCTATTTTTAAATAACCGCTATGGTGGTTTTAGACGTCGAGAAAGTCATATAAAGTCTTCTTCTTCTTCTGTTTTTTGAGAGCCAGTAAATATCTTTATTTAGATGAGCTTCTCTGGCGCCTGCTTCACTTTACGAGTTCACACGTTCATTCACTCAGAGCAGTTCAGAGTTTTGCTCGTTTGCTTTCCATGACTAAAACCTACTGCTATACATGGGTTTATTCATGCACACACACATTTCATCCTTTGTTTTTGTAAACAGGAATATTTGACCTTGATTTAACCCAAATGATGCATAATCACCTGCAACGTTTGTAATTTAGCACATTAAAAAGGTATTTTCTCTTTTAGTAAGAATCTGGTCTAAATAAATGCATCAAATAAGATGTGCCATTGCACACTGCAAAATTCACATAAGCTGTGTTTATTAAATTTATTTTGCATGTGATTTTACTTTATTTGAACTCGCAGAAATAACCTTTCATTTGAATGAATAGTCTATTGTAATGCTTATTAACATGTTGAAATGCACTTTTTTTTCTCCTGCTAAACAGTTTAGTGAAAATGCATTGAAAAGTTCTGACACATTTCCCCTGAAGACCCCGAGGTTCCTCAACCTTTATAACCCTGGAGTTGGTGGTTCGTCCCACGTGGTTCTCCAGTCCCGTATAAAAACTTTCCAGAGGCTCAAAAGCGGCACGAGAAACGAACCGAACACACACACACACACACACACACACACAGAGAGCTATGATGAAGCAAGTATATGGGAACCGTACACTGGAAGTCAAAATGTCCAACAAAGGAGGACACGATCCTTATCTGAAGAACTAAAAAGGCGAATGATTATTTGGTAATACTGTGGGCTCCTTCTTTGACTGGCTTACCCTCGCTTCCCTTCACCATGGATGATTTTAACTCAATAGAGTGAAGAAATCACCGGGACAAATCATAACAAGTCCTTTGTTTAGTCTGTGGGCTTTTACACGCGTAATACTGAGATTTCCAGTCATGCCATGACGCATCAGACGCGTGCGTAAAAGTGCCATTCGAGGCTGTACGTGGACAGATATCAAGAGCTCTGGTTACTTTATTATTTGCGCATCTCATTTATCAACTTTGATCAATTCTGATGGTGTATCGAGCCGTTCTCACTGTGATATCGATCCGAATTGTGTTAAAATCGTCGCGGAGTGACCGAAGACGAGAATCAACCGCAGGAACATATTCCAGGATCTATTGCGTTTAAGTCGGATCGAACTGGACCTCATTTAAGAGTGGATTTAACACTTTCAAGTCTCACTTTTTTGGGAGAAAAGAAGGCGGATACGAACTTGGCCGCTTTCATCTCCATCCACCCTGCTCTCGTATCCGCTCGGAACTGCTGTTTATTATCACGGAAGATGAAAAGCTTGCTATTCGAAGTGCTTTGTTTTGTGTCCATCCTCATCTCCATCCGCTGCACACCGGCACCGGACACCGAACCCCCGAGTATCACCCCGAGCTGCGCGTCCTGTGGGCTCAGCCAGACGGATGGAGGCACTCTGGTGGATGTGGATTTGTTGGAGGCGGTGAAGAGACACATTCTGAGCCGGTTACAGATGCGGGACAGACCCAACATCACCCACCCCATCCCGAAGGCGGCGATGGTGACCGCGCTCAAGAAGCTCCACGCCGGGAAGGTGCGTGAGGACGGGAGGGTGGAGATCCCAAACCTGGATGGACACGCCGCGTCCATGAACGAGGTGGCGGAGGAGACTTCGGAGATCATCAGCTTCGCCGAGACAGGTGTGTGTAAGATGGGTCTGCGTTTGGCCGAGCGCGCTGCGCGGTTACGCACAGGTAGCCTGTTTCATTACCCTGTTTTTAGGCGCATTTTGAAGTAGCCAATCGCATCAGATACGAGTGATGGAAAAGACACATTTCCAATTAAAATCCCTTAATTCGCAAAAAAAATAAAATTTTTAATTACGCTCGCTTAAAGTGGTTTTTGGCTTGTGCGAAAAGGAGTTAATGCGAATAATGGGAGATGGAAACGCATTTGCCGAGTAAATTCCTCCATGCGCATCAATAAAATAATGTTGTTCCAGAGCATATGAAATATTGTTATGGTCATTTTGAAATGCCCGAGCAAAGTCTGTCATCAAAGTATCTCTGTATAATTGCCTCCCAGAAGTGTTACACGACTGTGTTCCCAAACAGCAGCATCGTGTTTCGTTTGCTCGCTCTGAGGCGCAAGTCATTTATTATATATGAAAATTATCATATTCAGTGGCTTCTCCTACTTTTCTTACTGATATGACTTCATCATTACAGCTTTGGTTGGAAACATAGGCGTTTTATACTGGTGGGTTTCAACGCAAACCTTAAAGATTTGACTATAATCTAACTTTTCCACTCTTCAGGACGAAATATACAGTTCGTTCAAAAGACTTGATGAATATTTCTGGGCATGTTGTCACAATGTGAATCTGCTATTATAGGCCAACAGTATAACAACTGCTAAGAACGAAACAATACATAAAAGAGAAATGTGAATATAGAAGCATTAAACAATGACAAAGTAAAACGTAAATAATAATATATATACATATGTTTTACAATTACAACATGTGTGACAACTTGCCCCCACCTGGCACCTATGAAAAATACGCAAAGAACACAGGTTCATCTTTTCAGTTAATATATAAATGTATTATATAACTCTTATATTAATGTATGTCAGTGTGCTTTTATTGTTTATGTACAGATATTACAAAAACATTGCATTTTAGTCTGGATGAAAGATTTTAAAAATGTTACTGACATACATCTCTTGTGACAACTTGCCCCGGTCTGTTTGCCCTGTGATCACTTTAAAATGGTATGAAGGGAATTATACAATACTGTCATATTCACTTTAAAAACAAACAGTTCTTTGGATTGAAGAGTCATTTCTGGGTGTTTAGGCTTCTTGAGTTACTATATGATTTTTTTGGGAGATTCATTATAGGTTCATTATCAGTGTTTTGAGTTCTTTGAAAGCATCTAATGATTTTATCTTTTTTATTCTATTCAGATTCAGAACCCTTTCTTAAAGTATTAAAAAGAGCATTTTCAATCATCAGGGTTCAGGAACCGATGCACAGTTCATGCATCCACAAACCTGTTTAAGAATCAAACTGAAGCCACTCGCTGCTTATAAATCAACCCATTCTAGAATCTGCTCTCAACCGATCAAAATGAGTGAATCATGAAAACAGAGACAGCTCAACTCTCAGTTGCTATTATTGTGCAATGGCAAAATACAATGTTTGCTTTCACTTTACGAATACTGATCTGATGAGTGAATCAGGCGAGGAGCAGGACTGAGAAACACTAAAAGTGAGAAAATGATTTTAAAGGAATAATTGATCCAAAAATAACAATATTTGCTGAAAATATACTCACCTCAGGCCATCCAAGATGTAGATGAGTTTATTTCTTCATCAGGTTTGGAGAAATGTGTCACTGCATCAGTGTCTCAGCAATGGATGCTCTGCAGTGAATGGGTGCCGTCAGAATGAGAGTCTGATAAAAACATCACACCACTCCAGTCCATCAGTTAACATCTGGAGAAGACAAAAGCTGCGTGTTTGTAAGAAACAAATCCACCAATAGCGTTTTCCATCATAAAGTCCATCATTCATAATAACGCTTTCTCCAGTGAAAAAGTGGTCATGTCTTAATCAGGAGAGAAATCTGCACAAATCAAGCATAGTTTACAAGCCCAAACAGCTCTAAACAAATGTGGGTAGATTTTGATGTGAGAGACTTTTTCATTGGAGGAAGCGATATGATGAATTATGGACTCCTATAGGTTTGAAGTTAAAAACGCCTTAATGCTGGATTTGTTTCAGCTTTTGTCTTCTCCAGATGTTAACTGATGGACTGTGGATTATTGTGATGTTTTCTATCAGTCTCTCATTCTGACGGCACCCATTCACTGCAGAGCATCCATTGCTGAGACACTGATGCAGAGACGCATTTCTCCAAACCTGATGAAGAAACACATTCATCTACATCTCGGACGACCTGAGGATGAGCACATTTCCAGCAAACTATCATTTTGAGGTGAACTATGCCTTTAAAGTTACTGGATAACAATCTTCCATCGTGCCTTATGATCATATTTCATGCGCATTCACCAGTGCACGTCTTTTACAAAGACAAAAGATGTTTGTCTTCATAATGTTTCAGCAAAATGCAATAACTTCTGAAAAGTCTTTTCACTGCAGTTGACGTCAAAAGCTACGTAGTAATCTAATATCACTTAATGCAATAAAGGTAGCATCAACAAAATCAAATAATGATATTTTTTATAAAGAAAGTCTGGATTTGGGATACATAAAGCTGCTTTAGAGAGTAAACTTGAGCTTTAGCATCAAAAATCCTCCTCAAAAGTGTCGTAAGTATCCACATTCAGATCTGCCACCATTAATTTCCACTGGAAACAATCCCGTCCGCGTGCTGCTTTGACCCTCTTGAATATCCTGCTACATTCAAAAACCTGTCACATTATGCAAGTAAAATGGGATGCAAAGAGCGTTTCATGTTGACTTCACGAGCAGAATTGAGTTTTTTCAGCTTTAGCTTTTCAATGTATTGAATTTGCTAAACAAATTGAGCAGCATGCGGCAAGAGTTCAAGGTTAAAATAACTTGAGAAGCAAAGAGCTCACGAAGGAATCTTTGCTTAGTAAAGCACATATTTAGAAATGTCACAGCGAACGCTGCCCTGTGAAGTCCACAAGATTTCAAGCACCGTTTAGGACAAGGCCGCAATTATCCAAACCCAGCGCAGATCTGGACCTTTGACCCTTTGTGCTGAGATCCAGGAGCTGTTTACTGAAATGATGGAGATGTAACATGAGCAGCGGTTCACATTCGGCTGGCCTGCCATTCCTGATCGTGTCAGGTGAACCGGGCCATATACGGCCTGCTATTGTCCGATGCTTGCACAAAGACTCAGTGTGGCAGGTTACTGGATACGAGAAAACTAATCAATTATAACAATTATTGAGCAATTATAATAAGAAGTATATTTTACACATATATTGTAGAATCCAGGTCAAAGTGTTTCGCAGCTCAGAATATAAAAATAGAAATATATTCTAAATAAAAATAAATCAATTAAGGAAAAAGGAGATAAAACAGAGGTTGCAATTTCTAATAACTTTCATTAGTATGTCATTAAAACATTATGTAATGCATAATACTAGCTTAATGCTTCGTTTATATATAATAGAAAATAATTCAAATTAAAGAAAATTAAAACAAGGAAATAATAATAATAATACAATTCTGTAAATGTGCATATAATAAATAGTAGTAGTAAAATGAATAAAATGCTAATTAAAGAAATACAATCTTTAGAGACTTAAATATCATATTCAAAACTTAAAAAAATGTCTAAATGCAGAACCTTCTTTTTCAAAAATGCATACAGTTATGATATTGCCTTTATGCACAGTAGCAGTCAGAAAGCAGTTTTCTGGGAAAGCCTCGCAGTCGCAGTGATCTGATGAAGCCGTCACGGAGCGGGTCGGGTCTTTATGCACAGTAGCAGTCAGAAAGCAGTTTTCTGGGAAAGGCTCGTAGTCGCAGTGATCTGATGAAGCCGTCACGGAGCGGGTCGGGTCTCATTAGGATGCGGGGTGACCTCGGGACAAGGAGCTCTGGAAGACGTCCAGGATCTTCTTGAGGATCTCGTTTTCTGTAAGAATGGTGCTGCCCTGCGCTGGCAGAGGCCAGTCGAGTCCCTAGGTTTCTGTGACATCTTAATGGTGTGTGGACTCAGGTGAGGACGGCTGCCAAGAGGGAGAATTCACTCGCGCTGTCTATTAGAGCCAAAGATGAATGTGCTCCGCGCTTTGCAAAAGGCCTGAATCGAAACGGGAAGCCGTCCAGCCTGTAATCATGCGCCGCTCCACGTCACCGCTTGTTTTGCTTTGATTTGGCCAGCTGGAAACACCTTCCCTCCTGTGTTCACTAGTGCTCAAACTACGGGTTAGTGATCTGAACAAACACTTAACACAGAGTAACTAGTGCTGTTTGTGCAACAAACCTCAGTGATGTCTGAAAATCACCGGGACGTGGGCCAAACCTGTGTTGCTATTGTTAACTAAAACTATTGAAAATTGCTTTTTGGAAACTGAAATCATGTTGATATAAAATAAAGTATAAAAATAAATATGTATATAAAAAATTAATACATAAAATAAAACACTAGATTAAAAACAAACTTTGGTAACTAACTGAAATTAAGTTGAAATTGAAGCACTAATTACAAAAACATTTACTAAAAAGAACTAAAACTAAAACTGAAATAAAATAAAGTAAATCAAATGTATTTTTGATAAGTGAAATACAGATTATATAAAACATACTATAATAACATGTACAGTATAATATATAATAAAATATTAGATCAAATGTTGCCTTGGCAACTAACTAAAATAAGTTAAAACTGAACTACTAAAATGACTCAAACTGAAATAAATGTAAATTAGAACTAATGTTTGGTAACTGAAATAAAGATAATATAAATATGTAAAAAACTAAAAATTTGAAATGAAAATATATTGTTCTGAAATAAGTTTAAAGTACCACAGAAATAAATGTAAAAAAAGTCACAATTTGTTAAGTAATTAAGTAGAAATGAAACTTAAATTTAGCATCAATGTAGCAAAATACTACTAAAACATACATATATATATAACGTATAATAACAGTAATGTAAAATATATTTTTTTGGGGGGGGTGAACTTCCCCTTTAATACACTGTTTTGTGCCCAGGAAGAAAAAAAGTCAGTTGGGACAACATCTGCGAAGCATCATGTAGTGTCATATTATTTGTTATTGTTACTAATGAAAGTTTTCATAACATATTACCTCTAATTCAGAAGGACAGAGTTTACATTTAAATGAATTACAGTGCTGTGCTGAAACCAAATGTGATTATCCAATCACAGGCCAGCGAGCCGCCCATGTGACTCTCTCTCTCGGCACAGCTGCACTCAGCATGTTACACAATTACACTCACATCCAGAATATTGTTTAATTTATTTTTAAACATTTCTATTTTATGTCTGTTTTGCTGATGTTTTTCAGCCAAACTCCTGAAAGCTCGAGATTGATCGGATCCATTTCAGATAGACAGAAGATTCAGACATTTCTTGTTTTATGTGGTTTTATAAGTCTGAAGGGTCTGGGCACATGGATAGGGAAAAACAAGAAAGAGAAACCCGAAAGATGTTGTATTAGTTTGTTTGTTAAGTCAGTCATGTGATCAGATGCATGATCAAACAGGTGTAAAATCCTGAGAAGTCAGCTCAGACGTATGGTTTGTAAGCAGAAGAGATGGGTTTTGATGAATCTGGAGTGGCCGGTGGCTCCAGAAGCGGTCAGTATCATGTAAATGTGTCCTTTTGTGAATGTCAAAGGGATGTGCTTGATCGCGCTCTCACTGTACGTTTCCTGTGACATCACGCCGCTCATTGTGTGTCTCTGCGGCTCACAGGAAGTCTTTGCTGGTTTGTGTTGTTCTCTCACAAGCTCTCTGACTCCTGTCATCTCCATCCAGACCCCCGACAGCTCTGGACCGGACCCCAGAATAACGCTGCTGTCACGAGACCCTGAGAACACACATTTATCCATACAATAATCATCAGCAAAACCTCCGGAGGACACGTCTGGGTCGTATTTCACCCTAAAATCAGAAGAAAGAAATACAAAATGATTTTTTGCACAAGGATTTATTATATTCTACACACAATGAAGCTTATTTATTGGACATTTTTATCTTTGCATTGTGATTTATTTTCATGATTTAAATTTATAACATCGTAGTCATGTTTTTCTTTTGTTCTGCCTTTAATTTATGCTGAATTTAAGTTTAATTTAAGGTTCAATACAATAAATCGTTAAATCTCATGAAACTTCTAAGAACGTGTCTGGGTCAAATTAGATATAAGAAATTATATTTTTGCACAAAGATCAGTAATGTCAGTAATGTGAGTATAAAAAATTATATATTATATATAATACATTTAATTAGTATATATAATAATTAGCCTAATATGATTTTGATTATATTTTTAAGACATAATATATATATATATAGTTATTGTGATGTTATTTCCATGACCATTCATATAATTTTTGGTCTGCCTTTATGCTGAAGACAAGTTTCATTTAATGTTGAATTAAAAAAGGAAGGCGTGAATCTCACAAAACCTTCAAATAACATGTTCGGTCATATTTTACCCTAAAATCTGAAATTATATTCTATCTATCTATCTATCTATCTATCTATCTATCTATCTATCTATCTATCTATCTATCTATCTATCTATCTATCTATCTATCTATCTATCTATCTATCTATCTGTCTATCTATCTATCTGTCTGTCTGTCTGTCTGTCTGTCTGTCTGTCAGTTTATATATATATATATATACAGTATCTCACAGAAGTAAGTACACCCCTCACATTTTTGTAAATATTTTATTATATATTTTCATGTGACAACACTGAAGAAAGGACACTTTGCTACAATGTAAAGTAGTGAGATGTCTAAACCGCTAAGCCATTGATGTCTAAACCGCTGGTCACAAAAGTAAGTACACCCCTAAGTGAAAATGTCCAAATTGGGTCCTAAGTGTCAATATTTTGTGTGGCCACCATTATTTTCCAGCACTGCCTTAACCCTCTTGGGCATGGAGTTCACCAGAGCTTCACAGGTTGCCACTGGAGTCCTCTTCCACTCCTCCATGACGACATCACGGAGCTGGTGGATGTTAGAGACCTTGCGCTCCTCCACCTTCTGTTTGAGGATGCCCCACAGATGCTCAATAGGGTTTAGGTCTGGAGACATGCTTGACCAGTCCATCACCTTTACCCTCAGCTTCTTTAGCAAGGCAGTGGTTGTTATCATGTTGGAATACTGCCCTGCGGCCCAGTCTCTGAAGGGAGGGGATCATGCTCTGCTTCAGTATGTCACAGTACATGTTGGCATTCATGGTTCCCTCAATGAACTGTAGCTCCCCAGTGCCGGCAGCACTAATGCAGCCCCAGACCATGATACTCCCACCACCATGCTTGACTGTAGGTAAGACACACTTGTCTTTGTACTCCTCACCTGGTTGCTACCACACAGCTTGACACCATCTGAACCAAATAAGTTTATCTTGGTCTCATCAGACCACAGTTCCAGACATGGTTCCAGTAATCCATGTCCTTAGTCTGCTTGTCTTCAGCAAACTGTTTGCGGCTTTCTTGTGCATCATCTTTAGAAGAGGCTTCCTTCTGGGACGACAGCCATGCAGACCAATTTGATGCAGTGTGTGGCGTATGGTCTGAGCACTGGACTGGCTGACCCCCCCGACCCTTCAACCTCTGCAGCAATGCTGGCAGCACTCATACGTCTATTTCCCAACACACACCTCTGGATATGACGCTGAGCACGTGCACTCAACTTCTTTGGTCGACCATGGCGAGGCCTGTTCTGAGTGGAACCTGTCCTGATAAACAATTATTTTTTCAGATCCTCAGAGAGTTCTTTGCCATGAGGTGCCATGTTGAACTTCCAGTGACCAGTATGAGATAATGAGAGCGATAATACTAAATAAAAAAACTGCTCCCTATTCACACCAGGGACCTTGTAACACTAATGAGTCACATGACACCGGGGAGAGAAAATGGCTAATTGGGCCCAATTTAGACATTTTCACTTAGGGGTGTACTCACTTTTGTGGTTTAGACATTAATGGCTGTGTGTTGAGTTATTTTGAGGGGACAGCAAATTTACACTGTTATACAAGCTGTACACTCACTACTTTACATTGTAGCAAAGTGTCATTTCTTCAGTGTTGTCACATGAAAAGATATAACAAAATATTTACAAAAATACGAGGGGTTTACTCACTTCTGTGATATACTGTGATATATATATATATATATATATATATATATATATATATATATATTCATCTTGTGTATATATACATGTATTTATTGTGACATTATTTTATGACTATTAAGTACATTTCCCATAATTACTGTATTGTCAGTAAGACAATAAGAGGTAAGGTTTATTATTTAAATTGAAAAGTATATGAAGAAAAAAATGTGTTTGTCTTAATTTCTTTCAGTAATGAGATTCTCATGAGACTGAAAACGACTTAATGTCTTTAGGTTGAAGTGGTCCCACTTTAGGGGGCCGTTCATGACAGCCTTAGGGATTTGCTGCCCTCTCTGAATGTTAATGTCTCGAGTCTTTATCCTATAGGCTTTGAGTTCACCAGGGTCATCGGGTTCATGGGGAGCATATTGCCCAAGTCAGCTGAACAACAGCCGATGAAATGCACTAAGCTGATCATTTCTCTCTTTTCTTAATCCACAGATGAATCGCTGACCTCCAAAACCAGCCTGTTTTTCGTGATCTCCAACGAGGGCAACCGGAACCTGTACGTGTCCCAGGCCAGTCTGTGGTTGTACTTCAAGCTTCTGCCTAATGTTTTGGAGAAAGGCTCCAGGAGGAAGGTCACGGTGAAGGTTTACTCGCAGGAACCGGGACTCGGGAGCAAGTGGAACTTGGTGGAGAAGCGCGTGGATCTCAAACGCAGCGGATGGCACACTTTTCCGTTGACGGATGCCGTGCAAATGGTTTTCGCCAAAGGTGATCGCCGGCAGAACCTGGACGTACGGTGCGAAGTGTGCGATAAGATGGGCGTCATGCCTATTTTGGTGAACACAGCCGATGAATCCCACCATCCATTCCTTGTGGTCCAAGCGCGAACGGCTGACAACAAACACCGCATCCGCAAACGAGGCCTTGAATGCGACAGCAGCAGCAGTTTGTGTTGCCGCCAACAGTTTTACATCGATTTCCGCCTCATCGGCTGGAATGATTGGATCATCGCCCCGTCAGGGTACTTTGGGAATTATTGCGAAGGGAATTGTCCGGCGTACATGGCCGGAGTTCCCGGATCGGCTTCGTCTTTCCACACAGCCGTCGTGAACCAATACCGCATGCGAGGAATGAGTCCAGGATCCATGAACTCTTGCTGCATCCCGACCAAACTCAGCACCATGTCCATGCTGTACTTTGATGACGAATACAACATCGTGAAACGGGATGTGCCCAACATGATCGTCGAGGAGTGTGGCTGCGCTTGAGACTTTTAAAGTATCACAGTAAGAAACTAATATTTATGACTCATCCGCGCTCACAAATCTACACGCAGAGCCCAACTCTTCCACGCATCTTTGTACATATATTTATGTTCTTTAATCATCGAGCGATGTAGTTCCAGTCTACAGCTTTGTACGATACTCCCACGTCAAAGGGATGGGATTGCTTTTATCTCTGTTTACACTCTTAAAAACAAGGGTCCTTTTTATTGGCATTGATGGTCATCCATTAGACAAAAGGGTTCTTTAGATTACTAAAATATTATTTACACTGGTTCTTTTAAATGGATTGTTCACCAAAAATGAAAAAAATGATGTTAATTTACTCATCCTCAGGCCATCCAAGATGTAGGTGGCTTTTTTCTTCAGCAGAACACTAAAGAAGGTTTTTAGCTGAAACTGTGGTCCTTGGTGATTCATAAAATACAAGTCAGCGGCTGCCAGCGCTTTGAGAATCAAAAAAGCATATGCAGGCAAAATAAAATTAATTCCCGTGGCTCCTGATGATATACTGAGGTCTTATGAAGTGAAACGATCGGTCTGTGCAAGAAATTTCCTGTAATCCAGAACCTCAGGCAAACTGGGAAATGTGATTATTTTCCACAAACTGGTTTGTTTCAATGAACTGATTCAGTTCACTAGTTCATTTACGTAATAATGCAATGACGTCACGTATATTAAATTATATTATTAAAGCACCCAATAATTATGTGAAACGTGTATGTTTTGCATGTCTAAAGCAAAAAAAGTGAATAAACTAGTCACATCACCACAATACAAACGAAAACCATATAATATTTTTTTACCCTTCATTCAAGTGTTCGGTTCATGCATGCGCATATCAGCGGCTCATCGGTCTTCGGTCCGAGTCGAACTGTTTGCTCAGTTCAGTGACTGTTAGAGGAACTGGAGCTCTGAATCAGTTCATTCATCATAGGATCAGATACACCGCTGTTATGCTCATTTTGAGTCAGAGTGACTGTCAGGTGCCTTAAAGTGTGTTTTGATTTAGTAACTTGTAGATCTGTTTCCGACCGTTCAGTTCAATCAGGTGAATTGATTTAACTAATTCACTAAAATGAACCTGTTCAAAAGAATCATGCATTTGTGAACTGGACATCACTTTGGACCGTTTGCCTGAGGCTCTAGATTACAAGTACCGGTAATAATGTTGTAAATAATGTTCAGTTTCTTGCACAGACTGATTGTTTTGCTTCATAAGACCTCAATATATCATCAGGAGTCACAGGTATTAATTTTGCTTTCCTTGATATGCCTTTTTTATTCTCAAAAATGGACAGCCGTTAATCTGCATTGCATGTATTAGGACCACGTTTTCAACTAAAAATCTTCTTCACTGTCCTACTGAAGAACAAATGTCACCTACATCTAGGATGGCTTGAGGATGAGTAAATTAACAGACTATTTTCATTTTTGGGTGAGCTATCCCTTTTGACTGAAATATTTTTGGGGGAACCAAAAATGGTTCTTTTATGGAATCGTAAAGAAAGCCCCCTTTCAAAACCTTTATTTTTAAGAGTGTAGTTTGGTTCTTCTCTTTAAAAATGGAAAGAGGAGGGGTAATATTCTCAAAAGACTTTTATATACGTGTACCTTCCCGAAAAGCACTGACCATCTTCTCAAAGCAACGCCAGCACTTCCCACATTGAGTCCATTTAGTGACAACCAATCCATTCGAGAGCATCCGTCTTCAACGACATCTGCAAAGAGCTACAATCCTTGGGTTTCTCGACAGACATGAGATCCATTCATAAATCATGAGACATGTTTTGTTATGTCTCGGTTGTGATTATTCATGCAACAAGCCGAAGACATGCTTCTGAAACACAAGCGAGTCCAGTGATCTCATGAATTGCCAAACTCTTCAATTACGTCGTGGTGCAGCATAGCACTTGCAAAAAATATCGAAAATGCACAATATAAAGCACTTGTAGACTTAAAAATGCCTTCGAAGGTACCAAGTGGCACGCCTCGTTCACGATTCCTCTGAAATAAGTGCCGCACAAGCTATGCAATGTATAGTAGTGACCTACACCGGATGACCCACTTGTTATAAACCATTTTCAATACTTGAAATGTAAACTTTCGCTTCCTACTCTGAGCGGATGGTTGTTACAATGTTTGCACTGAAGTTGCATTATTAGTAAAGAAAAAACCTGCCATTGAAAAAAAAGAAAAGTTATTTTTATAGAAGCTGAAACTGAATTCTGTTCAAATGTATTATACCGAATTATGGAACCAAAGAGGCCAAGATTTGAGCTATTGTGAGATGGCAAGGCCATCGGATTCTTTTGTAAAATAATTTTTAAATGCGCAAGAGGCCTAAACAATGTATCAGGGTACAACAGAATGGATTCCATTTTCAAGTTGTTTTGTACAGTAGATAAATTGAATATTTCATAGTTTTCCATCAACTTTAAATTTTTTTCCCCCAGTTTTCTATTTAATACTTCTGTAGCGTCTTTTCCTCAATCATTTAGAGTCAAATACATGCCATCTCTGTACAGCTTATGTAAGATAAAAATGCTTTTAAATATTTTGTTCTTTGTAACTGTCATGAAATAAATTTCTTATACTGCATCAAAATCAACTTGTGTTACTTTTACATTCATGGTTATACATTTGGCAGATGCTTTTATCCATTGCATTTAAGGTACAGTATGCACTTTATCACTTCATGCACTTCCTGGGAATCAAACCCATGACCTTGGCGTTATTCACACCAAGATTCACAGGAAATGCATGAACTGTTGTGTTAGATTGTGTTCTCTTGAACACATGGGGTGAAAATGGTGCTTTATTCGCAAATGTTTTATGCAATATTCAAATTTTTCGCACATTTTCTGGGAATCAAACTCATGACTTTGGCGTTATTCGCACCAAGATTCCCAGGAAATGCATAAGCTGTTGAGCTGAGATTTTGTTCTCTTGAACACATGTCTTACTAGTTCCAAGATCATGGGTTCGATTCCCAGGGAATGCATGAACTGTTGAGCTGAGATTTTGTTCTCTTGAACACTTGTCTTACTAGTTCCAAGATCATGGGTTCGATTTGATGCAGCATTCGGTTTCAGGGAATGCATAAAGCTGTTCTCTTGGTCTTACTAGTTCCAAGATCATGGGTTCGATTCCCAGGGAAAGCTGAGATGAACACTTGTCTTACTAGTTCCAAGATCATGGGTTCGATTGCCTTTTGTTCTCTTGAACAACTAGGATTGTTCTTTGAACTGTTGACTTGTCTTACTAGTTCCAAGATCATGGGTTCGATTCCCAGGGAATGCATGAACTGTTGACTTGTCTTACTAGTTCCAAGATCATGGGTTCGATTCCCTGGACATGCTAGAGAGATGTTCCTGAGATTTTGTTCTCTTGAACACTTGTCTTACTAGTTCCAAGATCATGGGTTCGATTCCCTGAGATTTTGTTCTCTTGAACACTTGCTATATTGGGTTCGATTTGCCCTGAGATTTTGTTCTCTTGAACACTTGTCTTACTAGTTCCAAGATCATGGGTTCGATTTGCATGAACCTGAGATTTTGTTGTGCTAAAGATCATGGGTTCTTGCCCTGAGATTTTGTTCTCTTGAACACTTGTCTTACTAGTTCCAAGATCATGGGTTCGATTCCCAGGGAATGCATGAGCTGTTGAGCTGAGATTTTGTTCTCTTGAACACTTGTCTTACTAGTTCCAAGATCATGGGTTCGATTCCCAGGGAATGCATGAACTGTTGAGCTGAGATTTTGTTCTCTTGAACACATGGGATGAAAACTGCTTTATTCGCAAATGTTTTTTGCAATAGTGCATTTTAGCACATTTTATGGGCATCAAACCCATTGGTTTTACCAGTTCCAAGATTATGGGTTCGATTCCCAGGGAATGCATGAACTGTTGCATTAGTATTTCTGAAAAGAGACTGTATTTGCTAAGGCAAACTACAGTAGCTATGTTTGCATCCACTTATTTTATGTACATTTTGGGATAAACACTGGATGAAAATGGCAAGATACACATAAAACGATGATTTTTATTAGGCAAGAAAACTTGCATAGTCAAGTCAAGTCACAAGTTATTTATATAGTGCTTTATACAAAACAGATTGTGCCAAAGCAGCATTTTATTTTTATTTCAGTTAAAGTCATAAACTATGATGGAAGCACATATGTTCCCGGATGCAACAACAAACTCTTGTGACTTTGCTTCAGCAGATCATGTGATTGGAGCAGTGCACACCATCTGAAATATTGTTTTAGTTGTTCTGAAAAAGTCCATCATCAAAATGATTTGGTATAATTACCTCCTAGAATGGTTTCAAACAACTGTGTTCCCAAACATCAGGCTGCAAGACAACATGACAGCATTTGTTATTGCATTTCATCTGAATTAAGTAATTTATTTAAAAAGAGGCTTGTGCTTCTCTGATTGCAGCAACTTATTATTGTTATATTACTGATACTTTGAGTCATTTTCCCAGGAATATTTTGCACTCTTGAACACATGGGATGAAAACGGTGCATTATTTGCTAATGTTTTATGCAATCATCCAATTTTTGCAAGTTTAGTTCATAACTTTTGGATGGAAATGTATGTTATGGTTAGCTGAACAAATCTTTAACCCTAAATAATAAATCGCACAGTGTATTTTGCAAGGTTTGTGCTACAAATAAAAATACAAAGCCAATATATGTGACCCTGGACCACAAAACCAGTCATTAATCACACGTGTATATTTGTAGCAATTGTATGGGTCAAAATGATCGGTTTTTATTTTATACCAAAAATCATTTGGATATTAAGATCATGTTCCATGAAGATATTTTGACAATTTCCTACCATAAATATATTAAAAAAGTATTTTTTATTAGTAATATGCATTGCTAAGAACTTCATTTGAACAACTTTAAAGATGATTTTCTCAATATTTAGATTTTTTTGCATCCTCAGATTCCAGATTTTCAAATATTGTCCGATCATAACAAACCATACATCAATGGAAATATGATTTATTCAGCTTTCTGATGATGTATGAATAAGAAACAATAAGAAAATGGACCTTTATGACTGGTTTTGTGGTCCAGGGTCACATATAATGTGTATTGACTTACACTGAAAACAATCATAAACACTTGAAGATGGACTCTTGAGACTTGGACCAGAAGGAAACCACCTAGCAACCATCTATAATAAACAAATAATAACAACAACAGCAAAAAATGGTAACACGTTTTGTCTTTATACATATATTATAATGCATTGATTATGCTTGTAATGCACCTTATGATGCATTGTATGAATAACTGTAACCACAGTTATAATAAATTATAATGAATAACCATTCAAAGTATTTCTGAAGGATCATGTGACATTGACGACTTGAGTCATAATGATGAAAATTAATTCAGTTTTGATCACAGAAATAAACTACATTTTAACATACATTAAAATAGAAAACAGTTTTTTAAATTGAAATAATATATCACTAAATTGACTATATTGTTTGATCACATACATGCAGCCTTGGTGAGCAGAAGAGATTTCTTTCCAAAAGAATAAAGCAATCTTTTGATCAGTAATGAAGTGATGAAAGTCCAGCTAAACTGTCTAAACAATGTGAAAGCAGTACAGTTCGTCTGCAGAGCTCTGAAAGAGAAACACAAGCACAATAACACTGAATGATGAGGACAGAGTTTGACAATCCTGTTCGAGCACCGTACAAAACAACACAGAGACTTTAATATCTGGAGTCTAATGCGATGCTCGATTTCCTCCAAAGGCTGAGCTCAACTTTATTTTACAGGCTTGTAGAGTTTATTTCCAGCGGACAGAATCGTCCCTCAGCTCAAACACAAAAAGAGAAACAGTGTTGAACAGATCATGTGAGAGCAAAACCCAAACTCATAGACCATACCAAATATGGTGAGTGATCTGGATTGAATCATCTTAAACCCGTCAGAGTAATGAGTAACGACTGTTCAACAATTCATTCACTTCTTCAACGGTTTGATATTGTAATAAACTCCCGCTGCTAATAAAAGTCTCTCGTGTGTCTGTAGCCACATATAGATTGTTTGTCATCAGGCGACTGTAAAACACTCCTGAATTTATCATCCTCGTGAGTTTGCGGAAGGGAATTTCTGGAATGTTCCACTTCAGTAATCAAAATATGTTGATCGCAGATATTTCCCCCGCCGCATCCAGGAGACACTAATACTGAAAAAGGCCTGATTCCTGGATCAGACAGGTCTCAGTGCTTTAAAGGACTAGTTAACACTCGCAAATCAAGTTTCTTTACTCATCTTTTACTCGTCGTCACAAACCTGTCTGACTGACTCTATCCTGCAAAACACAAAATGAGATGTTACGCAGAGCTGCTTTTTATGTGTTAAAACAAAAATATACAATGATCAGCGTCTGTTATACTCTAAAACATCATAAAAGCATCATAACCATTCATGGAAAAAAGTTATATTAGTTATTTACCAACAATCTTAAGCTGTCAAATCTCATTTGAAAATGATGCATAACAACCACATCACATCTAATTCTGTGAGATCATTATAATATATTCCCCACCAGCATTAATTTAGTATACTTATACACTTTTATAATATGTATAAATATTTTGAATTAGCTTTTATTTTAATATTTTCCGTTTTAACTTTAATTTTGGTAATTTTATGGTGCAATTTTGCAATTTTTATTACTTATTTGCTATTTTCGTTTTTAAACTTATTTCAGTTAGTTACCAATGCAACAATTCTAATATCTCTTTATATATTTTTTACGTTAAAGCTTAAACTTTTACTTCTAATATTTATATTATGAATTAGCTTTTGTTTTTTTCAGTTTTAATTTTAATTTGTTAAAGTTTTACTAATTTTATTACATGCTTTTGTCATTATTTTTTATATTTTGAATTTATTTTTATTTTAGTTTGTCATTTTAGGATTTAAACTGATTTCAGATTTCAATTTTTTTAAGTCAAATTTTTGGTTATGTTTTTGAACATTTTAAGTTCTCACCTAATATTTATATTATGAATGAGCTTTTGTTTTTATATTTTCTGATTCATTTTAAATTTTAATTAAGTGCTTTTGTCATATTTATGTTTTTAAGTTATGTAATTTATTTTCATTTTAGTTTTACCTTTAGTCATTTTAGTATTTAAAATAATTGTAGCTAGTTTCCAAAGCAACAATTCACATTTGTTATTTATGTTTCAGTTGAGTCTTTCCATATAATAGTTCATAGGTATTTTTGTTTTAATTAAATTTGAATTAATTGAGTTTAAATGTACCCATCTCATATGAATTGGATTTTAGTTGTATATTTTCATTTTTTATTTTCATTTCGATTAAGGTTTTCATAATTTTATGATGTGTTTCTGTCATTTTGCGTTTGGATATATTGCATTTATTTTAATATCAGTATTAGTTTTAGTCATTTTAGTATTTAAACTTATTTAAATTAGTTTCCAATACAAAAAAAATATTTGTTTTGACAAAATTAAGTTTAAATTGTAAGTATTTATATTTTATTTAAGCTTTATTTCAGTTGATAGTTTTAGTTAACAATAACATCCTAGTTCCACATCAGATATGACTTGCAATATAGTTGTCTGCACTACTGTAATAGTACTTTTTGGACCAGAAAGAAAAAGAAAAATAAGGTTTTCATTCTGGCTGAACAGAAAGGCTTCGACACGCCAATCCAAAGAGCCGTTTGTTCAAACACAGATCTCAAAATGAGTCCAGTATAAACTCCAGATCATCTCAGAGTAAATCCATCTCAGGCCTGTCATTCTGACGGTCCTCTTACAACAAACACAGCAGTCACTCGTGGACCCCCGAGACCCCGCGCCATCATTTATCACTTGACAAGTAGATGCTTGAAGCCATTCTGACACGCCGCTCCATAAACACATGTTTTCCCACAGAACAAAAATCAGTTCCATCCTTTTTCACGATGTCAAGGGGGGGCTACACAAGCCTCATCTGTAGATACTCAGAGTATCTACAGATGGGAAAACGCATTTCTTTTTAGCTTGTGGTCACATTTGCACGAAAACAACATACTGCCTTTCTGGATCAAGATGAGATCAACATCTCGGCTCACCATTAACAGATATTGCAGAACAAAGACGAGCTCTTTGTGTGTCTCTTTTCAATATCAGGTGCACTTCGACGGGCCCGAAGCTTGTCGCTTTATCCCGAGGGAAAGAATGAAGACAGATTTCTTTGGAAATGACAGCGGTTTTATGAAGGGACACAAAAGATGGACTTGGCATATCATTCCGCTTAATCCCATAGATGAGGGACTCGGGCTCTATTCAAGTCTTGTCACTTTAGTGTTGGGATACTATCAAACTGAACAGGTGGATTTCCTATAGAGGCCAAAGCAGGGCCCCTCATTGTCATAACCGCTGGCGGGGCCCCACCGCCGATCCATATGTCAGCTCTTCCTGTTTGTTCTTCTCCAACGGCACGCACTGAGGAGATAACTTTGACATTTCAGTATAATATTGCATGCTTGTTTTGCTGCAGAAGTGTGTAATCTAATGCATTTTGGATGCTACCAATGGTGTCGGTTTCCACGCAGAACGATCAGTTTTTCTGACCAACTGCAGGCAGGGGAAAGTGTTTGGGAAACCTGTTTGGAAACAGTCATGAGTTGTGTTTGTTACTGTAAGGACTGTAATTGTTAGGAAATTGTTCCAAAAAATGTGGTATAGAAACAATTTTCATCTAGAAATAGCAAGTAAATTTCACAATTAATTATGAAGAGACAGCAAGTAACACAGTGGATTAAATGTGAGATTGAAGTAGAAAACTGAAATAGTATTTTCTTGTAAACGTACTCCAATAAAACATATTATAATACATATATATATATACACACACACACACACACACACACACACTCACCGGCCACTTTATTAGGTACACCTGTTCAATTGCTTGGTAACACAAATTGCTAATCAGCCAATCACATGGCAGCAACTCAATGCATTTAGGCATCTAGATGTGGTGAAGACGACTTGCTGAAGTTCAAACCGAGCATCAGAACGGGGAAGAAAGGGGATTTAAGTGACTTTGAACGTGGAATGGTTGTTGGTGCCAGACGGGCTGGTCTGAGTATTTCAGAAACTGCTGATCTACTGGGATTTTCACACACAACCATCTCTAGGGTTTACAGAGAATGGTCTGAAAAAGAGAAAATATCCAGTGAGCGGCAGTTGTGTGGATGAAAATGCCTTGTTGATGTCAGAGGTCAGAGGAGAATGGGCAGACTGGTTAGAGATGATAGAAAGACAACAGTAACTCAAATAACCACTCGTTACAACCAAGATATGCAGAATACCATCTCTGAACACACAACACGTCGAACCCTGAAGCAGATGGGCTCCAGCAGCAGAAGACCACACCGGGTGCCGCTCCTGTCAGATAAGAACAGGACACGGAGGATACAATTCACACAGACTCACCAAAACTGGACAATAGAAGATTGGAAAAAACGTTGCCTGGTCTGATGAGTCTGATTTCTGCTGCAACATTCAGATGGTAGGGTCAGAATTTGGCGTAAAGAACATGAAAGCATGGATCCATCCTGCCTTGTCTCAACGGTTCAGGCTGGTGTATTTTCAAAATATATATTTTATGTATACTTAAAATATACTTATGTAAATAAGTATTACTAATATAATATATTAATAGTAATTACAGTACTCTCTATTAGAAAACTACTGTAGTAAGCACCCTAACATTGTGATGGCAACGTCTGCACATGATGCTCAAGCACCACTCATATTTTCTCATATTTCAAAAACAAAGTGTTTTAACCATAAAAGCAAGCAGAGTTGTTTTGCGGCAAGAGATGAAAAACAACATGTGTTACTCGCAGAAACCTCGAGCGAGCGGCGCGAGGACAGAAGTGTTCCCTACGTGCGTCAGGGTTCAGGAACGCCACTTCAGCCCTCATGACTGGAGTGTTAGCCGTCCTGTCATAGCCAGCCGTCTGGACAGGAACACGACTCGAGAGGCCGATAACGCCGGGATGAGTCACCAGACGCCAGGAAAATAACCTGAGGGGCCCTGGTCACTACAGACGGGGCCATGACATAAACAAGCTGTCTTACATAGCAGTTAAACACAGCGAGGAGTGAGTGAAACACCAGCATGAGTCCATCTATAGAAAACATGAACTAAACAAGAACTCAGAGTCTGTTAAAACACACTACCAGCATCTGAAAGTGAAAAAGAAATCAATTATTTTAAAGGAGTTCTATGAGGTGAATTGAATCGTGACTCAATTGAATCAACATCATATAGAAGTCAACATTTGAAGTGGGTCAAAAAAGTTAATCAAAGTTGTCCTAAGACAAGAACACATTTTGGTTTGAGGTTTTAGGACAACTTTGATCAAAGATCCACTTCAAATGTTGACTACTGTAACTGATGTACTTTGCAGCACCGAGACTGTTATTAAACTGAAATGAACTGAGCTGAATAATGACACTATTGTCTGCTGAATTGAATTTTTCAAAATGGACAAACTTTGCAACATTAATTTGCTGAAATTGTTTATAAAAAACAAGTGTTTTAATTCCTGAGGTGAATTGAATCAAGTGACTGAATTAAATCAATGTTAAATATTCAAAGAATCATCATCATTATCGATGAACTTTGCAATACTGATGCTGTTATTAAACGGAACTGAACAATTGTTACGGAAGTACCCCAGGACTCAGAGATGATAGTCAAAGATATATTTATTTAGTACACACAACAGAATCAGGTGAGTAACTGGGTTAACGACACTTTAGCTTTCTTGAAATGGTCCGTGATGATATGGATTGTTCTTATAGGAGATGAAAGCACACCAGTGCCGAGATCCGGGACGAGGAGGACAAGGACACGACGAAGGACGAAGACGAGGAGCACACTCTGGAGCAGACCCAGAAGGTAGGTAATGGAGTTAACCCTTTCGGGAGATCACTAGGAAATATCGCTTGTAAGAGGTAGGAGTCCCACTTGTATTAACGCGACCGGACACTGGAGTGAGGTGCTGTGAGTGCTTATGTAGTTTGCTGGGTGAATGAGTAAATGAGTAACAGGTGTGGGTGATCAGTATTCTGGTGATGAGGTGCGCTGGGATTGGTTGGGATGTGAGTCAGGTTGTTCTGTGTCGACAATGTCAAAATAAACTATTTGTTTCACAATTGATTAATTTTACAACATTAACACAGTTTGTGGAACTGAACGTCACTTTTGTCTGCTGAATTGGTTCATAATTGAACTGAACTGAAACATTAAACTGAACACAAGGGTTGAACTGAACTGCTGAACTGTTATTGAACTGAACCTGAACTTGGTGTTGAACTGAACTGAATCCACATTAAACTGAACAACATTGAACTGAACTGAACTTTGGAACTGAACTGAACTGAACTGAATCCACATTAAACTGAACTGGTTATTGAACTGAACTGAACTGAATCCACATTAAACTGAACTGGTTATTGAACTGAACTGAACTGAATCCACATTAAACTGAACTGGTTATTGAACTGAACTGAACTGAATCAACACTGAAATGAATCAGGTTGAATAACGGCACTATTGTCTGTTGAATTTAATGTTTCATAATAGATTAATTTTGCAACACTGACAGTGGCATTGAATGAATTGAGTCAACACTGAACTGAATTTAGTTGAATAATGATGTTCTATAGAGCTGCTTTACAGATGAAATTGAATTTGTTTTTATAATGAATTAACTTTGCAATATTAACACCTTTACCAAAATGAATTGAATCAACACTGAAATACGTTGAATAATGACACTTGTCTGCTGAATAGAATTTATTTTAGAATATTGACAGAATAGAATTTTGCAATATTGACACTGTCATTGAACTGAATCGAGTTGAATAATGACACTGTTGCCGCTGAATGAAATTTGTTACATAACTGATAAACTTTGCACGACCGACACTGTTATTTAACTGAATTGAATCAACATTGAACTGAACAGAACTGAGCTGAATAATGACATTATGTGAATTTGCTTCATAATTGATTAATTTTGCAACATTAACAAGTAAAATTGAAGTCATTTTGAGTTGAGTGGTTTATAGCTGAACTGAATTATTCAGAATTGATGAACTTTGCAACATCAACATTTATCAAACTGAATTGAATCAACATCAATTGTGCTGAATTACATTATTGCTTTAGAGTAAGTTGATTATAGCTGAAATGAATTTTTCATAATTGACAAATTTTGCTAAATTGACACTATTATTTAACTGAACTGAATCAGCATTAACTAAATTGATCTGAATAAACTATTGTCTGCTGAACTGAATTTGTTTCATAATGATTCATTTTCCACAATTAACACTGTTATTTTCTGTGACTTAATAAATGTGACTTCACTTATGAGGTGAGGAGGGAATGGGTTTTCATAAAGTAACTAATCCAATACAGAATCCATCTGTCTGAAAGGACAAGACGTGCAGCATGTGCATAAAACGGACCTTGTTTAAGCTTTAGCCCCGTTCGCAGGGACTATAATCTCATAATCTTTTAAACTAAACAATAGATTTCTCCATATGTTTGTGAACATATGGATTATGAGTGACAAGCTGCATGTGACAATTGAATTATGCTTTTAAACTTTTGTTTCTGGTTACTGTAAACAAATGTTTTCATAATTATTTTACTGTAGCACTAAAAACTACTTTTACTGTAACAAACTATGTATGATTATTTCCTCAAAACAATTATTACAATATATAAAATCAGGTCCATGTATTTGGACACTGACACAATTTTTTATTATTTAACTGTTGACCAAAACATATTCAAGTTACAGTTATATAATGCATGAGTGTAAAGTGCACACTCTGAGCTTTAATTTGAGTATTCTCATTAGAATTGGCATAAAGGTTAATGAATTACAGCTCTTTAATATGCACCTCCCCCCTTTTGAAGGGACCATAAGTAATTGGACAGTTGACTCAAAAGCCGTTTCATGGACAGATGTGGGCTATTCCTTCGTTATTTCTACATCAATTAAGCAGGTAAAGTTCTGGAGTTGATTTTAAGTGTGCCATTTGCATTTGGAAGCTGTTGCTGTGAACCACATCATGCGGTCAAAGGATCTCTTCATACAAGAGAAACAGACGATTGTTAGGCTTCAAAAACAAAACCAATCCATCAGAGAGAAAGCAGGAACATTAGGAGCGACCAAATCAACAGTTTGGTACATTCTGAGAAAACAAGAACGCACTGATGAGCTCAGAAACATTAAAAGACCTGGATGTCCACGGAGGACTACAGTCGTGATGATCAGAATAAAGAAAAACCCTTTGCTTGTCTACAATCAAGAGAAGACTTTGATGATCGGAGGATTTAGAGAAGAACACTCTCAGGAGACAGACGTGTCTACAATCAAGAGAAGACTTCACCAGAGCAAACACAGAGGTGATGATCGGAGGATCACAACATCCAGCCAAGAGAAGAACACTTAGACGTGTCTACAATGACTTAGGTGATGATCGGAGGATCACAACATCTCTACGTGTCTACAATGACTTCACCAGAGCAAACACAGAGGTGATGATCGGAGGCTTTACATTCTGACGTGTCTTCAAGAGAAGACTTCAGAGGTGATGATCGGAGGATCACAACATACTTGTGCGACTTGTTTGAATCTGAATTAATGACTTACCAGACAGAGGTGTTTTGATGAACAGTTACATGATAATGATGCATGACAGTGGCTCTGGGACATCAGAGGTGATGCATGAAAACATGTGTGATGCATGATCCTTCCATTAATCACATACGTGTTTAGTGATGATAAGCAGACATGAAGTTACTGATCCAGTGGCAGTTACAGTGATGATGGTGATGATGAGCTGTTGCTGCCATCATGTTACTGGTGTTTAGTGATGATCAGAAGCAGAATGACATACAATGAAGATTGGCTTCCAGGCTCTGGGTTACTTAGAATGAAACACATGATGCATGAGCGTGGCTTCCAGTGGCTCTGGGTTACAGAGAAGAGAAGTGAGGAACACAGAAGACAGAAGCAGTGTGATGCATGAGCGTGGCTTCCAGTGGCTCTGGGTTACTGGTGTTTAGTGATGATGAGACAGAAGACAGAAGCAGTGTGATGCATGAGCGTGGCTTCCAGTGGCTCTGGGTTACTGGTGTTTAGTGATGATGTGACAGAAGACAGAAGCAGTGTGATGCATGAGCGTGGCTTCCAGCAGTTACGTAGACCAAGACTGGTGATTGAGCGTGGGTGTTTACTCAAGACAAGCTTCCAGCGGTGGCTCTGGGTTACTGGTGTTTAGTGATGATGCAGACAGAAGTGGCTCTACTAGATGATGAGAACTGAAGACAGAAGACAGAAGCAGTGTGATGCATGAGCGTGGCTTCCAGTGGTCTACTGGTGATGCATGACGTTTACATGAGACAGAAGACAGAAGCCATGAGAGCATCGTTCTTTCTGGGTTACTGGTGTTTAGTGATGATGAAGACAGAAGCAGACAGAAGCTGATGCATGAGCGTGGCTTCCAGTGCTCTGGGTTACTGGTGTTTAGTGATGATGAGACAGAAGACAGAAGTTACATGTGATGCATGAAGACTTCCAGCGTGGCTCAGTTACTGGTGTAGTGATGATGAGACAGAAGACAGAAGCAGATGCATGAAGACATGATGAGACAGAAGCAGTGTGATGCATGAGCTTCCAGGCTCCAGTGGGTGAGGTTACTGGTGTTTAGTGATGATGAGACAGAAGACAGAAGCAGTGTGATGCATGAGCAGCTTCATTGACTGGGTTACGTCAGATGTGAGATGAGCTGTGTGATGCATGAGCGCTCTGGGTTACAGACAGAAGACAGAAGCAGTGTGATGCATGAGCGTGGCTTCCAGTGGCTCTGGGTTACTGGTGTTTAGTGATGATGAGACAGAAGACAGAAGCAGTGTGATGCATGAGCGTGGCTTCCAGTGGCTCTGGGTTACTGGTGTTTAGTGATGATGAGACAGAAGACAGAAGCAGTGTGATGCATGAGCGTGGCTTCCAGTGGCTCTGGGTTACTGGTGTTTAGTGATGATGTGACAGAAGACAGAAGCAGCCGGATCGATTCTGAAGTGTATAGGGATATACTCTCTGCCCAGATTCAGTCAAATGCAGCAAATTTGATTGAACAGCGCTTCATAGTACAAGTGGAAATGACCCAAAACATACAGAAAAAGCAACCCAAGAGTTTTTGAAGGTAAAAAAGTGGAATATTCTGCAATGGTCGAATCAATCTCCTCATTTCAACCTGATTGAGCAGCATTTCACTCGCTGAAGACAAAACTAAAGGCAGAAAGACCAATTACATTTGAGCCCCTGAAAATGGAGGGACTTTGTATAAAAATGGTTGTAATTCTTAGCATTTTATGTTATATTTTTGTTCAAACCCTTGAATTAAATCTTAAAGCCTGCACTTCAATTGTATCTTAATTGTTTCATTTTAAATCTATTCTGGTGGCATACAGAACCAAAATTATGAAAATGGCATCAGTGTCCAAATATATATGTACCTGACTGTACGTTTCCTTTTGTAATAAATTAGCAAGAAGTCTGTTGTACTCTGTACTTTTAATAAGAACCTAAGAAGACTTTAAGAAGATTTTTTGTTATTCAATTACTGTCCTCAATCCGGCTCTCAGTACCATCAAATGGAGCATTTATCGGCGTTTACGCTATTCCTTGAAGACACAAGCGCACCAGCAGATCGTTTAGGTACACAGGCTACTTGTGGCATCAGAACAAAGGCTCTTGCTTTCATAACCGGCCGCTTGTTATATTGTGCCACCAAAAGGTCCAGATGGTTTGGTGCTGCTCCTGAGGGCCCCGGCCCGTTTCAGACGCCGGGTTTCCGTTGCGCTACAAAGCAGCCCCTTCCCCTCATGCATATTCATGACCGCGCGCTTGTTAGGAGCCACGACCACCTCCCATCATTTGAATATTCATAACAAGCCCGGCTCGGGAAAAGGGTGACGTCTGTGCGCCTCATGAATATTCATAGGAAACTGCCCAAAGGTTTAGGACTCAGAGATTTGTGCAAACAAATTTCACGCTACATCTGCAAAGGACACACCTCCTCCAGCACAGATAATAAGGAGGATTCAGAGAGATTCGCAGCTCGTTCGGCGGCAGATGCCGCTCTATTGTGGGGTTGAGAGAGAGGATTATGACCAGTCATAATAAAACACTTATCGGGGATTTATGAGACAACAGCAATCTGAGAGGTTTCAAATCAAGCATGGAGTAATGCTTTTCAAAGTAGAAGAGCAGGAAAACGCTCGCGACACGTTATTTCACTGGCAATTAAACACTGATAAAGAGACGCCCTTCATCTTTCAGAGGGGTAGTCGCTTTGTGGAATAAAATCGCATGCATTTGTCACGTTATTTTAGGGCCGATACAGATCGATATGGCAGCAGAATTCAAGAACCGAAGCAGCTGTTGCTGGTTAGACCCATAAATCCTTAATCAAATGTCAGACGAGAGTGCTGGTGAAAATTAGGGCCTGAAAAATTGGGTCAAAAAAACAAAGGATTACTCCAAAATTATTCATCCCCTGCAGCAGTTGTGGTATGCCTCTGATCTCGCCATAAGCACACGCCCAAATTATCATATTTGGCCTACGTTACAAATCCAAGTTTAGATTCAAGGAAACCCTGAATCAAACCATAATATCAAACAGACTTTGAGTGACTAAAAAATATTAACACAATATTGCTTAGAATCTGGGATATTCTGAATCGAGGAGGATGGGAAAGCTACATGCATAACGTATGAAATAATTCTGCCTACATTAATGCATATGACAGACACTTTAATTGAAAGTGATTTATTGTGCATTTAAAGGAATAGTTCATCCAAAATTTAAAATGAGCTAAAATTGTACTCATCCTCATGCCATACAAGATGTAGATTAGTTTATTTCTTCATCAGATTTGGAGAAATGTAACATTGCATCAGTGTCTCAGCAATGGATGCTCTGCAGTGAATGGGTGCCGTCCAAACAGCTGATAAAAACATCACAATAATACACACCACTCCAGTCCAGCAGTTAATGTCTTGTGAAGAGAAAAGTTGTGTTGAATGTGTTTGTAAGCATTTTTAATGTCAAACCATTGTAGACAGTTTAGGGAGTCCATAATCCATATTAACGCTTTCTCCAGTGAACAAGTGTTCTGGTCTGAATCAGGAGAGAAATCTGCACAGATCAAGCCCCGTTTACAAGCCAAAACAGTCCAAAACAGCTCTAAACAAATATGTGGCTGGATTTTGATGTGAGAAACAACAGGTGATGGACTTGTTTTTCACTGGAGGAAGTGTTATTATGGATTATGGACTCCCTAAACTCTCTACAGTAGTTTGATGTTAAAAAGGTCGATTTTTTGTGTTTTACAAAGACGTAGCTTTTGGCTTCACAAGACATTAACTGATGGACTGGATTTTTATCAGCTGCTTGGATTCTGACGGCACCCATTCACTGCAGAGGATCCATTGCTGAGCAAGCTGTATTCTAAAAGAAGCAATTTAATGTTAATGCAATCTTACCATATGAAGAAAAATAGGAATTGGAGAGACTGAACCTAGGCAGCATTTGGCATCTAAAGAGCCCCATTATGGTGTTACTGGACCGAGTGCTTGTCATCCTGCCAGACTGAAGGAATTTTCCCAAACACCTGCGGATTATTGCTGCATTCCTGATAGTCGCTGAGCACAGCTTGAAACACCAATAATGGAGGTCTCGACCAAGTGAGGGCTGCAGCTCTGGTCTCCGGTGGCTTTCTTTTGCATCTTTGGGTAAACAACAGCATCAAATAAAGAAGATAAAATACTAAGAATAATCATATAAATATCAGTGAGTGCAGACCATAATAGTCAGAACGACTCAATGTGACCTGACGTTTTTGATCAGTGGTTATTCTTTCATCAAGCAGGCTGATGGATTTCTCAAGTTATGTTTTATTCCAGTATCAACTTTGCTTCAGGTGCTTCTCTTATAATTCAGTAAGATAAATATGAATGGAAACAAATAAGAACATTGTTGACAATGAATTTCTTATATTGCAACAGGGTCCCAGTAGTTAACGCTACTTAATGAATGCAACTAACAATTAGCAATAGTAGTAAAGGCCTGTTCACACCAAGAACGACAACTACAATGATAACTATATTATTGTCCACACCAACGGTTTATTATAAGTGCTTATGAGCTGCAGTTTTGTCATCTGCTGCTTTAAATGCTCAACCTTTTAAAGTTGAGTAGATTCTGTTAGGCTGTCAATGTTTTATGGCTCATCAGCTGGAAAACGTTTGTTCTGAAAGTGATACCAACATTATCATTCCTCCGTGTCTAATCGTTATACAGCAGCTGTTGAGAAAACAATTACAGCAATAGTTATAGCCCCTGGTGTGAACGGCCTTAAGCGTTAAAATGAACATTAATTAAGAGGAATATTTGCTCTAAAAGCTGTTTTCATTGTTCGTTCATGTCTTATAATGTAGTTAATTAATGTTAACAAATAGATAAAAAATTCTAATATCTAAATATTTGAGTTAATATTGAGATGTTTCACCTTTGATTGCAGATGTCTGAATCCTCTCGGCAAATCTGAGCACCATTTGAAACATACTTGAGATTTTAGTGACATTTCTGGGTTATTTTTCTCACAATCCTCAAAACAAAAGTTTCAAAAGGAGGATTTTGTAGCAATGCAGTAGAAGTACCGTTTTTGGTTCCCCGAAATTCTGAAAATAACTATTTTTCTTAGTGTGTAGAACATTTTAATAATCTAAAGAACATTTTGTTGAATTGAAAGGTCCCATGGATGTAAAAGGTTCTTCATGGAACCATCAATTCCAACAAAGAAGCTTTCCTTTTAAGAGGAGAAACATCTGAGAAGTAAAAGATTTTAGCAACAGTCTTAATTTCATCAGTGCTTTCTATGAGAATAACAGATATATTGTAAAAGAGCTCTCAGTTTTGACATTTGGACCTTTTTTTCTTAATTGAAAGATTATCTAAATATGTCAGTTCATATTGAGATCTCGCACCTTTCTGAATCTGAAAATTCTTGGCAAATCTGAGCACCATTTGAGACTTTAGTGAGACTTCTGGCTTATTTTCCTCACAATCTTAAAAATGAAGGTTCCAAAATGGGTTTATTTTTGCAGTGATTCCCTAAAAGAGCAACAATGGGTTCCTCAAAGAAGTGAAACGTTCTTAAAATAACCCTTTTTTTCTTAATGTGAAGAACATTTGTATAACCTTTTTCCACTATAAAGCACCTTTTGCGCAAATGAAAAGTAGTAAGGGTCTTCATGAAACCATCAGTGCCAATAAAGAGGAGAAACATCTGAGAAGCCAAAAAAAGTCTACTTTCTTACTCACATCATTGTTTTCTAAGAGTTTTCTGGGTTATTCTGCCTGGTGGCCAGTCCCACGTGACTCCATCCACCAGGCGGGTCAACTATTCAGGGTCAAGACTACACCACAAATAATTTTACCAGCGTGAGTGACTTCATCAGTCAAGAAGGCGGCGGCGCAGGAGACGTCAAACATCTATCATTACGAGGGTTTAACTAAAGCCGCGGTGGGAATACGAAGCACTCTCAGCCTCTTAAAGGGATTTGTGAATTAGTGGCTAAACATTTGCTTTTCCAAAAGGCACGTTCAAAAGCTCTTTTAAGCAAATGCACGTTCACGTACTGCAACGAGGAGATCAACCGGGAGCTCTGGCTTTGATTATGAGGAACGCATGAAAGAGATGGATCGCGAAAGGAAAACAACGTCTTATTTTACATGTCTAATGAAGGAGAAAAAGCAACAACAACAACACGCCTTTGACTGTGCCAATCGTGTTTCCAGCGGCTCTGTTGTTATGCATCCAACTAAAGTTCTCATTAATTGGTTTCTGGCCGACAAAACGAGATGGAGACGAAGTTCATTGCCTTTGGGCATTGCATCCTTCCAGCTCACATGCTTTCTACATCTCTTATATGTATTTGCATAACTAATTGTTCGCCATAGCCGGCCAAAAACACTCCAGCCAAAATCCCATGCAGTCATTTAACCTCGTTTGTGTCCTGATTGCAGACCGACCTGGTAATTGCACGTGTGGAAATAAAAGCGCTCCGATGGCAGCAGTTCAACAAGCATCTGAGGGTTCATTACTGAACAAACTCGCAGCTTGTGTTCGTACTAAATTAGCCGATACTGAAACATAAACAAATATTGGCAAGCGAGCCGCTGGCCGCATTTCTCAGTAGATCGCCAAGTTTACGATGCATGCATCTTCCTGTAGATGATGCATTCGTTTTTGAATGTGCATGTCAACGTTTAAAGAAGACACAAAGCTGGGGTTTGACGCTCGTTGATGGACACAATCAAGAGATGCACCGAGGGGCCCCTAGGGGCCTCCTGCCGAGCGGAGACAGAGTCTGTGTACTTATTCCTAAGCGCTAACACAGTGGGCTAGTGTCTCTCCCAGCAGCTGTATTCATCCTTGAGTGTTTAGAGAGGCTTAACGCTGTCCATCAGTCCTTAATGTCCAGCGCAGCGGGCAGGACGTGGCCATTCAGACCGCAAACTGACCAACCAATCCATCCGTCTTCGGCCCCGCCATCTGAATGAACCCGCTTCACAATGATCAAGATGGACGGCTGCCAAGAAGCGAGCTTTCAGCGCTCAGAATTTGATCTAATTATTCAGGAGATCAGTGGCAGGGCTGACCGTCTTAATCGGATAACTCAGTTATCACAACGTTTGGACAGAGAAAAGACTCTGAGCATATCAATAGAAAGAGGTCTGAAATACCTGAAATTATGGGACGGGATGGGCGGGATGCCATCTTTGCTCGGTTTTGGCGGCAGAGGCTCGAGAGCCAATCAGCTGAGCTGTAAATGTCATGTGACTGATTGCTCTGGAGCTGAAGGAAAATTACACAGTACATTACTTATAAAGCAAATTTAAACAGAACATAAATTGATCCAAAGTACTGTACAATATGGAAGAAAACAAATCTACATGGTATGAGCGACATTTACACATTACAAAATATAAAGAATAAAAATATGATTTAAAAACATCTAATGCATTATTTTAGTATCATTGATATACTGTTCAAAGTTTTTGTTAATATTTTGAATGAGATTTTTTATTTATTTTTATATTTTCATCTCCATTTTAGTTCAAGTTTAGTAATTTTATTGTGTTTTGTCATTTATATTTATTTTTGTATTTTTTGAATATGCCAATATTTTATTAGTTTCAGTTTATTACTAACATAAATTAAAAAGAAACAAAGTTTCATTACGAAAGGAAAATTAAACATGTGTCCTTGGCAGCTAGTCATGTGTCCTTGGCAGCTAGAGAGAGAGAGAGGAGGGAGAGATAGATGGATAGAGATGGATAGGATGGATGGATAGATGGATAGGATAGATAGATGGATAGATAGATGGATAGATAGATAGTTTTTTTCCACTGCTACAGCAGTGTTATTATAGTTAACAAAAACTGAAACTAAAATACAAATCATAAAAAAATGAATAAATACAAACCAACAAACAAAAAATAGTTACTTGAAATAAAATTAATGTTAACTGAAACAAAAAATTATAATGATGTTACCAAAGCAGCATCTCATTTTAATGTATTTTAACTTGATGTAACAACAACCACAAAAAACACTATAGACATATAAAAAATACTAAAAATGAAAAATACAAAATTACTTCAATTTCACTTAAATTAAATTCCAAACAGAAAAATAAAAAATTGAGACAATAATAAAACATTAAAAAAAAAAAATATTAATAAAAACTCTGATAGTATCTAATTGATACTAAAACAATCAGGCCACAGAAAAGTGGAGAAAGACACTAATTATACTATTTGTGATCACTAATTAAATATCTTTACTTGAAAGAAGATGCTTTAATTTAGCAATAGTTTTCACTATAATCAAAATATTTGTCGAATAATAATAAAATCTTGATTACAAAACCGTCCAGTGAAATCTATGAATTATAATCTTTAAGTTCTCAGTTTTCAGTTTATGGCGTTAAATGAACCTTAAATCCTGGCAAAAAGTAACCCTTCCATCAGTTATAGGTTACACGGGCTGCTTAATGTGTGTAACCCATCACAGAAATGGCCAACCATCAATCATACTGAAGTGAAGCGTCAAGCTGCATAAATATGGATGAAGTTTTCATTTACCAACGGAGGCAAATAAGCAGAAGCATGACGAGAAGCACCTGAGAGAAGTGACACGGCGTCAGCATGTTTCCCTCAAGCTCCGTCCTCCAATCAGTGCTGACGGATACAGAAAGCAGCTGCGGCGCGGATCTGAAAGGGATCTTGTAGGAGACGCAGGTGAGAGACGTCGCTCGGATCGGGAGGGATGAAAGGTGATGATAAACGAACCAAATACACTTTTCTGCACATTTTTTTTGTGCAGCAAAACTGTTTAGGGGAACATTAAATGAAAAGCAATTTTTTTATGAAAGTTGTGCTTGCCTGCATGTGAACAGTTCTTTGGTTCCTAGGGTGTTCTGGGAGGTTCCTAGGGGAGAGTCCTCATTGGCCTGAGCCCTCGGGCGACAGGACATCTTCCCCGTAGCTTTTGTAAAAATAATAATAACGGTCCTCAGATCCGTTTTACACTTCGAAGGCTGTGGTTGAGCGCAAGAAAGTTTTTATCTTTTCTCTTGATGTTACTCAGATTCAACCATAAAAGTCTCTCAGGTGCTGCCATAGCCCTGAGAGACAAATCTGCGGCCCGACGCATTTCGCAAACTGCGTTCAGACCACATCCTTCGCCCTCATCGTGATCTCCTAACACTTCAGCCTGGCAGGCTTGCAGCAGATACATAGTGTGTAAACACGTTACTGCCTGACCAGCCGCTGAGTAAGCCTTTCCCACCAGTGATGATATTGTTCTCACTGGCTTAATGGGCAATTTATTTATTATAGAGGAATAGTGAGATGTTTGTGTACTATAAACTCTATAGAGAACCGGTTTCTCCCACGATCTCGACACCTCGGTGTGGAGATCAGGACAAAGTGGCAGTCCCTGGCGTTGAGGTTGTGCACGAGAAGGCAAGAAGCGTTCGTCCTTGTTTTTTTTTGTTTTGTTTTAAGAACGAACGTCCTCCTTCTCTGCTGGCTAATCAACCGCTCTTGTTACAACCTCAACAAGCTCCTCATAAGCACCAGACTGAGGTGGCGAATCCTCAGTATCTCTTGCATTGACACTAACAACATCTAATTCCTCAGAATCAGATAGTTGAAGTTTCTGTGCCTCGATCAGGGCGGAAGAAACCGCAGCGCGTGCTTCCCAACCCTGAGACGAGGCACTGAAACATAAAAACCTTTTATGTTTAAATCAGTTTTGCCTTTTCTTATAATTAATTGTGAAATTTACGAGCAATTTCCCAGTGAAAATTTGTTTCCACATCATTTTATTATTATTATCATTTTTTTTTTACACACAAGTGAGCAGTATGAAACAGAAAGCGGACAAACAGGAGAAATGAGACGCAGAGGAGGAGAAAGAAAGAGAATTAGTAAAGACAAAGGCGGAGAGAGAAAGAAATTGAGTTGGAAAGCTGACTAGTGAGTGAATTGGACTGGCAGCAGGCTGAATTCCTGAAGCACATCTCTCAGGCCAAAGTTTAGGCCCGTCTGTGACAGGAATACCAAGCGAGCCAAGCCGGGAGTCCCAAACAATGAGGAGAAGGCACACAGCGCCAGATCCAACTTTCAAAGAGCTTCAAAAAAGTGGCCATCTCATTTGCCCTCCGACGAACATCCCCGGCGAAGGCACATTGTGATGGTAATCATACAGATCACATACACGCATGCATATTTTCCCCCAACGGAGATGAATGGGCGTCTTAAAGAAAACCAGGAAGATGTGTTTGGAGTGTTTGCTGGAACAGAACAAGTCCTTGTTTAGCCGGAGAAAGGCGCTAAAGGGAAGCCATGAAGGTGATGAATGGAAGGTCTTCAAATGTTTAGCCTTAAACCAACACAATGCCATCTGTGAAAGCCTATATGACAAACAAATTCAAGCTTTAACGGGGTAATCACGGTAATTATCTGCGCCGCTGATGCAAACATCTCTCAATTGCTTACATATTTGTTGTTGGAGACATCTGGTATTAGTTTATCATGCTTCATAGGATCCACTTAGACTGACTTAATTAAACAAATGTAAATTCATTCCTTAATCCGGCGTGCCGAAACTCGAAAACACCCTGAAACCAGGGCTTCCCAGCCAAAGCCGTCGCTCTCTTCTACCAAATACGGCTCTTGAGGCTGTTTGTTGAAACGCGCACGCTCATGGTTTACAAATATATAGAATATTTCACATACTGCAGATTTCCAGCTGCAGCTTTAGAACACGTGCCAAAAATGCAGCTATTTTGCAATTGTAGAAAAATTATAAAAACGTACACAAATTGACACTTTGTTTGTATATTTGATATTTTGCATTTGGGGGCATATTTTGCATGTGTTGAAAGAGTAAAAAAAGTGATGAACACTCACAGAAATTGTAATTTTGAGTGAGTTGATTCACATGTTATGCAGTAAAAGCAGAAAAATTATTAACATTAAATAAACTACACTGTAAAATAATTTTTCTAAGTTGCAAAAAAAAAGATTATTTGAGTATGTTTTGCCAAAATAATACTATTCCAGTTTTTGCATGTGTTAGCATAGTAAAAAAGCGATTAAACTCATATATGGACGCGTGAGACTGATGAGTGATCACAATGTGACACAAATGAAAACTCATTTATATTTGAGCTTCTTCGTTGTCTCAGTTGCAGCTCTGCTCGCTCTGGACGTTCATTGATTGTTTCAGCAATGTCTCAGATTGGGCTCAGATTGTCTGAAATCTGCATTAAAAAATCTGAGAATTTAATAAGATCAAATTCTTCCAATGGTTTATATCATTTTTTTTTATTTCAAGAATTTTAGGAGAAACATCTGACAAGTAGAAACCTACATTTTGATTCAGATTGATTCAATTTTGATTAGCGTATCGAGAATCATTTACATCAGAACTTAAGAGCGGGTTTATAAATCTTTTGATTCAGATCATAACTTTGGAGCAGGTTCACAAATAATGTTTTTTTTTGAGTAAAACCATGGTTCATTTTCGTTAATTCTCTGTGTGGGTTCATTGCCAAACAAGTGAATGAATCTTCCTCAGAAGAGCCAAAAACAGCAGCTCACTTGTCTGACTGATATTATAATTACGTCCATAAGCGTTTTTGTGCAATTTGGATTAACTCTATCTGTTGCTTGATCTCTTCATATTTAAGAAGAGAACTAATGTCAGACATGGCTTGTTATGATTTTCAAGATTGTAGAAATTAGTAGAGATGCTCTGACATGATCCTATTAATATCAGACTCTACTAAATTGTCCCTAGCAATAATTTTGATCAAACAATTAAATGTCTGCTGTCTGCCGTTACATCCCCACCAATGTCAAAATCAAACCTACGCCCTTGCAATAAAAGCAGAACATTTTTAACACTTAAGTACTTTGTAAGGGTCTGTGTAGCTCAGGGAGTCATGTGATTAATCTGCTGAACCACTGAAACTCGATCTGCCTGCAATCAACATGATGCTCATTTTGTGTTTTCAGGCCTCAACAGCAAATTAGCTGACAGAATACATTAGCATATTAAGCGCCAACTCACACACGCTTATCTGAGAGAGTCCCTCGCTCTTAGAAAACACATATGAATCACTCATGGACTCATTAACCCCAGCCTTCTCACTTAGAAGTCTGTTTAACTGCAACTTAGCATATATGTTTAGTTTCCACACACACACACACACACATGACACACACACACACACACAACACACATGAACACACACACACACACACATGCACACTAACACACACACGCACGCACACACACACACACACACGCACGCACGCACACACATACACGAGTAGAAACCATTTTCACTCACACAAATTGCTAAATTTCACAAGTAAAAAGAAACAGCAAGTAGCACATTGAATTAAACATGAAATTCAGTAGAAAGACTAAAATAGTATTTTCATGTTAAATGTGCTTTAATAATCTGAGAGCATTTTCACATGACTATAAATATCAACAGAGATTTAATATTTTCCATTAATTTTCTCTAGAGACATTTAAACCAACCAGTTGTGAGATAAATCACCAGCAAAATATCATTAAATACATAAGTAACTAAAAATTAAGAAAAACAGCGTTAAATACCACAAAGCATTGTGATTGAATTAAATGATGAAAAATGAATGTTAACCAGGACTTGTAATAGCACTTGTATGTTGTTGCTGTTTTATTGGTTTTGATTGCTTCTATAATGTCTCATTTGTAAGTCGCTTTGGATAAAAGCATCTGCTAAATGACAACATAAATGGTATTTTACTGCTGATAGCCTAAATGCTGCACTCTAGATCCCAAGAAACCGCCTCGATATCTCAATCTCTGTACAATAAAACACGGTTAACAAAGTTTCCCTCACAGTTCTCATTATAGTGAAACAGCAGGTAGGGAATAACTGGTTTGGAATGGGACCGGTTGCGGTGTGTGAACGTGTTTGTCGCCTCTCAAAGCAGAAGGGGGCTTCATTTCCATGAGAAGCGCACTGAAGGAAAAGTCATTTTGCATCTATTGTTTCAGCCAAGCAGCTGTCATTTGCCCAACATTACGCATTCTTCATTGCTACATGCTAATTTTTCAGAGGGACAATTTTTCTACAATGAGCACTCCAGCTAGTAACAGAAAGCCTTTTATGGGCCGAACCCCAGGGAGCTACGCGGCATGCCAAGTTAAACAATGACTCAATGCTTCGACCGGGTTCCTTCTCTGTCAGTAATACGCCGTGAAGTTCACGGCACCCAGCGTCCAGCCCGGCTCTCCACTCAGCACCTGGTTTCCCTCCCGCCCTGGCAATTTATCAAGATATCAATCAATATTGACAAGGTAATGGTTGAACTACTTACGGGCCACGGCGCAACGGGAGCGCTAACTAGCATGGGTTGCTTCAATTTCTATCTATTGATTGTTTTCAAAATATCTGACTCAAGATGTAAGAAAGAAATGGCCTACACCAGCCGTTCTTATGCTGGTTTCCAGCCTGACCAAGCTGGTGTTTAGATGGTTTTAGCTAGTTGGTCAGCTGGTCTCCCAGCATTACTACTAGCTAAAGAAGTGGTCCAAAACCAGCCTGCAAACCAGCTATGACCAGGCTGCAAGACCAGCTAAAACCAGCCAAGCAGCCTAAGCTGGACTCAGATGGGTTTTTTTCAGCAGGAAAAAATGTCAGACCGTTCTTGAGTTATCACAAAAAACAGTTTAAAGTAGCCTAAACTGGTTATCACAATGGCAATGGAGGCACTTATATGGTTTAATGGAGTAGCCTGGTGAAAACAAAACAAAATCTCACTGGATCCTTTTTTTTAATTTATTTATTTTATTTATTTACAATAGCAGACGGTTTTATCCAACATACAAATGAGGACATTCTGGCAATCAAACCAACACAAGAGCAACAACATGAGTGCCATTACAAGCTGTTTAGCCGAACGCTACATGAAGGATTTTTTTTTTTTTTTTAGAACAGGTATGTAAATAAAAAACATTACTAGTGTTAGTTTTTACAAGAAAAGCTACAGTTAGAGAATAATAGCAATTTTAGAGGGTCAAATGTGTGGATTTTTTTTTTAAATAAAAAAAGACAGATTAGATAAAATAAATTTAGAATAGAATAGAATTAGATTAGAGATCTAGAGTTAGAGGGTAAAATAAAGTGAAAGTGTTTTTAGCCGTTTTCTTGAAGATGGGTAAATTGAGTTCGGCAGGTCATTCCAAATGGGAACAGTGAATGAAAAAACTGAGTGATTTTGTGCTCTTTGTGAGCAGTAATCGTTTCACTTGCAGAACTTCTAGAGGGCACATAAGTCTATAAGAGCCAGGTGTTTCTGTACAAACATTAATCTTGAATTTAATGCATTGAGCAGCTATGGTAGCCAGTGCAAAATGATGAACAGAGGTGTGACGTGCGTTATTGTCGGCTTAAAAGATTAATCTTGCAGCAGCGTTTTGGATTAATTGTAGAGGTTTGATGGAACTGCTGGAAGACCCTGCAAGAGGCATTGCAATAGTCAAGTTGGACAGAACAAGAGCCTGAACAAAGTTGTGTTGCATGTTCTGAGAAACGGGCCTGATCTTCTTAATATTAAAACATCTGTAGGACGGCAAAATATATAATATATAAAATATAAATTCAACTCAAATTTGGAACACAACTTGTTCAATGAAATCAAAATAAAACATGTTTTTAAATTTATTTATTTAAGTCAAAATAAATATTTACATTTTTACATTTTATGTTTTCATAATCGTAAACTTTCATATCTTTTTTGCAATATAATTTGTATAACTTTTTTTTGTAAAGTGGAAGTTTTAACAGGTTAAAAAGCTCTGGGCAGCTTTCTAATGTAACATGGAAAATGTTGTTATCCTTATTTTTATACATGCATGCATGTTCTGCAATAGCTGGCCTGATTTGTGGTCATCACTTATGAATCCAAACAATTTATCCAAAGCGACTTACAATTGGGGAATACATAAAGCGATTAATCTTGAAGAGGCAAACAGACGGAGGAAGTGCTCGTAACACCAAGTCTCAGACATTGTTCAAATAAGTACGAGCTAGCAATTATGAGATTGCTACCAATCAAAATCAATTTTCCTCACACAAATTACCAAGTTAACACATGTAAAACCACACCAAAAATAGTTGTGGTGAAACTATTTTCACTCATAAATTGCTAGTTCCCCCAAATAATTGCATAGAAATGCAAGAAACAATTAAACATTACATTTTGAAGTAAAAATCTGACATCGCATTACTCCATTTAAAGGGATAGTTCACCCAAAAATGTATATTTTGTTATTATTTAATCGCTCTCACACATGTATGAATTACTGTGTTCCATTGAACACAAAATATGATATTCTGAAAAATGTTGGTAATCAAACAGCTGACGGTAGCCATTGACTTCCATAGTCTATGTAAATCAATGGGGACCATCAACTGTCTCAACAATCAATCTTACTTTTTTGGATCCAGATTAGTCCAATATACTTTTTAATGTAACTAACATAGTTTTGACTAGTCTTAAAGAAAGAAATAGTCTAAGAAGTTTATGCCACTGACAACTGGTATTATTAGTTCAATATAGGGCTGTGCAATTCATCATTTGATTATGAACGTGAAATTGCCTAGTTTGTCAGTGAACTGCGGCTCTGTGTATTAATCGCCGCTCCATTTGAAAGCAGGTGGTGGAGATTTACTACTAATCACGGAACTGGCTTTACTGACGAGATGTGCATGATAATAGCATGCGATTAATTGCACAGCCCTAGTTCAACACTTGATTAAAAGACAAGCCATGCTCACATTCACACAACATTCTTCAGTGCAGACGTCAATGGCACACAAAAATGACACAATTTGGAAACATTGCTCTATAAATTGATTTCAAGCTGGACTAAAAGCAAATTGGTTACGTGTATTGTAGATCATGCAAGCAGAAAGGCATTAGGCTTGTGTTCACGGGTTATGCTTGACTTCATTGAACTCCTTAAATCTTTTACCTCACCGCCTCGAGGAACGACTCGCCCCTGCCGACCAAGTCAACTAAATTTGGGTTATTGGAGACCCGAGGCTCATGAAACCAGCAGAACTTCAAAATGAAGCCTTCACCCCGCCCCCCATTAAAAATGTCGTAATCTTTAACATGTTTGGCTCATTTCACAGTCAGACTGTGTTTCTTGGAAAGGCTTTGGCGTGTGAGGACATTCAAGCTTGTTCTGTGTGATCGTACACATGACGAGGGATTATTATGTGTCTGATGACACACAGGGACATCGGTTTTTAATACGGACTCGATATCTTCTGGATTAAAGGCTTTTTTAAATGTAGCGTTTCCGCGCCAGCAGAGAGCCTTAGGTTAAAATCAATAACGTCCATTGAGAGGGAAGATGAAAATCTGTATTGGTTTTGCTTTAGAAAGCAGTTTTTTTCATTGCCCATTAAGTGCAATTGAAACTGTGATGCATTTGTTTTCAGGATTCTTTGATAGAAAGCAAAAAAAAAGACTTGTTTGAAATAGAGTTTTTTGGAACATTCTAAATGTCTTTACTGTCTCCTTTGATCAATTTTAAGCATCTTTGATAAACACAAATATTTACACGCCAAAAAATATTTTCTTAGTATTTTCATCTTTCTTAGTCTTGTTAAAAATATATATATATATAGGCTAATATAAAAATTATATATAAATATACATATATATCTTTAAAACAGATACTTTTACAAAATGAAAAAATATTCTAAGGCTTATATTCGATTTTTTTTACAATTATTTTATGCTTAAAGCATAAAAAATCATCTGCAAATGTGGTAAGAAAAATAAAACAGTTTTATTTGGAATTAAGTTTATTTTTCTTTGTTTTTCTGAGATATCTGAACTTAAAAACTCACTTAATTTTTAACAGTTTTTCAGAAAAAAAGACTTAATATCTTTTTTGTACCTCAAGTAAATCTAACTTTATACATTTAGCTATTTATCATGGAAAACAAAACCAAAATGTGTGAAAACCTTTAGAAGGTAGTGTATGTACAAACACAAAATCGTTGGTGCATTTTGATTGGCCAGCACTTGTGACATGCAGGAGTGCAGGCCGAGTTCATCAGTGTGTTTGTGTGTCGAGCGAGGGGCACACAGACGAGAACGAGGGCTGATGACAGAGATCTGTGCCAGGGCAATGTGACAGGCCCTTAAGGATCCTTACACACCGCTCACCATGGTGCCTGTTACGGCTGCCGTTCCCCCAAATCTGGAGCGTGGGCCGGGGGTCAGGCGGCCCAAAGTCTCGCTGCAGGGCTCTGGGCACGTCAAGTCAATCTGCATCAGCCTGAACCGCCGAGATGCACTCGCACACAAACACAAACACACATCAGGTGCATTCAGGATTAGACATGCCTGCCAGCGGAGCAAAGTCACAGCCAGCAGAAACACACGGCTATCAGCTCGTACAATACACTAACAGGACCGCACACACTCACTACACACACACTCACTTCACACACACACACACAAACACACACACATGTTTTATACATTCATAGGCGTAACATACTGTACACACACACAATCTGTATGTGCTACACACATTGCCCTACACCTACCCTACACCTAAACTTAGCCCTCACAGGAGACATTCTGCATTTTTAGATTCAAAAAACTATGCTGCATGATTTCTAAGCTTGTTTCCTCATGGGGACTCCCCACACTGGTATTACTATCCTTGTGGGGACACAGGACGTGATTACCACTCACACACACAACACACACACACACACACACACACACACACACACACTCGCTACACACACACTCGCTACACACACACACACACACACACACACACTCACTTCACACACACACTCACTACACACACACTGCTACACACACACACACTCACACTCACTACACACACACTCGCTACACACACACACACACACACACACACACACTCACTACACACACACTCACTTCACACACACTCACTACACACACACTCACTACACACACACTCACTACACACACACTACACACAACACACACACACACACACACACTCAACACACACACTCGCTACACACACACTCACTACACACACACTCACTTCACACACACTCACTACACACACACTCACTACACACACACTCGCTACACACACACACACACACACATACGTTGTTTTTATATGGTTTACGGGGACTCTCCATAGGTCCAATGGTTTTTATACTGTACAAACTGTATGTGCTATTGCCCTACACCTACCCTACACCTAAACTTAGCCCTCACAGGAGACGGTGCATTTCTACTTTCCCCCAAAAAACTCTCTCTGTGTGATTTATAAGCGTTTTGAATTATGGGGACACTGAAAATGTCCTCATATATCACCTTCTCCTTGTAATACCTGTCATACCCATGTCATTATACAAATCTGTGTAGACCACATAAACTGCCCACACACACACACACCACACACACACACACACATCACAACACACACACACACACACACACACACAAACATGCACACACAAACAGCACACACACACACACACACACACATACCACACACACACACACACACACACACACACACACACACACACACACACACACACACACACACACACACACACACACACACACACACACACACACACACACTTAGTTGCTTAGTTGGGGACACTTCATTTCCAGAGATATCACCGACTTGATTGCACAGATACTATTTAAACTGAACTGAGCTGGACGATGATATCACTCAATTCAATAATGAATTGCCTTTAACTCAAAAATGTTCCTATTTTGATATTGTGCAGTTGCTTTGACACAATTTGTATTGTTAAAAGCACTATATAAATAAAGGTGACTGGACTGACACACACAAACACACGCGCACACACGCACATGCACCACACACACACACACACACACACACACATACACACACACACACACACACACACCACACACACACACACAACACACACACACACACACACACACAACAAACACAGAGAGAGACTTGACTTGACGAGGAGAATATGTTGTTGCTAAAAAGGTTGCTCTTTAAAGCACAATTAAAAGAAAATTACACGTAATATTCTGGATTAGACGCTGAAAACAAAATTTGCTGATTTGTTGACGCACGCACGCACGATTAAAACAACACGCACTGAATTGCACGCACGTCTTCCACTGCTTGTAGTTTAATTAAATTTTACATAATTGCACGCACATTGCACACACACACACACACACACACACACAAATGAGTTAAATAATAAAACATTGTCTGCTGAATTGAACTTAATTGATTAATGTATGACTGACACATTATTGACTAAATTGAACACACGAGTTGAATGACACATCTGCTGAAATTATTTATTTCAATTAGAGATCTTGAAGTGAGATGACTGTTTACTATAGTGAACAATAGTGTTTATTGAATCAACATAAATTTTAAAGGCACAACAATGACAGATTTACTTTTATTACTGTAACTGAATTGAGGCATCTGAATTAAGTTGAATAATGAAAAACTGAATTGAATTGACTGAACTGAATTGAGCTGAATCAACACTAAATAATGAATAATAGCTGCTTAACTGTGCTACTGTTTCATAATTGATTAACTTTGCAACACTCAGAATTGAATAACATTAGAGAATTAACATTAAACTGGAGCCAAATTGAATATCTGTATTTCTGAATTGAATTGGTTTCAGATGAACTGAACTTACAACGGAAGAGAGTTTGAATAAACACTCTGAAATTAATTTGTTTAATAATTGATTAATTTTACAACAATGACAGTTATTGAACTGTATTGAATCAACACTGAACATGGATCTTCTATGGAGCTGCTTTAAAGCACAAATTGAATTTGTTCCATAATTGATGAATTGTACAACATTAACTCGGTTAATTACCTGTTTATCATTGTGCAGCTGCTTTGAAACAGCGTGTATTGTATTAAGCGGTATAGAAATTATTGTGACTTGACTTACAACTTTGTGCTCTAAATATTCCTGTGGAAACATAAAAGAGACACAAATGAGTCACTATTGACATCCAGGAAGAATATAGAAATATAAGATGAGTGTTATTAGAAGCTCAGATCATATGATGAGAGACGTTTGAGCTCATATTGTGATATCTGACTTCTGAATGCAGTATCTGAGCACATGTAAAGAGATTTTTGAGATCTTTTGAAACTCTAGAGGACACATATGTGAGATTTTTGGGAAACACACTCGGTCACAGTTGGCCGGGTGTTGACAGGAGTATATTTGAACATTGGCATGCTGTGACAACACACGGCAAAACAGGGCTGAAAGCATCCCATATCAACACAGGTGAATCTGCCTTCGCTCTGAAGCCTCTAAAGCTTCAGGAAGAATGTCTTTGATCGTCTCTGCCATTGATTTGGTACACTAAACTGAGCAAATGCTGCTTTGAAAGGGACCTTTTTTCCTCAGATGTGTCTAGAGCATTGATTTGGTACACTAAACTGAGCTTTTTTCCTCAGATGTGTCTAGAGCATTGATTTGTGTTATTGTTCCTCTGATCCCAAGATTAGAGAAATCAATCGATTTCACTCCTGCACACTGTCCAGATGAATCAAATCACTCAGCGCTATTGGATTTATGTCAGTTCACATTTGAAGACATGAAGCATTTTATCCATGAGAAAATATCAAGCGTAAACATTAGTGACAGGCCAATATATATATAGTGGAAAACTAACCATAACCCAAACAGAAACTAATACAATTGTGATTAAAAATGCATTTTAAAAATCCAGGTTGGCTGTGCTTGTTTGTAACGGTGCACAATTTGTCCAATATCTTGTGATTATATATCAATATGATCATTAAAAAAAAAAAATAACATACATACATAAAGTACTACTAAATAAAAATATAAAATTACTGAAAAAAATAAAAATAAGAAATACACCATCATAATATTCTACTGTTTAAAGTGAATTGAGGAAAATAAAATAAATATTTTATTTTACCTTACAACTGTAAAAGATTTACTATCCTGATTTTAATTTAAAAAAAATAATCAATATTTAACCATCAAACTTTTATTTATTTGCTAAATTTTTTGCTACACAATTTCATGCAGCCCTGTTTTGTGGTGTCAAATATTTACAGAATAAAATTGCTGATTTCTTTTTTTTATTGTTAAAAGCCAAAATACACACAATTAAATAATATTGTCACATTTTTTTGACATAATTTGACAAAACTGCAGCTTGACTGCAAATGACAGACAATAATAATAATAATATGTTTACAAGTGATTTTTTTCTGTATTTTCTCTCACATTTCATCTCAAGCTCTTCGGTGACACTGTTCAGCTCTGTCTCTCAGCATCAGTCAAAAATATATATATAAATAAAACCTCTGAATCATTGACGTCTACATCAGAGAAGCTGCCGAGAGAGAAACAGCAAAATCAAAGCACATGTGGAAACATCTCCTCGTCATTTTGAGCTCTCATGTGGCACAGAAAATTGCTCTTTTGAAGAAATCTAAACATGCGGCCCATTCTGCAAACCCACCAAATAATGAGCTTTATTTGTCTTTCGCTCCGAAGCAGCAAATGCAAGTCTGGTGTGAAGGCGTCTAACAGACAAACCACAAACACTGAGGGTCTCCATCACAAAATGACTTGAAAACAAGGTACAGATTCTAAACTTTCCTCTACAATCAGTCTAAAAGACTATGGCCAATGCATACAGATATGCTTAGTGAGTTTTAAGGATTATCTGAGGTTAAAATTGACTCTTGGACATTCACTTCAGAGTTGACATCAGATTCAAAATTTGGAAAAATACAGCTATATGGGAAAATATAAAATTCACAACGATGCTGTCTAACACCAGAACAGGTTTATCTTTATAGCCTACTCTCCTCAAGGCGCAGATATTGTTTCCAGCCTTAAATTCACATAGAAAGTCAAGAAACCCAGTGACCGTAATGAGATATCAGTTGACAGTCAAAACAAACGAAACTTCTCCTAAACAACTCCAGCAAACGAATGCAGATAGAAAGCAAGAGAAACAAAGATAAACACTCTCACGTTTGTAGACGAGGTGAGAAATGACGTGGGAAGTGTGAGAAAAAGAGTCACAGTGATAAAAGCCTGTCTGTCAAAATACATCACGAACACAGGCGCTAGACCAATGACAGTCTCTGTGCTTTACGAGAATACAGAGCAAATCTGACATAGCAGGCCGCACCAACATGCTGACAAAAACATGTATTCAAGACAACAAAAGAATTACCAAATGGCAAATAAATAAGCAAATAACCCTGGCTCATGTTCCTGTGGCTCAGTGGTATGAGCAAGTTGCGTTAGCAGCGCAAAGGTTGTGGATTCTTGATTGCAGGGGACAAAAAATAATAGCCAATCTATGTGACCAGCAAAAGTTTATGATTCTTACATGTTTTGTTTATCAGTGTGATGGACATTTTAAGGAATAGTTCACAGAAAAAAGAAAATTGTTGAAAAATGTTGAAAATGTCCTCTCTCAGACCATCCAAGATGTAGAGAGAGAACGAGCTTTATTGGCCAGGTATGTTTACACATACGAGGAATTTGTTATAGTGACAGAAGCTCCACAGTGCAACAGAACAGGACACAGATGATAAAAGAATAATATACAATATACAAATAGGCAATGTACAAAATAGAAAAAACACATTATATAATATAGACAATTATGTGTGTACAGGTCTACTATGTACAAATTTGAAATGAAAAATAAGTATGTGTGATGAATAAATAATGTAGATGAGTTTGTTTCTTCATCAGATTTGGAGAAATGCAGGCATTTCATCACTTACTCAGCAATGGATGCTCTGCAGTGAATGGGTGCCGTCAGAATGAGAGTCCAAACAGCTGATAAAAACATCACAATAATCCACACCACTCCAGTCCATCAGTTAACATCATGAGAAGCCAGAAGCTGTGTGTTTGTAAGAAACAAATACATCATTAAGATGTTTTTAACTTTAAACTGTTACTTCTAGCTAAAATATGAGTCAACAATCCATAATAACGCTTTTTATTAGCTGTATTCTGATGGCACCCATTCACTGCAGATGATCCATTGGTGGGAAATTGATGGAATGTTGTATTTTTTTGTGCAACAAAATGTTTTTCTTACTTCTAAAATCAACATACACTTACTTTTGTAGAAAAATTACTTCTTATTTTCTGAAAAATGTATCAAAATTAAGTTAGTTTATGCTTAGTGGCAGATTTTTGTTCTTGTTTTAAGCGAAAACTCAGTTCATTTTGATCCATTTTTCAGAAAACAAGCCTTAATATCTTAAGCAATTTTGCATCTCAAGTAAATGAATCTTGATCAAGAATGTTTAGATATTTTTGGCAGAAAACAAGACAAAACTAGATGTTTCACAGAGCAAATCTACATTAGCTCTCCCTAAAGGTTTCAAAAGCTGTCTTTATTGTGAGAAAAGCTCCAGTCAGATTGCAGCAAAGTCTACAACTGTTGACATCTCACTGCGCCTTCGCTTTTACCCCCTTAACAAAAACATCAATGAAGGAATCAATTAACTGGTCATTTAATTCATCCTCCAGGAATCGCCCATCTCCCGAGGGATCCCCACTACTAGTCACTTACAACCTCATATGTTGCTAAAGATTCTGTATGTGGCACGATATTTACAAAGGCTGGCATTATTCTCAGAGAGGAGTGGGACCGGAAAGACAGAAACGCAGGAGGAGAAGGAGGCCCCGGTTTCTTAAAGGGCAGCTCCTCTTTTGAGTGTTATGGGAGAGCTTGGAGAACATTAGCCCCTCGCCAGCAGAACAAAGGTTACGACTCACAGAACACCCTTTAGACTCTTTCTCCCTTTTCAAAATCCAGATCCAGAAACCCTCGCTTCAGCAGCCGCAGTCACGACGAGCAGGTTTTGTCTGGAGAACATAAAGCCTGGAGCCACTGACCTGTAGAGGAGAAGTTTAACTGACCCTCCAGATCTCAACAAGCAGAGTTCCCAGAGGATAGGATTATTGCTCATTCATATCTCACGAGTCTTCATAGAGATCTCAGATGTTTCTCAAAAAAATCCCTGAGAAAAAAAGGTAAACGGTTTTACAAGGTATTGACAGACTCCATATTAATCTTGTGGGTGTGCGGAATTTAGACATTTATTTTAAAAATCTTTTTTTATTTCAGTTCAGTCCTTGAATTTAAATCTAAGAAAGTAGAATTAAAGCTAAACGAAATTAAATAAATTAATATAATTTAGATAGACAGAATAATAGATAGAAAACGAAAGAACGATATGACAGAATGACTGAAGAAACGGCTGATAGAACAAGACAGACAGACAGACAGAACAAAAGAAGGAAAGAATAATAGAACAATACAAACAACAGAATGATAGAACAATAGATAGATAGATAGATTAGATTAATAGATAGATAGATAGATAGATAGATAGATAGATAGATAGATAGATAGATAGATAGATAGATAGATAGATAGATAGATAGAACAATAAAAAACAACATAACGATAGATGGAACGACAGAACGATAGACAGAACGACAGACAGAACAAAAGAAGGAAAGAATAATAGAACAATACAAACAACAGAATGATAGAACAATAGATAGATCAATAGAAAGATGGAACGATAGATAGATGGAACGATAGAATGACAGACAGAACAATAAAACAAACAACAGAATGACAGAACGACAGATAGACGGAACAACAGACAGAACAATAAAAAACAACCGAACGACAGATAGACGGAACAACAGACAGAACAATAAAAAACAACCGAACGACAGATAGACGGAACAACAGACAGAACAATAAAAAACAACCGAACGACAGATAGACGGAACGACAGACAGAAGAATAAAAACAACCGAACGACAGATAGACGGAACAACAGACAGAACAATAAAAAACAACCGAATGACAGATAGATGGAATCACAGAACGATGCGGAATACAGACAGACATTCAGACAGATAGATAAAAATAGACATACAGAACAACATTATAATAGAACAATTAAAACAACCAGAACAATCGATGAACAATAGAATCAAGATGGAACATAGAATTGATAGAACGAAGATGGAACAATAAATAAATTGACAGACAGAACAATAAAACAAACAACAGAATGACAGAACGACAGATAGACAGACGGACCGACAGACAGAACGATACAGATATAAAAACAACAGAACGACAGATACGACGGACAGATAGATAGACAAAAGAATGATAGAAAGATAGACAGAAAATAAAAGAACAATAGAACAGACAGAACAATAACAGAACGACGAACAGAACAGACAGACAGAACGACAGATAGAACAAACAGACAGAAGGAAAGAATAATAGAACAATAAAACAGAACAGAACAGATAGAACAATAGAACGAAAAACAGAACACAGATAGACGGAACAATAAAAGATGAATGACAGACAGAATGATAAAAAAAACAAAAAGGAAGAACAAAAAAATGATAGACAAATGACCGAACGACAGACAGAACAATAAAAAACAACAGAACGACAGATAACAACAGACAGAACAATAAAAACACGACAGATACGAATAAAAAACAGAACGACAGAAGATGGAACGACAGACAGAATGACAGATAGACAACAGACAGAACAATAAAAAAACAACAGAAACAATAGACGGAAACAGACAGAACGACAGATAGACGGAACGACAGACAGAACAATAAAAACAACAGAACGACAGATAGACGGAATGACAGACAGAACAAATAACAAAGAACGACAGATAGACGGAACGACAGACAGAACAATAAAAAACAACAGAATGACAGATAGACAGAACGACAGACAGAACAATAAAAACAACAGAACGACAGATAGACGGAACGACAGACAGAACAATAAAAACAACAGAACGACAGATAGACAGAACAACAGATAGACACAGACAGAACAATAACAATAACAAAATAGATAGATAGAAGATAGACAGACAGAATGACAGACAGAATAAAAAACAGAACGACACGACGGAACTAATGAACAATAAAAGAAACGACAGAACGACAGAACAATAGAACGACGGAACGACAGACAGAGACGGAACGACAGACAGAACAATAAAAAAACAACAGAACGACAGATAGAACGACAGAACGACAGACAGAACAATAAAACAACAGAAACAGATAGGAACGACAGACAGAACAATAAAAACGACATGACAGACAGAACAATGACAGACAGAACGACACAATAGAACGACAGATAACGACAGACAGAACAATACAGACAGAACAACAACAGAACGACAGATAGACGGAACGACAGACAGAACAATAAAAAAACACGACAAGATAGACGGAAACAGACAGATAGACGGAAACGACAGACAGAAACAGATACGACAGATAACAGACAGACAGAAACAGATAGACGGAACGACAGACAGAATAAAACAACAGAATGACAGATAAAAAACAACAGAACGACAGATAGACGGAACGACAGACAGAACAATAACAGAAACAACAAACAGAACGACAGATAGACGACAGACAACAGACAGAACAATAACAATAACAACAACAGAACGACAGATGACGACGACAGACAGAACAATAAAAACAACAGAAACAATGACAGATAAAAAACAACAGAAACGACTAGACGACAGACGACAGACAGAACAATAAAAACAACACCAGAACGACAGATACGACACATGACAGACAGAACAATAAAAAAAACGACAGATTTGACAGACAGAACGACAGATAGAACGACAGATGACAGACATTAAAAACAACAGGACAGATGACAGACAGAACAATAAAACAACAGACGACAGACAGAACAACATAGACAGACGACAGATAGATACAGACAGAGACAGATATGATACAAAAGCTGTCAATGGGGCAAGTACAAATATGTACCATGTAGGTACTTACAGTGCATTAGTCTTATATTAGTGTTATGTTTCATCTCTACTGGGTAATTCCTATGCATGTCTGCACTATCATGTATGTTTTCAGCATGTCTGTACTGAAAGCTCCTGTCACCAAGTCAAATTAAACACTTGACAATAAAGCTCTTTCTGACTTCTGACTTCTAATATGTGTATTTTAGGTACTAATATGTACCTTTTAAAATGTACTAAAATGCACAATTTTAAAGGCACTTATATGCACACGTTAGGGGTAAATAAGGCACAAAGGCGTACCTTTTAAAAAAGTACCACCCCAGTGATAGCTTTTATAGCTTTGTGTCCTGAGAGCGTTTATTACAATCTCATCTTCTCTGAAGGGGTTTCCATATTATCCACACAATCTAACTTTACGCTCCAAAGTCAAAGAGGGCCGAAACGCTTGTTTAAATTCTAGCCCGGACAAAGTCCATTGACCGACTGACAAGCCCAAGCAGGGAAGGCCTCACAGGGCGAGCGAGAACAGATGCCAGCGATCGAGGAGACACAGACCGATAAAAAGAACACGTAGGCCGGCTTTACTGTAATCTAGGCCTTTAAAAGCCATATCCATTCAGCCTCCGGAGTGCCTCGCTCACACAGACATAGAAAGGCTTTCACTTTCCCCCACCGTCCGTATCTGATAACCCTCTCCCCTCAGAGACACCCTCTCAGGGCTCTGAATGGATATGGCTGCTTGCGTTAAGGCACTGAGTACATTGGCCATTTTCTAAGCCCACCTTAATTGTGAGCGTCCAAACAAAGGGTGGGAAAGTTTCTTTAAGTTAAGGTACACAAAGGTAACCCTAGTCAGACTCACAAGCTTCACGCAAGCTTTACGGCGGTCAAATAGGGTCTCGATGCACGTCTTTAAAAGAATAATTAATGTAGTATCAAACTTACATGCCTTGATGCAAGAAATCACAGCGTACATTTTGACTCATTAGTGTTGACAGATCTTGCTAGAAAAAAAACAAGTACAAGGCCATAATAAACTCAAAACTAAACATTATCTTTGAAATAAGCACCTGTCCATTTTATTAACTCCGTAAACTGGATCGAACAACAAACCCAAAGACACTTCATAAGCTTCACTTATAATAAGTAGACATGGCAACCCTTCAAGAGTGCGCTTTGTTAAGTAGCCTTCCAAACATGAACAAAACAAGTTGGCTCTTTCAATGGTGGTTTAGTTAAAAATCACCAAACATAATGAGTCTTTGTTTGCTGCAATATTAGTTAAAATAGTAGATAACAAACATGCAATACGGCAAAACAACATGACATGGTGAGTAAATAATTACATTGGTCTGAATTATTCCTTTCATCTTCGACTTAAAAAATATTTTTTATAGAAGTATAATACTTAAATATAAGTATAAAGACTATCCGAGTGCTTTTTGCAAGAAAATATTACATAATACGTATATCTTTCTGCTTTATTATCATGTTTAATTTAATGTGTTCGAACATAAAACCATCAAATAATTGTATAAGACTCAGTGTTTGATGTTTTCATAACTTTTGGAGCTTGACAACGTGATCAATATGAACACTTTAATGATGATTCTTCCCAAAAAAAAAAAAAATAACATGGCATGAGGGTGAGTAAATAATGGCATTCTTATGAATTATTCCTTTTATCTTACACTGAATTTTTTTTTTTGAAGTTGTAAACACAAATATGACTTTAAAATGTAATGTTTAATTCAATGTGTTACTCGCTACTTCTTTGTAATTACTTGAGAATATTACCAGCAATTTCTGAGTGAAACTTGCACTTGAATTTTTTTCACAGTACTTTTCAAAACACATATAGAAATCCCTGAAAGCTGAAATCAGAGAAAGCTGAATATACAACACACACTCACAAACAGAAACTTCATCTCCCGGCTTGTCCTCACCATTAGTGCATTCCACCTAGAAAAATCTCTCTTTTTGCAGACTGACCCCTTTGTGTGGTTTACATTGACACACAGGTGCTATACTTGACCTTGGACACTAATCCTCTGACCTCTGACTCTTCAGATGAAGGCTGAAGGATATACTAAGCCGAGTTGTCACTCAAAGTCCTGGACCAGGAGTGAAACGGCTTGGTTTGAGTCCATAGAAGTGAGTGTCCAGATCTGGGAACAGACGGGGGGCGTACAAGAGATTTAACACACAGCTGTGAGCACTATGGTGGTGAACGCTATACATGTTTCCCAAAATTGAGTTCGGTGGTGTGCTTTGACATCATAAAAGGTGAATGTTTGTTCTGAAATCCCTACAACCTGAAGATGTCTTACCTGTCTAAACGAGAAATAGTACCGAAGTGCTCGGTTTTGTCCTTGGCGCCAAACGTTCTTGTCTTAATGAGCTGGATTTGTCCCGTCTTGTCTTGAAGGAGGGTGTGTTTGCCGAGTCTTTCAAGAGAGTTTATGCTGCGTTAAGAGTCCAATAAACCCCTTTTGAGGGGCAGCGGTTCTTGGGACTCCTCAGCATCATTAAACACAGCAAACGCTTGGTGCTTTTCAAAGCAGATTACATCAGGTCAGCTTCATTTGACCTCAAATTATCCTTGACATATGTTTGACCTCTGGGGGTCAGACTCCAGCAGCACTGCTTATAAAGGGACGTCAGCTGAGAGTTTAGCCAAGGTCAGAACCTTAACATTCAAAACCACATCAAGATGGGTTTCTCCATAAATACTGACCTTGGTGCTTGTAGGATGGGTAAAGGATCACGGAGTGGCCAAAGTCAACAACAAATGAAAAGCAACTCCTTAAAAGGCTTTTGAAACATTCATTTAAAAAATCTTCATACAAGGCTTTGTCAAGGTAACATGTAAAGTTTGTTTGTCCTTTTAGTTTATTCTTCGATTCTCTAGAAGCTAAAAGCCTGTTGTGTTATAAGCAGAAATCTGTGACTTATTTTGGTATGATGTCTGGAGATTCTCAGACTGCAGGTGTCTAATATTTGTAGATTTAGTTTTATCTTCAGCAGACTCTCTAACAAAACAAGGCCATTTGTTGTGTTTTCCCATGGAATCCGTCGGGGCTTCGTATCTGCCTGCAGAGATACTGACAGCGGCCTTAAGCACAGATGTCAGAGAAAGAAAAAAACATAATTGTATTCAAAAAATGATGATACAGGGGATAGAACGAGAATGGGGGGGAATGATGAGAATAAAATTAAAGTGTGAAGAGTTTTAAACAGTTTAGAACAGAACAATAGATAGAATGATGCACGAATGAGAGAACAAGAATGAGAGAATGACTGAACGATACACTGAGCGACAGAGAGAGAGAGAGATAGATAGAATGGTACAGTGCAAAAGAGAATTATAGATGAGAACGAGAGAATGCGAGGGTGATAAAATGATAAAGCAAGAACGAGAGAATGCTAGAATGATAGTGAGAATGATAGAAAGAATGAGAACAAAAGAATAAGAGAACGATGGATAGGATGATAGTGCAAAAGAACGTCAGATGGAATGCAAGAACGATAAAGCGATAAGAATGAGAAATATAATGCAAAAAGACAGAATGAGAACTGAAGAATGAGAGAATGACAGAACGAGAACAAAAGAATGATAGTCAGAACGACAGAGCAAGAATGAGAACTAAAGAACGAGAGAATGAGAATGAAAAAAACGGTAGAACAAAAATTAGAACAACAGATAGAACAAGAAAGAGAGAATGACAGAACGCGAAAGAGAGAATGATACAACAAAAAATAAAAGAATGAAAAGGACTAGAAAGAGATAATGATAGAAAGAAGATGATGAGAACAAAATAATAAAGAGAACGAGAGATGCAAAAGTACGAGAATGGAATGAATGAGAATGAGAAAATGGATAATTAAAAAAGAACGAGAGAATAAAACGAGAACGAGAGAATGAGAACGAGAAAGAGAATGAGAACGGAGAGAAAAAACATAAAAAGAATGATAGAACTCAGAACGACAGAGCAAGATGAGAGAACAACAGAATGAGAACTGAGAAAACGAGAGAATATGAAAAAAACGGTAGAATAAAAATTAGAACAACAGAACGAGAGAACGAGAGAACGAGCGAAAGAGAGAATGATACAACAAAAATTTAAAAAGAACGAGAGAATGAAGGAAGAATGAATGAACGAGAGAATGAGAACGAGAATAATAACGAGAGAACGAGAGAACTAAAACGAGAATGAGAGAATACGAGAACGAGAATAAAATGAGAACGAGAGAACTCTAATAGAACGAGAATGAGAACGAGAAACTCTGAGAACGAGAACTCTGAGAACGAGAGAACTAAAACGAGAATGAGAGAACGAGAGAACTCTAAAACAGAACGAGAGAACTCTAAAACGAGAATGAGAGAACCGAGAACGAGAACGAGAACGAGAGAACTCTAAAACGAGAAAATAATAAAACGAGAACGAGAGAACTCTAAAACGAGAACGAGAGAACTCTAAAACGAGAACGAGAGAACTCTAAAACGAGAACGAGAACGAGAGAACTCTAAAACGAGAACGAGAGAACTCTAAAACGAGAACGAGAGAACTCTAAAACGAGAACGAGAGAACTCTAAAACGAGAAAACAATAAAACGAGAACGAGAGAACTAAAACGAGAAAACAATAAAACGAGAACGAGAGAACTCTAAAACGAGAACGAGAGAACTCTAAAACGAGAACGAGAACTCTAAAACGAGAACGAGAACTCTAAAACGAGAACGAGAGAACTCTAAAACGAGAACGAGAGAACTCTAAAACGAGAACGAGAACGAGAGAACTCTAAAAACGAGAACGAGAGAACTCTAAAACGAGAACGAGAGAACTCTAAAACGAGAACGAGAGAACTCTAAAACGAGAACGAGATTGTCACCCATTGAGCATGTTTGGGATGCTCTGGATCGGCGTATACGACAGCGTGTTCCAGTTCCTGCCAATATCCAGCAACTTCACACAGCCATTGAAGAGGAGTGGACCAACATCCCACAGGCCACAATCAACAACCTGATCAACTCTATGTGAAGGAGATGTGTTGCACTGCGTGAGGCAAATGGTGGTCACACCAGATACTGACTGGTTTTCGGACCCCCCCCCCCCTCGGACCCCCCAATACAGTAAAACTGCACATTTTAGAGTGGCCTTTTATTGTGGCCAGCCTAAGGCACACCTGTGCAATAATCATGCTGTCTAATCAGCATCTTGATATGACACACCTGTGAGGTGGATGGATTATCTCGTTCACTAACACAGATTTAGACAGATTTGTGAACAATATTTGAGAGAAATAGGCCTTTTGTGTACATAGAAAAAGTCTTAGATCTTTGAGTTCAGCTCATGAAAAATGGAGGCAGAAACAACAGTGTTGCGTTTATAATTTTGTTCAGGATAGATAGATAGATAGATAGATAGATAGATAGATAGATAGATAGATAGATAGATAGATAGATAGATAGATAGATAGATAGATAGATAGATAGATAGATAGATAGATAGATAGATAGATAGATAGATAGATAGATAGATAGATAGATAGATTTCAAATTACATTACAAAAAGTTAAATTAAAAAGTTACTAATAATATTACTACTATGAATACTACTACTAATACAAATAATAATATGGACTAAACAATACTTCCAATAGTTAAATAGTTCTAGTCCAACTGTTTATGGTTGCCAAGTCACACACCAAAAATGTACCTTTGTCATCTGCAATTTACAACAGTTCTGAATGCAGCTCATACTGTATGTCTGTACACTCTTAAAAATAAAGGTGCTTCATGACGTCATTAAATAACCTTTTTGTCTAAATGGTTCCATAAAGACCCTTTAACATCTGAAGAACCTTTCTGTTTCAACAAAGATTATTTGTGGCGAAAGAAGGTTCTTCAGATTATAAAAAGGTAAGAAAGAGACGGTTCTTTAAAGAACTTTTGACTGAATGGTTCTTTGTGGATCCAAAAATGGTTCTTCTTTGGCATCGCTGTGAAGAACCTTTGAAGCACCTTTATTTTTAAGAGTGTATGTCCACTGCTGTGCTATGCTTTCATATAATCACACACAGGACAGCAGGATTTCAGGGTCAGAAAAATGGGCAAGAATGCGTTTCATCCATCAGTAAGTGACCTTGAATGCGTTCTTCCCCAAAGCCGTTTCTGCACAGATAGAGTGCTGTGACACATGTGGTTTGCTCAGAAATATGGCCACCCTGAGGCGCAGAAACGCCCTTCATTGGTCGGGCTCCACTCAATCACTTCTGGACTTGTAAATGCACTAGCATTTGTCAAGGAGATCTAAAGATTTGGACACGGACAATGTGGCGTGAAGCGAGGCGGGTGTGGCAATGGAGAAACCAGAGAGTCCAACGCTGAGGACGTGACATAAGAGGTCAAAAAGTCAGCGGATGGGACAATGCAGAAACAGCACCCCGGAGACCCCACGGTTACCACCCTGCCTGCTGCGGAGCAAACTTCTGGAAGCTTCTGCCTTTATCCAAACAGAGCTTTGTGATTATCACACGACAGCACATTAACACGACACCAAACGCTTGCAACACCTACTTACACTTGTTCTCTGTTTGACACCTCCTCAACCAACAAGTCCACATGGAGTTCTGCGACGGTCTGGATCGCCAAAGACTTTCTCTCTGTTCGATTTCCAGCACGCTTAATATGTTTAAAGACCTCGTCGGAGATGTTTAGCTTACATATAAGCATTCGCTCCCACTGAGCGAAGTGTGTCTGAAGGTTTGTATCATCTGCCAGGTGCTAAAAATCTACTTAAAGGGATAGTTCACCCAAAAATGAAAATTTCTGTCTCCATTTACTCACCCTCAAGTATTTCCAAACCTGTATGAATTTCTTTGTTCTGCCGAACACAAAGGAAGATATTCTGAAGAAAGTTTGTAATCAGGCTGTTTCAGGGCTCCATTGACTTCCATAGTAGAGAAAAAATCCTATGACCCAGAACTGCTCTGTTTCCCACATTCTTCAGAATATCTTCCTTTGTGTTCAGCAGAACAAACACATTCATACAGGTGTGGAACTACTCGAGGGTGAGTAAATGACAGAATTTACATTTTTGGGTGAACTATCCCTTTAATGAACTATCAACAAAACATGTGCCTTTAATACTGTATTGTAAGAGTAACAGGACGTTTCTCAAAATAAGAAACAAAAAACATATGATTTTAAATGTGTATTAACATCCCGTGGTAGTTAGGAAATTCTGAGATCCTACCTAAAACGAATCGTGAGAAGAGACGATCGTGAGCCCAGAACAATGTGACTGTATTGTAAGAGACCACTTACACTCTGACTGTATGTGGCCGGAGGGGAACTGCCCCCCCGACTGAGTGTTTTTTTCTCCCTTGGAGTTTTCGTTCCTTGCCGCTGTCGCCTCTGGCTTGCTCATGTCTTGCACAATTGCTATTCGATATTATTTAAAAAATGCTCAAAATAATAATACAATACATGACATATGATTTTAAACTGGATGCATTTAAAAACCAGCAAAGAAATGGTTTTAAGTTACTTATTTCTATCTTTTGCTGTAGTGTGTCAGTAGGACATATCAGTTTACATTTCCAAACATTCATTTAGCCATTAATAGTAATAATCCAGTGATATTTTTGTCCTCCACACAGAGATCTGATCATCATCAGTCTGTCTGGAACGACATGAAGAAACAGAACAAACTGAGACAGACTAAATCCAGCGTCAACACTTCAAGAAACCTCCTGCACAGCTACAGTGCTGGTAAAAGTTTTAGGCACTTGTGTAAAAATGCTGTAAAATGAGGAAACGTTTTTTAGCTGATGAAAATACTAGTGTTCTAATAGTTTTGGCCAACACTGTATGCATATATTTATAAACCACACAGACTGCATCATTGCTAACATTTTTAGATATATTTTAAATATATATTTTATAAAATATATTTAAATGCTTTATTAAAAATAATTGTAGATAGATAAATACAATTCGATAAAAATTAGACTGTATTTTTTATCATTTAAAAATAAATGAATGAATAAAAATCTAATTTGGCAGAATTAAAATTGAATAAAATTTGAATTTAGAGAAGTAGAATTAAAATGAAATGTAATTGAAAGAAATATAATATAACTCATGCAAGAGTAGTTTTTTTAAAATCAATTGAATTTTTCAGTATTTTTTAGAGGTTTGAACACATCGCTAACACTAAATAGGAGCAAAAACAATATATATTCTTGGCTAAAAACACATTAACCCACAGCAGCTTTGTCCCAGCATTCACATACGAGTGCAGGCCCTATAAGAGGTGCCGCATCCGAGGCTCCTAATGATGCAGCTCATCCATTAAGCGAGCGCACAAACCCATTCACCTACTAACGGCATTAAAATCAGCCTGTCCTCGCGCGACCTCCCCTCGGGCCTGAGGCGGGGGAGGCCTCCTCGTGGAGATGCATCTATTGTGGTGCGAGCGCGCGGCTCCCCCATTAGCACGGCAGTCACCACAATGTGTCTTTAGGAGGGTCAGTCCCGAGTCCTGGTTGAAATATCACAATAACAGCGTGCCGATGCTTTTCCCACGACCCTCCCATACACAGCGGTCCATTATGAGCGGTCTCCCCGTCCCTCCTCTGGCCTTTACCGCGGTACAACTCCTCCACCGGCCAATGAACAGGTTTACAAATCAGGGGCTCTTTCGCTGGTGAAAGAGGGAGTCTGTAGACCTCTGGGTCAACAAATTACCGCTAGAACAATGACGTGCATGTACATATAGGACGAATTAGCTTTAAAAAAGATTAAAGGTCTTATTACCTGCTTCAAATCGGTGGGAAAACAAACACGGATGAATTTCAGACGTACACATTTACACGGCTTCAGTGCCTGAAATTAGTTTGAAGGCAATTATAAAATACACTGAGATAAAATAGTGAACAAAACGAACATTTTGACTCATCATACCTGTTCCTCCTTCAATACGTGTTTATCATTTGGGTGCTAGACAAAAAAAGCTTAAATATAAATGAGTTTTCATTTTTCGTGTTAAAATTTGCTTTTGTTTAAACCAAAAGCCATAAAGTCTAAATGAGCAAAAGTCTGCACTTGCACTATTTTCTTTTTAACATAAAAAAGATGAAAACACAATAGTTTTTTGTCTTCTCTTATGTTAAAGATCTTTCATTACAGGTCTTTCAGTAAAGTAACCCATGTTATTCTTCCATTATCTTGCAGAAAGACTATTTATGATTCATTTAAGGTTCAACGTATCAAATGTTTCTCTTAAAATTCCTAAAGCCAAAAAAAATCTAACAGCAGCTCCATTTTTTATTTATTTGATTTTTACTGTATTTTTTTTTTGCATTGAATCACAGAAAATATAAATTAATAAAATAAAAAAAGCATGAGTTTTTGTTTCTACATTAGTCATCTCTACAACAGAACAACCATTTTTGGTTCCTCATAACCTTTTTTCTTTTTAGTGTGATGAACATCTGGATATTCTAAAGAAGCTTTGGTGCAATGGAAAGATTCCGTGGATGTTAAAGTTTCTTCACGGAATCATTGATGCCAATAAAGAACCTTGATTTATAAGAATGCAGAGGAGACATGTGACATCACTGGTGTGTTTTCAGGACAACGTCTCCGTGTCAGAAGACTCATTTAATCTCATTGCCGTCTAGAGAAACAATCGAGTTAAAGAGATGTTTCTGTCGTACAACTACAGATGTTTTCTCATACACTCTTAAAAACAAAGATTCCAAAAGAGAATTTGCATAGCAATAGCATAGAAGTACTATTTTTGGTTCTACAAAGAATGATTCATTGATCAGTTCTAAAAAAAGAAAAAAATATATACATGTGAAGAACATTTAAAAAATATAAAGAGCTTTTCTTCCACTATAACGAATCTTTTGTAGAAGGGATATAATCCATAGGTTCTTCTTGGATCCATCAATGCTAAAATAACCTTTATTTTAAGAGTGTAACACTTCGTTTGCAGCTCTCTGATGCTCTCACTGGTCAGTTGGAGGTCTCAGCACTTGCCATCTTATGCAATTCTTGACCATAAAGATCAACCGCGGTCATTTCAAGAAAGAAAGTTAATGCACCGAGGGCGAGCTAAACTGAGAGAGCTTGAGCTGTCGGTCCGTGAGCGGTAATTGTATTTGTGTGCTTGTTGCCCCTGCGTGGCACGGTCCCCCCCCCCACTGTTGCCCCTTAACCAGGGTAACAGATTGGCATGCATAGCTAACAAACCTGATTGTCTGTGCTTCTTTGTACAGGCCGCGAGCCCTGCGAGAAACCCCGATTACAGAGTTTGGCATGTCACCCGATCCATTTTTTGCAGCGGGCCCCTTGTACATCAGCGACAAGCATGATATGAAATGAATTCGCCGCACTCACCGGGTAAATTCATTTTAAACACTTTACCCCCGCCAAACAATGGCCACCGGCTATGCCTGTTATCTGCTGATTTATCAGGCCAAAAACCAGCGGCGGCCGGCGGTGACAGTGTGAAAGTGGAAGCAGGGCTCTTGGCACGGCCGGCGAGACCCCGAGTGCACAGATGCGCTTAAAGACGAAATGTGCAGCCGCTCTATTCATCGTGCTTATTGTTCTGATAAAACAAAAGCCAAATCAAGAGTATCAGCATCTGTCTTCAATCTTTATGTATTTACGGATGAAATGGTTTTCCCATTAGCGGGGCTCACGGAAACTCTTTGTATACTCATGCTTCTTTATCTGAGAAATGCACTGTATGCTAATGTTCTTTTTAATGAATGCGAATATGAAATTATGAATATGAAATGTGTACTTATCATCAATTAAGCATCAAGGAACAATAGGCTGAGTAGCTGTATTCAACTCATGGCCTCAAGTGTCTTGCTGTTATGGTAATATAATAATAAAAAAGATAAAATAAGAAATATAATAATACAGATAAAACAAAAAAAATAAAATACATACACATTTAAAAATAATAATAATATTTAATTAAAATAAATCTATTCTATAACATGGTAAAAATAATAACAAAAGATCAAACAATTAAATAATAAAATAATGAATGGTTAACAAAAAATAAATCAAACAAACAAATAAAAATGAAACTAAATAAATACATAAATATAAATCTAGTATATAAAATGGTAACATAATGGTAAAATAATAAATCAAAGCTCAAATAATAAAATAAAAAATAATTAATGAATAGCGAGAAAATAAAACAAATGCATATATAGAAATAATTATATAAAATAATTCAAATGATAAAATAAAAAACCAAATATATTTATATAAATATTCTATAAAATAGTAAATAATAATAATAAAAAGTCTAATAATAATAACAAAATAGATAATGAATAAACAAAATACAAATCTATTCTATACTATTTCTATTTTACAAAATGATAAAATAAAACATTTAAGGAATGTATTAAAATAGCAATGATTAAATAAATTAAATTACATTTTGACATTCTAAAATGGTAAAAATAATACATTTGAAATTTGAATTTAAGCGAGTAGAATTAAACTGGAATGAAATTGACAGACACAACTGTAATAATTTATGCAAGTAATCTTTAGAAATATATTTTTTAATTACATTTTAATAAAATGTTTCATTATTTTCATGAAGTAGCTTTTGTTACAGACCACGGTGGAAGATTACTTCATTTTATATGCTCTAATTTAATGTCTTGAGGCCGAATAACATGAAACGGTTTACAAAACAGAAACCTTTCATTAAAGACATGATGTATGTCCAGAATTATTTTCACATTCAGAATAATATTCTTTCTTGTTGTTGCCACAATCAAAAACATTTGGCCATTAATTAATTCAAATAGAAAAGACAAGCGTAAACAGCAGCCAGTGAAACAGCACCTAAAGTCATGTCAGGACACTGACCAGATAAAACCCCTATCAACACACACACACACACACACACACACACACACACACACACACACACACACACACACACACACACACACACACACACACACACACACACACACACACACACGTTCAACAACAGAATGCTCATCAACAACATAATGAGCATCATTCACATTAATGGCTCCTCCAAACCAAAGCGGCACAACCAACCAGCTCATTCCAAAGACACAGAAAACACAGAAAACTGGCATTCATCACAGTAACAACACGCCAATAGAGAAGGAGATTGGGAGCAATGCGTGTCCAGCAAGCAGAGAGTGTGTGTTAGAGTGTGTGTGTGTGTGTGTGTGTGTGTGGTCTTTAGGTCATCCTCAGCTCAGTTGCCCAACAAACACACGCCATCCCTGCGCCCCCCCGCTGAGTTCCTATCAGGCTCAGAGCTCAATCACTGGCGCGCTCATGCAGCAACAACCCCAAAAACCTCCATCCTCGAGACCCGAGCGCCACCTGATTACAGCTCAAGCATCCTTAAAGCTCTACCCATCGTCTTATTAATGTGGAGCGACCTCGACGCAGAACGCGCCGGTGCTTCTTCAGGATAACCGTGTTGTTTTCGGAGGCTTTCTCAAAGGTCACGGCACCGAAAGGGGTGGAAAAACAGGCACCCCGCAGCGTGCAACATGTTGCCTGAGCCGCAGCGAGGCTTTAGGAATATTATGACACATCGTCTAGAGGCAGGGTGTTTACCGTGATGCCATCTGTGCCGCGCTCGCCCTGGGAAGATGTAAAGAAAATGTCATTTCTTGGTATGCATTTATTGTAGATTCCTATGACATTTGCAGGGTTGCGGGTTTCTTCAAAAGCTAATGCTGTTGACAGGTTTTCTTAAAGGCCGTTTGGGGTGGCGTCCTACGCAGGTGTGAGGAATTAGCTATCGGGAACACCTGTACCATCCCAAAAACATGCTTTCAGCGATGTCCAAATCCTGTAAATGCCTTTTCAGGCCACATCCGGAGTTTATGATACGTCTGAATCAAGTAAGATGGAAAATTCATATCACAAATGAGGCCCTTTTAATGTCAATTTTTAGATAGTAATGAGATTAAATGGAGAGCAATTGGGTCATTTTTAACTGCTTTTAAGATGTGTTTTCTCACGAGTTTAAATCACAAATGAGGTCTCTTTAATATTTACATTTTCAGATGAAATTTTGATGAAATGAGAGCAAATGGAGATATTTTCCCTGCTTTTCAGATGCTTCCTCTAAAATTCAAATCACAGATGAGATGTCTTTAATATTTCAATCTTTAGACAGCAACAAGATGAAACAGACATTTTTAACCTCAATTTTCAGATGTGTCTCTTTTAGAGTTCACAATCACAAACAAGATCTGTTTAATATTTCAGTTTTTAGACTGCATTGCGATAAACTGAAAACAAACTTTTTTTTTTACCTTGACTAAAATGTGTTCTCATTTTCTCTTTGCACTATATTCAAATGTTCAGATAAACTGAGATCAAATCAAATGGAGACATTTTCAGCTGCATTGCAGATGTTTCCTCTAAATCACACATGAGATTTCATTAATATTTCAATTTTTAGACAGCAATCAGGTCAAATGCACTACAAAAGGTGTTTCCTCTAAAGTTCAATTCACAAGTAAGATTTATTTTACATTTAAATGTTTAGACAGCAATAAGATGAAATGAGAAAGCCTCCCTTTCGCACAACTCAAAAACTGCGTAAACATTTTTTTGCGAATTGAGTGATTTTGTTTTGAAATCAGGTATTTTCATCACTTGTTTCTAATGCAACACTTCAAAATGTGCAGAAAAACTTGGAAACATAGCTCAATGATATCTCACAATTCACTCTAATTATCTGCAGAAGTCAGCATGAACACAAACATCAAATGATCTGAGCTGCTATTCACATTATAGCTCTATAAACGTACTGTATGCCAACTATTGACTCGTTTGTGTCTATTTTTCATGTAGGGTCAAAAGCTCAAACTCATATTTAATTTAACACCAAGTCACCTGCATGAACTATGAATAAGCAATTTCCAAGCCAAAAAATGCTCCTCTATAAAGGCATCTACAGTTTGGAGGTTGGTTTAAAGAATAAAAAGAATAGTTTTTTGACTTGTGCTTCTATACCAAGAACAAATGTTAATTTGGTTGTCGTTAAAGTTCATTTTAACATGTTCCAGATCATTAGATCTTATATAGTGACTTTATGTGACAACTTCACTTTATAAAGGCCAACAAACATCTGCTTACCATCGTCTGGCTTGAAATAAAACAAGAACAAAGTTTGCTCATCAAATCCCTTCACAACTATTGGGTCACATGGCTGCAGGGGGGGGGGGGCAGTGCTAAATGCAAATAATAAAATGCTATACAAAAATATATGCTGTACTATAAATGATGATTGCAAAATAAGTATAGCAACTTTTTTGAAAGGGAGCAGAAAGCACATCTAATATATTAAACTGTAGATGCCAAAGGTTACGTCCAATTAAACGTAATTTGGCAGAATCTACTCAAATTGGACAGATGTCAACATGGACACCAACAAAACAAAACTACACAAGGTCAAAGAAAATACCAGCCAGATGACTTTAAACACAGATTCAAGATTTTACTATTCACTTTATTATATCATGTTGTTATTTTGATTTAAAAAAATGCATTTATGTTTGATTTTTCCCAATAATCTATTCTAGTACTGTGTTGGATCGCCACCTCATGTCCAAAGAAAGATCTGTGTCCTGAAACAAAACTCTGACCCACATCATACCAAAGCAATGGAGGCGCAATGACATCATACTCAAATTTAATGATGCCGCAAAGAGCCCGAGTAAGTATGAGGAATGCATGTCAGACTTCCTTCACTAATTAGTTAGTAATTAGCAAAGAAGGACCCTTTAGAGTGTGTATTATTAGTGCAGCAATGCAGAACTAACACCCACCGTAGTGAACTGGCACAGAGAAAAACAGACAATGCCCAAACACGTTTATTATTATTTCCCGAGGCTAATCTCGTATTCAAAGTGTATCAGCTGACCTAGAAACAACACAATGGCAACTTTTGCGTCTTAAGGCCGCTGGGTGAGGACAATGGTGGCATTGAGTGGGTTTGGCTTGAGGGCCACAACAGATGCCTTGACCCAACACAACCTGTTGAAGAACTCAATCACGTCCCATTACGCCTGTCAACGCGGCCGTGCAATTCAGCGGCCTGCTCTCTCTCAGCGTTGATTAAAACGCAGAACTCTCCGTGGAGAGCCAGTCATCAAGATTGCCATTAAAAACGTCCCTCGCCAATCTGGGACCTGATTAAACTACACAGACTGTGACGAAAGCCCTGTGTCCTCGAGTCAGAGACTCTCAAACATGAAGGTTCTTTACTGGCATTGATGGTTTAATGAGGAGCCTTTAACATGGAATCTTTTCATTGCACAAAAGATTGTTGCAAAAAGGTTCTTTAAATTATCAAAATGTTGTTCACATAAAGAAAAAAATTTTTGTTTTTAAAAACTGTTCTCTGGATGGTTCTTTGAGGAACAAAAAATGGCTCTTCTATGTAAAACCCCCATTTGGAATCTTTATTTGTAACTCAATTGTGCTGTTTTTTTGAGGGGGGGGGGGGGACTGAAAAAATGTAACATGTTGTTGTTGATTTTTTTGTTGAATTTATTTCTTACTTCATTTTAATGGTATGAAACTTGGTCAAGGTTTTGGCACTTGCTATATGAACACACTCAATACATAAAAAATTAATTAATAAAATAAAGCATAAAATAAAATAAAATAATGACATTTAAAAAGAAAAATTTCCTGAAAAAAAAAGACACACTTGTACGGTTCGTGCTCAAAAGTGACCACATTGAAATCAAATGTGAAGCAAATTTTGTCTAGTAGAAATGTATGGTACTGCGACCAATCAAAATCTTACATTTTTTGTAATATCAACCTCAAATTCGGAAAACTTTTAGATTTATGGCTTTGATTTTCACACAGTTTGAGTAAAACATGTTTTGGAAACCATTTTATATTTAATATCAAATTTATTTTTTTGCATTTCTATATTAATAAACTTTTTAGTTTCACTTTTTCGTAACTTTTTAATTTTTTCCATTTCAGAAATAATCTGCCAAGTGTCTTCTTTAAAAAGAGACTAAACTTAAGCCTGTGCTCTAAAACATTTAAGATTTACGACAGTTTAAGTTGGAAATTTCATTTTCAGGTCTACGCTCAAAAAGTGTAGAGTATTATTGTTCCATAAATATAATTTAGCACCATAAAAACCCCTAAAAATACTTATCAAATTAAATGTAGTACATTTGGTCATTTTGGAGTCGGACTACCACTCGAGCAGCACCAGAGGGTTAAGTGTACACTGCAGATTTATTATCCTACAACTCAACTTTAAACAAATGTGGTTAGGTCATCTAGACGAGATTTCTTCTTCACAGGCATGATTTCAGGGGCTGTTTTTGGCTCAGTAGACTCTTGAACAAATACAACCTACCATGGGCAAAAAATGTGCCCTCAACCATAAAAAAAGGCAGGAATGCAGGGGAGGGAATTGCGTTGGTATCTGTTGGGAAATTGCACTGAGCCCAGTGGGAATTTCAGCAGACCCAGACAAGTGTCTTCCGAGCCAAGATCTGAGATTATCATAATGCGAGACAAAGAGAAAATGTCTGAGGTTGGAATCGGTCCCAGCTCAATATTGTGGCCCTTGACTAATGAAACAATAGCCGTCAGACTTCAAGTTGCATGCTCTCCTTTTCAGATGTCAGGAGAACGCGCACGACTCCCAAAAGAAAACTCCAAGCTGTCACAATCTCCATCTAGGATATTGCACTGATATCCTTTTCCATCGAAACCAGGCTCTGCAAATCCGTACGAGCACCGTGTTGGTGGAAAAGCCGCCTTTAATACTCACCACACCCGCCTCAGATCTAATGAGTAAAACAGGCTCCGCTGTGACGGATGACCTGTGAAATGACCGCTGTCAGTTTGTGAGGGACACGATGGTTTCAGATATCTGCAAACAACGAGTCGAAGCCGTAGATTGATGGCACAGCTACGTGAGACCGAACGCTTCAAGTGTGTTCGGGGGAGACGAAGGAGAGCCGTGAGGAACTCCAGACGCAAACTCAAGTGCAAGTGCAAGAGACCACCGGGACTCTCGAGAGCTCGCGGGACGTGGAGAAAGATGAAAAACGTAAAAATAACAACCTCACTGTGTTCATCACCTGTCCAGAGAGACACAAGAAACTCCACAAAGTACCTGCAAGCAAGAAAAAGTGTCCTGTGACTCAATTCTGTTTTACTGCAATTGACATCAAATTCACAACCATGAATTCTGAAATATGCAAATTAGCAAATGAGATCCCATTTGTATCTTCTACACTTAAAAAGGTTGGTGTACAAACAATTTCCACTCGTAAATTTCACAAACAATTACAAAGAAATGTCAATTAACACATTGAATTAACAGATCTCAACATCTCAAACTGTGCTTAGATATGCCAAAATACCAAAGTCTGCAAGAGAAAACTCAATATGAACCTAGATACATATTTATTATCAAATGATCTGCTTTAAACTCTTACTGTATGACAACTATTGACTGTTTTTATCTCTTCTCACAAATTTTGGGAGAACCATCTAAAATCTAAACACTATAACCGAAAGCTACAGCAAGTCTTCTAAACTAATCTTCTCCACAGTTTAAGAGATCCGAACACTGTCGATATATTAGTTCATATAGTTTTAAAGGGATAGTTCATCTAAAAGTAAATATGTGCTGTTCATTTACTCCCCCTCACGCCATCCAAGATGTAGGTGACTTTTGTTCTTCAGTAGAACAATGAAGAATATTTTCAGCTGAAACCGCGGTTATTGGTGATTCAAGCACATACAGGCAAAACAAAATGTATACCCATGGCTTCTGACGATATATTGATGTATTATGAAGCGAAGCGATCGGTCTGTGTGAGAAATTAAATATTATTTACAACATTATTACCTGTAATCCAGAGCCTCAAGCAAATAGGGAAATACGATTATTTTTCATTTCAATGAAATGGTTAAATTCACTAGTTTGATTACATAATCACGCAATTATGTAATGTATACATAATTATATTATTAAAGCACACAATAATGATGTGAAATGTGGATGTTTTGCATGTCTAAAGCATATGCTCACCTTTTTACATGAACAATGATAAATCATAAAAACGTAATTTTTCCTTCATTCGAGCTGAATAATTTAATTCATCATAAGATCAGATACACTGCTATTTTAGCTCATTTTTACCCAGTTTCACAGACAAGGCTTAAGGCTAGTCCCAGACTAAAATGCATGTTTGAGCTGTCTCAACTAAAAATACTTGCTCTGACACATCTTATAATAAATCAGTGCCATTGATCTGTCTCAAGATGCACACCTGTAGTGGGTTTTTTCTAAGGCATTTTTATAAAAGCTGATTTAGTTTAACTAAGGCCTAGTCCTGGCTTAAGCTCAGCTCTGTTTGTGAAACCGGGCCTTTGGGTTGGAGTTCACCAAAAAGTTTCGGTTCAAAAGTTTCGTTCATGAACAGGACATCACTCCAGACTGTTTGCCTGAGGCTCTGGATTACAGGTAATAATGTTATAAATAATGTTCAGTTTCTTGCACATTACACCCCTCCCGGTCTCCATACCACCACAACTCGTTCGTGTTCCGAAGGTCTCGAACCCAGGATATTCCGGTGCGGGAGGCAGGCGCTCTAACAAGGAACGCCAAAGGCTAAGCTGTTACGTCAGTCGCTAGAGCGCTCATTTTGAGGTCAGGAGAATGAGTTTACACACAACCCTTTCTACATGTTACACACAGACTGATCATTTCACTTCATAAGAACTCAAAGTATCATCAGAAGCCAGGGATATTAAGTTTGTGTTCCTTGTTATGCTTTTTTTGGCTCTCAAAGTGATGGCAGTCACTGACTTGCATTTTATGAATCACCAAGGACCACGGTTTCAGCTAAAAATCTTCTTTACTGTTCTACTGATTCTACTGTTCAACAGTTTTGGGTGAATTAAACTCTCTTTAAACTCTTGGTGTATGGCAAATATTGACTGTGGCAAATTTTAACTCTAAATTTTAGAAGAAACATCTCAAATTTGACACTATAACTGATAGCTCCATTAAGCCCTAAAAGAGCGATACAAATTTCCCTTGGGTAATTTTGGAGTAAAAACATAAATCCATCCTGCAGAAGAAATCTGAGCATTTTTACGCGCACATGTCCCATCTCGGAGAAAACCAGGGGATTTGAGGAACCATCTGTTGGCCAAAGCCTTTGGGAAGCACACTAATATGGATTTAGGATATTGCTCTCTGCAGGTGGGACTGGAATGGCAGAGGGAGGGGGTGGAGATAAAAATTGTTGGTGTGACCCGGTCTGTATGCATTTAAAAATAAAATAAAATCTTATGTAACATATTGAAACCGTGCAGTATATGCATATATAATTGATCAGACAAACCCAATAACAAATAAACTAATGCTCAAACACAAATTGAGGTTCTCTTTACATTTGATTTAAATTAAACTTGACTTAATGTCACATTAAAATAAGCTGCTCATGGACATCCCGGCTGAGCCCTGCCCACAGACTGTGACGTATTACAACAGCTCCAAGACTCAGCACCCAAGGACGACCTTCTGGAAAACAGCCAGGACAACAAATCACAGCCACCGGAAACACAAGAGCCAGAGCCCATCTCAGATGGAGACACGCTATCCCTCTCTCCAGCATCTCCACTTCTAAGCTTCTCACAGAAAATGTAGGAACCTGTGTATGCTGGGACCAAACTCTCCCACTCTTTTGCTGCAAGTCCCCAGATATCAACTAAAAAAATGGCGGGCCCCACAACCACCAATGACTGCTGGCCCAGCTCTCCTTCCTCCTCCTGTGAGAGCTCTCCGACCGCTGCCACAACGCCAGGGTCCAAACCCTCCTCCATCGGTCTAAAGTCTTAGGATCGAGTCAGTTAGAAATGCCAAGGGTTCACACAAAACAAGGGGAGTCTGCTTTTAGCTATTATGCTGCCCACAGTTTAAACCAGCTTCCAGAAGAGATCAGATGTGCTAAAACAATAGCCACATTTAAATCCTTGCCTTGCCTTGCCTCCTCGCCTAAGCAAAATGTAGTTGGACATGTTTTTTTTGCACTTTTTGGCATGTATTGCTATGCAGTCAATTAAAAGTGCTTTTCTAAGGGTTTTCACACTTACATTCATGCATTTGACAGATGCTTTTATTTTTAAGTGACTTACATTGCATTCAGTTACCGCTTTCCCTGGGAAATCAAACCCATTACCTCTGCATTGCTAGCGCCTTGCTCTACTGTTTGAGCTACAGGAAATCCCCAATTAGTAGTAGTAGCCCTTTACAGTTTACTAGTCACATAAGCCCTTTATACGGAATTATATTACATCAACCTACCAGTCCATACATACACAACATACATGACACGGGGTAGACAGAACAGGAAGTCCATCATACATACAGGGTAATGGAGAGACATTTACAGCATTTACATGAGGAAAGGGAAGGGAGCAAAAAAAAAATTACCCCCAGACTATGCAATTGGGAGTACAGTCCCTGAGAACAGAAAAAAACACCTCAGCACAAAAGCACATATAATCAAAGCAGGGGTTTACATTACCTCTGCATTCATTGCGGCGCTAGCTCCCTGCTCAACAGTTGCTACAAGCTCGGAGGCAGTTGGTCGGGGGAGGGGGGTAATGTTACTTTCGTTAGGGGAGGGACAAGAGTGTCCCGCTTGCAGTGTTCTTCCCAGGGATAATTTCCAACAAGCTTCACCTTGCCGGGCATCTGGTACCCAAAAGATTAGAATTTGTTTAGGCGAGTACATTCCAAAGCAGCTACTCTTTTTGTCCATTAATTACATTTGCTTTTATGCTTTTAACAAACTTTCATCCAAAGACTTACATTGCATTCAAGGTAAACATTTGATTAACTCTTGCATCCATTGAATCAAACCCATGACTTAAAAGTAAAAAGGCTTTGAACCTGGACTTGAAAAGGGATTCAGATCTGTTTTTGGTCCACTTGATAGGGCTTCAGTCCAGCTCCTATATTAGACATTTGTATAACTGTTACTGTAGTAATGGTTGAGATGAATGCATTATAGTTGGTCAGCTCATCATAGGTTCGGATCCACCCAAGGTAAAGTGAGGCAAACACATCTTGAGGTGAACAGATTGCCCCCTGCTCGGTGACCTGTCAAATCATTTAGAAATTTGCTGCAGGATTGAAACACTAAGTCAGATTTAGAGGCTTTTGTTTTAGCTCCATGATGAGGGGGAACGCGAGCAGGTTCTTAACCCTGTGACCCTCCGAAATAACCCACCCTCCCTCCAGTGTTTACGTAACCCACGTGTGTTTACAGTACACGCTGCTTACTTTGCAGCAGAATTACGGTAATGTATGTGAGAAAACACGCCTCCCACTGACCATTTGAATATGAGATGAGTAGCTTCTTCAACATTACCTTTCAAGATCCATTTGACTTCTGGAGTGAACGCTGGCGCGCACTTTAGTTTGTTTGTTTGTTATTTTAAATGTTTGATTACTGTTGCTTTTTGGTTGTCTTAATTAGAAGGATCAAAGGACCGTTTATACCTTATCTGAGACTCAGAGATCTTTACTGACTGGTCAACCTGATGTTTTCAAACACGACCTCTGATGACGCTCTGTTTTCACAGAGTTATCTCGGACCCTGCTTGCAACTGTTGCCTTTTCCTGGTCATTTTAACATAAAAGTTCACCTGTACCTGACTGACTGGTCCGACGCTGCTGAGCGCTCTCGACGCTCTGTTCTCGTGGAGCCGTCCTGGAGTTTTCCTGCAACTGCTGTCTTTCCCGGTCGTTTTTAACTAAAAGGGTCAATGGGACTGCTTTATCCATAAGGATCAAGGGGACTGTTTCATCTAAAAACGGAATCAGCAGCTCGGTGATTCTTAATCTGCATCTGATGGATTAACCTGACGCTACCTATCGTAGCCTCTGACGACATCCCATCTTCTCAGAGATACCTTGGAGTTTGCTCCAAGTCAATACGGACTGTTGACCTCAGTGTGCTGGCCAATATCTCCAGGACAACTAGCATCACATCCGGTATGACTGATCTTACTTTTGGTACTTTCGAGTCTCGGTCCGGCAGGGATTGTAGGTGGGGGGAGTGAATGTAGAGCGCTCTCTCCACCTTTAATACCACGACGAGGTGTCCTTGAGCAAGGCACCGAACCCACAACTGTTCCCTGGGCGCCGCAGCATAAATGACTGCCCACGTGTGTGTGCGGTGTGTGTGTGTCACGGTGTGTGTGTGTTCACTCTGGTGTGTGTGTTCACTGTGTGTGTGTGTTCACTGTGTGTGTGTGTTCACTGCTGTGTGTGTGTGTTCACTGTGTGTGTGTGTTCACGGTGTGTGTGTGTTCACTGTGTGTGTGTGTTCACTGCTGTGTGTGTGCACTTGGAATGGTAAAATGCAGAGCCCGAATTCCGAGTATGGGTCACCATACTTGGCTGTGTGTCATGTCACTTACTGCTGTAGCCGCTGTTTATCGTCCACTCAGGATCAATATTAGTTTTTAAATTATTTTTCTGTATTTTTAACTTTACTGAGTTCTACATTTCAAAATGTTATCATACTGGGTGATTTTAATATACACATGGACAATGTCAGCAACATTCTCACTAGATTTTATATCACGCCTTTTGGATTACAGCAATTTGTCGATTTTCCAACTCATTGTAAAGGCCATATTCTTGACCTTATTTGCTGTTCTGGTGTAATACATTCCAGCTGTCGTGCTTTAGACCTGCCCATATCGGATCATAAGTTAATATCATTCAGTGCTAACTTAATGGTTGAAAAAACTAATATGGGTAATTCATTTACATTTACATTTAGTCATTTTGCAGATACTTTTATCCAAAGCGACTTACAATTGGGGAACACATAAAGCGATTCATCTTGAAGAGGCAAACAGACGGAGGAAGTGCTCGTAAGGGAAGAGAGGAGGATGCTACAGAGGAAAGATGGGAGGGAGAAAAGGAGCGCAGGTACGTTTAAATATGTTTAAATCAGTGTTCCTGTGGCTCAGTGGTAGAGCATTGTGTTAGCAGTGCAAGAGGTTGTGTGTTCAATTCCCAGGGAACACATGTACTGACAAAAACTGTATAGCCTGAATGCACTGTAAGTCGCTTTGGATAAAAGCGTCTGCTAAATGCATAAATGTAAATGCAAATGAATAAAAACTATAGGGACATGTAAACAAATATGAAAATGACAACAAACAAAAGAAAACTAAAACTAACTAAAGTTACAATGAAAACTGAACAAAAATAATCAGAATACTAATAAAAAATATATAAGAGCGTCTCAATAATAATGGAACAGATAGGCAATAAACACAAAAGAATCTGGTTGAGAGCACATGAAAAGCTACATACAGTAAATTAATTATGCATGTGATTTTTGCATCCAATTAAATATGACATTTCAAACTGCTTTGATATCATTTGCACCTTTTATCTATAATGTATCACCTTCAGATTTTTATCACAAAATATATCATGCATTGATGAAGTTTTCTTGCTTTGTAATGAAACTATTAAACTAATGCCAACAATACCAACAATTACACAAAAAACCCTGAATTGGCATAACAGACGCCAAACACAAGGAAGATTAATTGAGACAGCTAAACCAGTGGAAATAAACCCTTCTTATCAGATTAATTGCTAAGTTTAAGCCATTAAAATCTTTCTAATCATTTATTGATTCGTGGAATTCATGTTGCCAGATCAAGAGCGCAAGATATTAGTATTAGCAGCAATTCGGTCTGAGCAGTCCGTGTCTGTGACATCTTTAAACGTCACAATAAATATCCTGCACGTATCTGATTTCATTCGTTTTCGGACAGGTCCGCGGGGCTCTTTGTGCAGCGCGAGTGCTGCTGACCTCTCTTTGAGTTATGCATTAGCTTTTGAAACACAGCAGACGAGCTCTCTTCAGCAGGGGTCAGCTGAGGGCAAAGATAACAGGAAGTTCAGACCTCCCATATTTGAACTCTTTCTAGTGACCGACAAACCCAATAAATCATGCGAGACGCGAGCGGCGCGGGGTCACACACCTGTAATTTAGAATCCACACCACACCCTTTCATATATCTTCACAATGTAAGCCAATCTTTCTCAGTGAATTACACCCTGAATTCCTTCTGCAGGCAGTTTCAGTGTTAAACATGTGGTCAAGGTTATCAATTAAAAGCTTGTTTATGCATTATTGAATGCAAAGAGTCTTAGAATAATCTCTTGTGAGCAAGTTATATGTGTACATTCACATTTAAGATGTCTGTTTATATATAGCATATATTCTGTATGTTATTATTCTTTCCATTTACTCTGTTTCAGGCATCTGCTCATTTTTGTTTTGTCGACCTCACTGACATTTTTCCATAAAAATTTGTTTACCTACAGCTTTTACTTAATAAATCATGAACGTCTTGACAAATTTGCACTGTATTGTGCTAGTTTTGAAGAATAAAATACTGTTTCTTCCTTAAAGAGAACTATTGTTATGTCTCAAATGTTGCTCCTACAAAGAAACAGACATACAGTAAGAGTATAGATCTACAGGTGCATCTCAATAAATTAGAATGTCGTGGAAAAGTTCATTTATTTCATTAATTCAACTCAAATTGTGAAACTCGTGTATTAAATAAATTCAATGCACACAGACTGAAGTAGTTTAAGTCTTTGGTTCTTTTAATTGTGATGATTTTGGCTCACATTTAACAAAAACCCACCAATTCACTATCTCAACCTTATCCCACACTTAAACTCATAAAAAGCTTAGTCTTGGAGGAAAAATCCAAGTTTGATGTCTTTGGTTGCTTTTTCCTTCACCGTCACAGAGAAACAGAAGAAAAAGAGTTATCTGTGATTTTCTTCAAATTTCAGATTCAAAACAGACAGAGCTGAACTGATCTGTAAGAGCAGATTATCAATCAATATATTTTTTTTGTGCGATTCCTTCCACAATACTATGTTTAGTATGTTATGGCTTCAAAACACTTTCACTGCAGTGCATGATTGTTAACTAATACATTTAGTCGTTTGCATTGCATTACTAGCTCCATATGTATGGCTTTTCTTACGTGGTAAACTTGCTCGTTAGAGTTTAAATGACGCACATTAATGACATTCGAGTTTAAATGACACACAAAATTAATTTGATGTAAATTTCAACATTATCCTGGACCACAAAACCAGTCATAAGTGTCAATTTAAACTGATTTATACACCATCCAAATAATCTTTCCATTGATGTATGGTTTGTTATGATAGGACAATATTTGGCCGCGATACAACTATTTGAAAATCTGGAATCTGAGGGTGCAAAAAAATCTAAATATTGAGAAAATCATCTTTAAAGTTGTCCAAATGAAGTTCTTAGCAATGCATATTAATAATCAAAAATTAAGTTTTGATTTATTTTAATGGTAGGAAATTTACAAAATATCTTCATGGAACATGATCTTTACTTAATATCCTAATGATTTTTGGCATAAAAGAAAAATTGATAATTTTGACCCATACAGTGTGTTGTTGGCTATTGCTAATATACCCAGTGCTACTTATGACTGCTTTTGTGCTCACATATGTCAACATAACTCTTAAAAATACTTTTTGCAACTTAAAAGACTTCAATAAATGTGCAACTTGATTTAAGTTGTGGTCTTTAAGCTTCTTTTTAGAGCTCACTAGGAGTTGGCGTCTCTTTTCTTTGTGGGAGGACAATTCAACTTTTAAGTGAATCATTTCTCAGTCCGGTCAAGTTGTGCAGCAAAGCAAATGGTTTCAGCTGCTTCGCACACATCTCTGTGTTTCTCACTGTTACCGTACAGGCACGGGTCACGGGTCGCAGCACCGGACCCTTTCTTTCACACATCAAGATTGGCCGTGTAAGCGAGCGGTCTGAAATAACCACTGGAGCCTTTTGTGCTCGGCGGAGAAAAGAAAATGTCCCCCACTCGTATCTTTGTGATCTGTAAATGTCGATTGTCCCCGGTGTGTAGAGAGCTAGAATGTCATTTTATCTGCCTTTCCCCCCCTCAGAAGTGTGTAGATTTGCGCGATCTCGCCGGCACAATGGCTTGTTGTGGCTCGTTTTGATGTCAGGAGTCGTACGGGGTCGTGGCATCATGCGAAGGAAGCATGAACGTACACACACACACACACATGTACGGTCGCGCCATCATGCTAGCACTGGCGTGGCGTTGTGTTACCTGCAAGGCTTTTCTTTGATGTGAGATTGCTTTCACAGGCTAGAGAGCAGGTAACAAAAACAGCACACTAGACACCTTTTCTACCGCGAACAGATCAACTGTGAGGAGCATTGTCCATTGTGTGCAACTCAGAGGCACACAATCGAAGACTTTGTGTTGGAATGATTGATACAGAGAAATTTAATCACGTTAACTGGCTGGTGCTTTTTACTGTATCTGTGGCTGTATTGAGAGAGGAGGGACGGTAAACAATGGCCGGCCCTGTGGTTGTGGGCAGCGGGGAGCTGGGTTTCCAGTGCTTAGGTCAGGACACCAGATACCTGCCTTTGCCTTGTAGTTCGCTCCAGGACAAGATTTTTTCCTCCTGAGAGGACATCAATTTAGCAGATTGGTGGGGTATTACGACCCGCTTTGGCCCGGTCGAAATGCTGGGCAGCTGGGAAACGATCCTATTCAGCCCAGGTCTTCGGGATTTAAAAGAATAGTTCATCCAAAATTTTGGGACTTTTTATACGCGCTGTTATGATTTTACAGGCACTGCATGGAAACGTTTGGCGTAGGAGTTACTTTGAAACCGTTTTTACTTAATTGCTAGTAAATTTCAATAATAAATACGACAAAGAAACATCATGTAAACCATTGAATGAAATGTGAAATTTTGAAATAGAAGGACAGAAGTGTTATTTTCTTGTATGAAGTACAACATTTTTTTTACATTTTTATTTGATTTGATTGTTTCCCAACATAGGTGTTGGGAAACATTCCTCAGAGATTTGGTCCATATTGACATGAAGCATCACGCAGTTGCTGCAGATTGTCGGCTGCACATCCATGATGTGAATCTTCGTTCCACCACATCCCAAAGCTGCTCTATTGGATTGAGATCTGGTGATTGTGGAGGTCATTTGAGTAAAGTGAACTCATTGTCATGTTCAAGAAACCAGTCTGAGATGATTTGAGCTTTGTGACATGGTGCATTATCCTGCTGGAAGTACATCAGAAGATGGGTACACTGTAGTCATAAAGGGATGGACATGGTCAGCAACGATACTCAGGTAGACTGTGGCGTTTAAACGATGCTCAATTGGTACTAAGGGCCCAAAGTGTGCCAAGAAAATATCCCCACACCATTACACCACCACCAGCAGCCTGAACCGTTGAGACCAAGGCAGGATGGATCCATGCTTTCATGTTCTTTACACCAAATTCTGACCCTACATCTGAATGTCGCAGCAGAAATCAAGACTCATCAGACCAGGCAATTGTTTTTACAATCTTCTATTGTCCCAGTTTTGGTGATCCTGTGTGAATTGTATCCTCCTCCGTGTCCTGTTCTTATCTGACAGGAGCGGCACCCGGTGTGGTCTTCTGCTGCTGGAGCCCATCTGCTTCAGGGTTCGACGTGTTGTGTGTTCAGAGATGGTGTTCTGCAGATCTTGGTTGTAACGATGTTTATTTGAGTTACTGTTGTCTTTCTATCATCTCTAACCAGTCTGTCCATTCTCCTCTGACCTCTGACCATCAACAAGGTGTTCATCCACACAACTGCCGCTCACTGGATATTTTTCTTCTCTTTTTCTGACCATTCTCTGTAAACCCTAGAGATGGTTGTGTGTGAAAATCCCAGTAGATCACAGTTTCTGAAATACTCAGACCAGTCCGTCTGGCACCAACAACCATTCCACGTTCAAAGTCACTTAAATCCCCTTTCTTCCCCGTTCTGATGCTCGGTTTGAACTGAACTGAGCAAGTCGTCTTCACCACATCTAGATCTCTAAATGCATTGAGTTGCTGTCATGTGATTGGCTGATTAGCAATTTGTGTTACCAAGCAATTGAACAGGTGTACCTAATAAAGTGGCCGGTGAGTGTATATTTGCACAGCCATTTTCAATAAAAAAGACCACATTTGTCAAGATCTAAAAATGAGATCGAGATGTCAAGATCTATTAAAATATTTAATATAACAAGTGTGCCATGTTCCAAGTCTTCTGAAACTATATGAAAACTTAAGCGAAAAACATACACATGAATATGCTGTTTTATTTTTTATACGACTGAAAAAAAGTTTTGTTTTACTATGAAACAATTTGTAATCAAATTGCTAGTAAATTTGACAAATAATTACAGCAGGTAACCGTAAACATGCATTTGAGAATGTTTTGAAAAAAAGGAATAAATAAATAAAACAGAAGTGCTATTGTGGCTGCTGTGTGTTACATACACACACACACACACACACACACACTCTCGTGCCCCCTCAAAAATAATGAGTGCATGACGCCCCTGTATATATACAGTATATATATATATATATATATATATATATATTGATTTCTGTCCCCCTCACTGTTCATTTAGAGTCTGAACTCAAATTCCTACATTTCTAAGGCCATTGAAAGTGCTCTGGTTTGGTTCAGACCCCCATTGATGCTGCAACCCCAATAAAATCTTTTACATTTCCTTACTCGGCTGTTAAGTTTACTGCGCGCTGCACTTTCAAAGCTGTTGCACGTCCATTAGAGTTGTAAAAGCCGGTTAGTCGCCCATGTGCCTCTCCCCCCTTCTATGGTTACCGCTAATCCTGTCCCAAAAAGAGAAAGAAAAAACATGACATCTAGAGCTGAGAGAGTCTCAGCCTTTCATATTGTGCTATCTGATCCACAGGGAGTTTTTGAGGAAAGCACAATGTTTATTTTCGCAGAGTCGCCTTTGGGCTTATGGGAGGTTCGCTTGACATTTGAGAACAGTGTCGGGTGTGCGAGATTTAGCAGCTCTTTCCATGTTTGCAGTCTGGGCCTCCTCTGGTCTCACATAAAGGACGTTTCTCATGCCGAGAGGTCAGATCTAACATCTACACAGCTAGAAAACCAACAAAAGACGAGATTTATCAATCAACTAAACTATGGAATGCCAAAGCTGCCTAAAGAATTAATAAGTAGATACATAAAAACTAAATAAATCAATAAATAATTATATAAATAAAAGATAAACATAAAGAGTATTTCCACTTTTCTAATATTTCATTATTTACGTATATTATTGTTTCCACATTTATTTATTCTCCCATATTTATTTTCACATAAATAATCAAATAAATCAAAAATACAAAATAAACCAAAAATAAATAAATAATCCTACAAAGAAATGCAAAAAGAGTATTTCTTATTATGTTACTTATGTTTAACTTCTTGTATACATGTATTTATATCTATTTTTATTTCCACATTTATTTATTTCCTAATTTCTGACAGTAAACATAATTTTTTATTGAATGCATCAAAATCCACACTGTAAACAATTTTTTTTAAGTTTATTCAAAGATAATTGGAATGTTGTATAACTTCAAAATTTAATTCAGTGTGTTACTTGCCATATCTTCATAATTGTTTGTTAAATTTACTAGCAATATCTCAGTGAACATTTCTGTGAAAACCATTCAAATATGTGAACCATGAGATCTCTTTAATATATCACAACAATATTGCAAAAACAAGATTAAATTGAAAACAAATCAAGGTCCAGAATAAACAAGAGATTGCAGACACGTCTTAAACTGTGCTCAAATTAGTCTGTCATCAAAAGACATCAATCTGAACTCATCAAAATCTCCAATAGCTCTATACTCCTATGACTTGACTATTGACTCGTTTGTGAGAAGTTGTGTTTCTCTTCAGGATTTTAATATAACTGAGAACTGAAATCGGCTGTATAACGAGCGATCAGGTACTGCAGGTCTGATCTACACACACATCGATCAGGTCAGCGCGTCTCCGTTCAGAGGATAATCAGATTTCTTAGCTCCTCTAAACCCACTTTGAGAGCTGACTGTGAGGATCAGACGTGCCAGCTGTCATCATCACATGCATAAAACACTAAAAACAATGTCAGCATTCAGTTCATTCACCTGGCCATTGGAGATCATCATACACCTGCTGATTACACGGCACAGATTTCTCTCATCAAATGTTTCCTAGAAGCCAGAAGCATCCATTAAAACAATGGGGCCTTCCCGAAAAGAACCCTCTTCAAGAATCATTTTCTTTATATGCTTCTTTAAGGATTCATAAGTAGAGGTTTTACTAATTCCTCAGATTTGATTTCTGGATTCTTTAAAATAACAATATGAATTTCTTAGACATGGACCTGTACTTTTGTCATGTGATTTACACTGATGATTGGTTGTACTGCATAATTAATTAACAATATTGATGCAATTACTTTTAAAAGTAATGCACTGTAATAATAAACATAATTAACATAAATGGTTCACATAGCATTATTTTCAGCTTTTTATTTGCTATATAGTAATAAAATGCATACAAGAAACGTTTTTGTGCCCTCAAGAAACTATTCACATGCGCATGTTTACGCATTGCAATTTCTAGTTTTATATAACCTATTTCCTTTGTGCATCACTGCCATCTAACTATGAATAAAACCAGAGCATGGATTAACAGAGATGTACTTGCTCAGAATTTGGCTTTTCTTATGGTAGTACCTGTAATATCAAGGCCCAGTGTCCAATTTAACACATCCTCAGTGGCGGCGGAAAAACCATGACACGAAATGGGCTGATGGCATAAAATCTGCCAAGTTCAAGGGTTTATAAAAAGACAGGTCATGTAAAAAAGTGTTTAAAACTTGGCTTTCATTAGGGCAGTATGCCATATTTCAAGGCCCTAGGTCTATTTAACGCATACTTGGAGTCCAAGAAACCAAACCGTGAAATGGACTGATGGCACAATCAGTGTGCATTGTCCTATATGCAAAGTTTAATGCGCACATAAAAGTCTGTATATTTGTATTTTTGCAAAGGTCCTTGAGGCTATGTCATAAAGTGCTAAGAATATTGTGAGAAGAAACCCAAAATGCTTATAACCTGCATTCAGCATAATGAAAAAGTGCACCTTGAATCATTCAGTTGTATTTTGACTTCTTGAACAATACATTTATTTTCATTGAATTCTTAATTTTCTATTATTAAATAAAACGAAATGGTGCAAAAGTCTGGAAACACAAATAGTTTTCCATACTCTGCTTTCTTTTTCTATACTTTTCCAGACCTGGAAACTACTTAAATAAAATCCCATATTTTTCCAAACCCCGCAGGAACCCTTCCGCTGGTATTATGTGTATATTTCATTCATACGCACAGCCAGAGGGCGCTCCGCTCGCGAGAGGTTACGAAGAAGCGGGGAATGATTATATGACCTATATGGATCCATCCTCACAGAACCAAAGCGGCATGTTGTTACAATATCGACGAGCACAGCCAGGTAAGAGAGAAAGTGATTATTACAGATTCAATTGTAAGCCAATTCTACAGCTGGTGATTTGATTGGAGTTTTGGACAAAATACATTGTAATGTTGTGAAGTGTCGTGTGTACATTTTGTGTCTGTAATTTAATCCAGAATGTGAATGTAGTTTATGATTTATTTTGTCTAGGGAATCTACAGTATGTAAGGTAAGTCAAAAGATTGTGTTTGTTTTGGTACAATGGTATTTTTTTTATATGATAATAAAGTTAATTTTAAATTTTTTTAAATATGAAAATAATAATCTCCCTTAAATGTACATTTTATGATGAAATAGTACAGTTTTGTGACATTCACCCTTATACCTAAAGTCATACATCAACAAAAAAAGAAGTTTAAGAAAAGAAAAGTTTTCTGTCAGCTTGAATTATTTCCTGTTACTTGCAGGTATCCTCAGCGATATCTTTTCTCATTAAGCTGCGACACATGTTTCTCCACGTATGTATGAAACATGTGCGCTATGGCACATTAAAACCCATGACAGGGGAAAGAAAAGATTTAGACGTTGCCTGGACACTGGCGGGGCAGAAGGTCGAGCACGGGTCAGTTCTCCATCCCCCCGAAGCGCAGCGCTGCGAATCCCTCCACAATCCCTCTGCCTAATCAAAACCAATGTGAACTCACACCCTTGATGAAAGAGCGAAGGGAACGTTCCTCTGATGCGTTCGTGCAGCTTTAATACATTTCCTGTGAGCACACACACAGAGAGAGGAGTGATATATGGGATCCACCAGATCCAATTTGTCTTGTGCGCTGCCTGGAGCTGTTGGATTACACTGGTCAGAACAGAGCTGGACCACAGCTGGACTCGACAGGTCTGATTTAAGACCTGATTGAGCGAGATTAGCCATAGAGGTGCTCTGTGCGTTTGGATGTGAGCATTATTCAATGCACTGGAGCTGAAGGCTTTTGTGAATGAACTTGAAGCTGGTATGTGAAACACACGCCACATTTATTTAGGATTGTCCTAGAATGTTCTAGAAAGCCCTAATATTGGTTGTTGAGTTTTGTAGTGTCCAAAACAGTTAAAGATGTCTCAAGATTATTACATTATATGTTGTATCACCAATATACAGTGCATTCAGTATATATAATGTAAACTTTTTGTATATAATAAAAATAGCAACTGTGTCAAAAGTTTGAAATAATTAAAATTTGTAATTGTTTTTGAAAGAAGGCTCTTCTGCTCACCACAGCTGCCTTTATTTGATCATAAATACAGAAAAAGATTGTGAAAGTGTTTCCTATGCGCATATATTTTAAAGCATAATTTATTTTCTGTGATGCAAATCTGAATTTTCAGCATCATTGCTCCAGTCAATGTCACATGATCCTTCAGAAATCATTCTAATATGCTTATTTGCTGTTCAAGGAACATTTCTGATTATTATCAATGTTGATAACAATTGTGCTGCGTCATATTTTTGTGGAAACCATTATATATTTTTATTTTTTCAGGATTCTTTGATGAATAGAAAGTTCAAAAGAACAGCATTTATTTGAGATAGAAATATTTTATAACATTATAAATGTCTTTACTGACACGTTTGATCAATTTAATGCATCCTTGCTAAATAAAAGCATTTTTATCATATTTACCCTTAAACATAGGCCTACTAAAATATATATTTCTAATGCAGTGACATTCAGAAATTTTTATGCACGACTTTAAGTGTCCAAATATTTTCCCAAGCAAATAATGTTTTCTGATGTCCGTCTTTAATGGAAAGAAAACAGGCGTCTCAAGGCAGCGTTCACACCAGCAAAGTGTGAAACACACAGAACACAGACACAAACTTCATCACATGCTAATTATTTTTAGTGAGTCACTCCAACGATTAACTGTTGTGACTCACTGAATGCTTTAGTTTTTTGCAGTAGACGACCACAAATCAACATTGATCAACATGGGATTCATGATGTTCACTATTAGGCCAAACAACATTGTTTGGCCTAATAGTGAACATCATGAATCCCATGACGGGTATAATTGAGTCCAACAGGCTTCTGGAAGCAAAAATCTAATTTACGTTCTGCCTAAAGAAATACATTTGAGCAGTATTACATAATCATTTTAACTGTTAAACTGCTTAATATAATATCAATATATTAATTAATAATGTAATATAATTAAATAATGAAAAATATTGATAATTTTCAATATAATTTTTTTAGAATATGAAGTTTATTTGCAAAAAACGATAACTATGTTTTTTAGTATAATATCATGTTTTATTGTGTTAGTTGTATTTTTGTGTTATTTTTACCTAATCAAAATAACCCAACTGCAGTTTGATTGAGATAAAATGAAAGCACAATGAAAAACAACATGATTACTGAAAATTTTGCTAATTATGAGCATCACAGGTTGCACAGGATTCCTCTTTCACACCTCCATGACGACATCACGGAGCTGGTGGATTAGAGACCTTGCGCTCCTCCACCTTCTGTTTGAGGATGCCCCACAGATGCTCAATAGGGTTTAGGTCTGGAGACATGCTTGGCCAGTCCATCATCTTACCCTCAGCTTCTTTAGCAAGGCAGTGTTGTTATCATGCTGGAAAACTGCCCTGCGGCCCAGTCTCCCGATAGGAGGGGGTCATGCTCTGCTTTCATTATGTCACATACATGTTGGCATTCATGGTTCCCTCAATGAACTGTATCTCCCCAGAGCCGCCAGCACTCATGCAGCCCCAGACCATGACACTTCCACCACCATGCTTGACTG